>WNYA01000016.1:196681-426456 GCA_019512145.1 Engystomops pustulosus
GTTCCTGATGCTTATATAAGGGTTCCCGATGCTTATATAGGGGTTCCGGACTTCAAGACTTCACCCCTGAAATCTTTGTACATCTGTTCCTGCTCTCAATAAACGAGCCATTTCAGGACATTTGAAGGTCCTCCAAAGGTTCATGAAATTGCAAATTGAAAGCAGCAGAGGGGACACATCCTTCATTCCCCCAGAATCTTCTAGCACCAGATGTAGTTGGTGACTCCAGACTTGTAGGGGCTATAATATCCATACAGCCCGGACCTAGGGCAGTCTTACTCCACCCCTGCAAATGACCTTCTACATGTATTACGAGGTCAGGATAATTGTGTAACTTTAGGTAACAAGGGGAAAAGATAAGACAATTCTTTATTAGACCATATGGAAGCTTCGCTGTGTTCATGTATATACCCTGTTTCCCCTAAAATAGGACATCCCCCGAAAATAAGACCTAATACAATTTTGTTCAAGCTAAGACATATAAGGCCTCCCCTGAAAATAAGACCTAGCGGCCGACATTGCAGCAGCTGCCCCCATGTGGTACATTAATATTAGTAGATCATTTAGATACCATAAGAGGTTGTGACCTGCGGGAAGAAATCATGGGATAAAGTCTCTGACTGTTGCACTGCAAATGTGATACAAGCAGCTTGATGGAAGAAGGGGATCATTTAAGGAAAGTGTTATTGCTAAACATGAGAGACTGGGGCCAATGATTCCAATAGAAATGGAGTCACAAGAAATTCTGCATGAAATAAGTTTGGAGATTTATAAGGATGCGAGAGAAGTTGAATTTTTTGTGAATTATTTTTCATGGAAATATAAGAAATCCCCTGAAAATAAGACCTAGCACCTGTTTAGGAGCAAAAATTAATATAAGACACAGTCTTATTTTCGGGGAAACAGGGTATGTAGCCTAATACAGGCGGTCTCCGGGTTACATACAAGATAGGTTCCATAGGTATGTAAATATAAACTGTATATTTTATAATTGTAGCTCCAGACAAAAATTTTCTTTGCCCCAGTGACAATTGGAGTTTCAAATTTTTTTGTAATGGGACCAAGGATTATCAATAAAGTTTCATTACAGACACCTTACAGCTGATCAGTGCAGCCTGGGACTATAGTAACATCCAGAGAGGTCACCAGAGGTCGGAGGGGTCTGTCTGTAACTATGGGTTGTCTGTAAGTCGGGTGTCCTTAAGTAGGGGACCGCCTGTACTTTGAAATATCAGATATATATAATATATACCGTATATACTCGAGTATAAGCCGACCCGAGTATAAGCCGAGGCCCCTAATTTTACCACAAAATACTGAGAAAACCTATTGACTCGAGTATAAGCCGAGGGCGGGAAATTCACAGCCTCCCCAGTATATAGCCTGCCAGACCCTCCCCCAGTGTATATAGCCTGCCAGACCCTGCCCCAGTGTATATAGCCTGCCAGACCCTGCCCCAGTGTATATAGCCTGCCAGACCCTGCCCCAGTGAATATAGCCTGCCAGACCCTGCCCCAGTGTATATAGCCTGCTGCCGGACAGATCACACAAAAGATATACAGTGGTCGCCGGAAAGGTAAGTTTAGATATATTTATTTTTTTGACTCGAGTATAAGCCGAGTTTGGGTTTTTCAGCACATTTTTTGTGCTGAAAAACTAGGCTTATATTCGAGTATATAAGGTAAATGTTAGTTCTGAGTATTTCTCACACAAGGGTTTATCCTCCGCCCTTCCCTGAGACTTACATGTTCATATGTGAAGGTTGGGGAGATACATGTTATATCATCTTGTTTTCCTGCATGTTTCTTATATTTCTTTTTCTTTTATTGTTGACTTCAAATTTAAACTTCTGAAAAGTTCTTCAATGTTATTTTTCTTCCAGGTGAGGATGAGAGGAGGAGAATTTTCCGTGGACCTATAATTTTATCTACCAAAGTAGAAGATATTGATACCACACAATCGTATTCAGTATCTCCTGATGTCCCCTCCGTCCCTCACAGCAGAGGTCCAACCACCGGTGACCAGGGACCTTCATCTAATCACTTACTAACTGACCATAGACTGGGGGAAATACTTCCAAATGGCAAACAGAGTAAAAAGAAATCTAAACCTTCTCTAAACGACCCGTTAAACAAGAGTAAAGGTCCATTTTCTTGTACGGAATGTGGAAAAACGTTCATGACAAAATTTAATCTTATCGGACATCTGAGAACCCACACAGGAGAGAAACCATTTGCCTGCTCCGAATGTGGCAAATGCTTCACACACAAATCTTCTGTGGAGCTACATCAGAGAACCCACACGGGGGAGAAGCCCTATTCCTGCCCGGAATGCGGGAAGTGTTTCAGCCAGAAAGGACATCTTGCGCGACATGTTACTCTTCACATCGAGGAGAAGCCATTTTCATGTCCCGAATGCGGCAAAAGCTTTAAACATCGAACTTCCGTCGAGAGACATCAAAGAACCCACAGAGGGGAGAAACCGTTTTCATGTCCCGAATGTGGGAAATGCTTTTCTCAGAAATCGAATCTAGAGGAACATAGACGAGGTCACACGGGAGAGAAACCGTTTTCGTGTTCGCAGTGTGGGAAATGTTTCAGCAAGAAATGGGGTCTTGTTTTACACGAGAAAATTCACTCTGGGGAAAAGCCGTTTTCATGTTCAGAATGCGGGAAATGCTTTATACAGGAAATGTGTCTCGTAAGACATCAGAGAATTCACACGGGGGAGAAGCCATTTTCTTGCTCGCAATGTAAGAAGTCGTTCGCTCATAAATCGAGTTTTATGCACCACATGAAATCTCACACGGAGGAGAAGCCATTTTCGTGTCCTGAGTGCGGGAGATCTTTCGATCAGCAGTCACATCTTCTGGAACACCAAAGAATTCACGCGAGGAAGAAGCCGTTTTACTGCACCGAATGCGGCAATTATTTCAGTAAGAAAGCCAATCTGGTGGAGCATCTGAGAATTCACACGGGGGAGAAGCCCTTTTCATGTTCGGAATGTGGGAAGAGTTTTAGCCACAAATCGGGGTTTGTTAAACATCAGAGAGCGCACATGGTGAAAAGTCATTTTCACGTGGTGAAAGTGGGTGATGTTTTGTGACAAAATCAAAAAGTTGCGGAGTGGAAAGTAGTAGCAAGAGGAGAGAAGCCATTCAGGGTGTGGGATGGGTTTTGCCAGTTTTAGTCATCACATAAGAAGATTTGTAGCAAGAAATGTAAGGCCGCATTCACACTACCATATGGGGGGCGTATCTAAGGCCACAAGCTTGCGGATGTACATATGCCCCCCATAGACGGCAATGGAGCGGAGCGGAGCGGCACCATACCATGGCTCCGAACGTAGGCCCGCCCGGCTACGGTATGTTGGGCAAATGTACGTGAGCATGTTGCCTAAGAATAGGACGGCAATGGCCACACGGAGCGGCACCGTACCACTCAGGACATGTCCTATCTTTCCCCGTGTTACGGCCCGCACGCCTTGCATTGCTATGGAGAAGGGCGAGGTCACCCCTCCGCCTCTCCATGGCTCCGAACGTATGCCCGCCCGTCTACGGCCTGTCGGGTAAATGTTCGTGTGCATGCTGCTGCCTAAGAATTTACACAGGGGAAAAGCTTCACGTTCAGAATGTTGACAATGATCATGGCCAGAAATGGAGACTGGAAACCAGAGAATTCACACGGGGGAGAAGCCATTTTCCTGCTTAAACTTTATAATGTACCTACTGCCTAATATGATGATGGACTGATGTACCCAGGAGTCCACGGAGAGTCTATGTCGTGTCTGGGTGCACAAAATTATGATTGTAATACACAATTGTTATCCAACTCAATAAACTTCTTAGCACCTTGACCAAAGGTACGCCTTGACCATATATACTCGAGTATAAGCCTAGTTTTTCAGCACAAAAAAATGTGCAGAAACCCCAAACTCAGCTTATACTCGAGTAAAAAAAAAAATAAAAGGTTTTACCAGGTTTTTGTGGTAAAATTAGGTACCTCGGCTTATACTTGGGTCGGCTTATACTCGAGTATATACGGTAATTAAGGTAAGCAAAATGAACAAAGTGATCTCCACACACACCCCATGCAATATATTCAGCTAAATTCACCAATCTGGATGGGTTTTACAGACCATCTAAGGGCAGATTCACATTGGCGTGTATGTTGCACGTCTTTAGCGTGTTGTCTCGGTTTTGTCTCTGCGTCCGCAAAAGAAACCCTGAAGGTTTAACATTTGGTTAGAAAACCCAAAACCCAATTTCTCAGCCTCATCAGTTTTTGTGTTTATTTTTGTGGACCCATAGACATCTATTGCCTTCCGTGATCCGCATTCATGAAAAAAAATAGGACGAGTTTCAAAAATTTTTGCAAGAACGACCGATCAGTGAAAAATACAACCCACTGAGAAAACAACGGCTCAGGATGCATCTGTGAGAATCACCGAATACGTCAAAAATAGTGATCAGTCCTGCTGAAATCCCTCACGATCGGCTGTATTCAGTGACTTTATTAAAGTTTCCGATAAACTACATGCATATAATACTTAATCACAGTCGTCTATACACAATTACCGTATTTTTCTGACTATAAGGTGGACAAAAAATCCTTTGATTTTCTCAGAAATCAAAGGTGCGCCTTATAGTGCAGTGCGCCTTATATATGAACCATACTTACAGACAACAGCTGCCTTGTACTGTGCACAGGTCTGCCACCTGCTGGTCATTCATCCTTATAATCAGGTGCGCCTATGAACCTAGACGTTTTAGCAGGCATTTATTAATGGTGCGCCTTATAATCCGAAAAATACTGTATTGTTAAACACCTCCTCTTTGCCGTTACCCGGCTATAGAAGCGAATATTAATCATTATCCAAGAAGAAATCCATAAAGAGTCCATGGTTAGTCCAACCACAGCTCCATTCTAGAAGAAAGATAGGGTCCAGTAGACCTTTATTCGTAAGGGGTCCTGTTCTCAATTTTTTAATGACTAAATGAACAGCCCCCTCAGGTGGAGTATGACATATATTTTCTACCATTGTGGTTTAGAAGGAATCACAGTATATTTTTTTAATATGTAGAGGAACAGGCACTCCCAGTGTGTGGTAATGGATTCTCAGGCAGATGGTGAAGTGGAGGTCTGTGATGTATAATAATAATAATTCTTTATGTATATGGCGCACACAGATTACGCAGCGCTGCACAGAGTTTGCCAAATTGGTCCCTGTCCCCATGAGGCTCACAATCTAAACAACCTACCAGTATGTTTTGGAGTGTGGGAGGAAACTGGAGGACCCGGAGGAAACCCCTGCAAACACGGAGAGAACATACAAACTCTTTGCAGATGTTGACCTGGGTGGGAATTCGGACCCAGGACCCCAGCGCTGCAAGGCAGAAGTGCTACTCACTCAGCCACCGTGCCGCCCCAGTGATGTTAGCGGCAGACCGGGTATCACAACGGGAATCTTGAATAAATAATAACTTACAGTCTCCTTAATGGCACGGTCCAGACATCAACAAGTAATACGCTGTAAATGGCCCTTCCTGCAGGCACACACAAGGGTGTGGATGGGTTTGGCCTGTGGCAATGGTTCCATTGTGGAGCAAGAAATAAATAGTACCTCAGCCTGGATATAGTAGTAAATAGGCTGGTAATAGGAGCCAGATTGGCTCTGCTGCTTCTACATCAGGCAGGCCGGAGCTGTATCTCCCTGAGGGGATCTCAAGAAGGAGACTGACCATGAGCCCTAGACGGAGCCTGAATGTATAGACTTGCTCTGTCTAGACAGTTCTGGAATATTCTGAGACTTTCCAACCAATCACAGCCTTGCCTACCTCAGAAAAGTTACATTAATTTCAAACGTAACATAAATAATAAGCACATTAACCCCTTAGTGGCAGGCAGGATGGAATACAGATGTAACCGCTCCTTTTGGGCAGTAGGTGGCAGCACAGGATCACTATTGGATAGGCCGTAGTATAGAGCGGATGAAACTTCAGAGGGAAATGACCCCTAGAGGAGCTGGATTTAGGGATGACCCGTCTTACGTTACATTACATCAGGAGCTCGTCCATCTAGTCACAGCGACTGATCTGTGTGTCTTATATACTGGTGACTACAGGACCTGTGATGATGTCATGGTCATGTGATCAGTCACAGAAGGGGAGGAGCACATGACTATGACATCACCGCAGGTCCTGTAGCAACTGGGCGGTTCTGTGCAGGTCAGTGATGGTTCGGGTGCGTGGGCTCTATTACTGTGGATTTTTGAAGTTTCTAGAACTTAATGGGTCACAGGCCGGAGATTTATTTAACCAATATCGATGGGACTTACAGGACGGCTGAAACCAGTCCAACCTGTCAGACCCAGTGTGATCATACACACAGGGGGAGATTTACCGGCAGTGTCTGAGAGGAAATCTGCTCCAACCAATCAGAGCTCAGCTTTCATTTTATAAACTGCTGTGGGATAATGAAAGCTGAGCTGTGATTGGTTTCCATGAACAGTTCTACTCTCACACACTGATAAATCTCCCCCATTATACTCTTATCCTGTGGATCTGGGGGGGAAATGTTAAAAACCCTTTTAATATTGGGATTCAGAACCGTATCAGTCAATTCTCCTTTGTAACTTTATTAGTCTCGTCATCCAAAAGTCTTCAAAGACACTTTGGGGGAGATTTATCATGTCTCTTGGAGCAGAACTGTTCTAGTTGCCCATGGAAACCAATCAGAGCTCAGCTTTCATTTCCCCACAAATGATTATAAAATGAAAGCTGAGCTCTGATTGGTTTCCATGGGCAACTGGAACAGTTTTACCTCAGAAACTTTATGATAAATCTCCCCCAATAACTGTAATAGAAGATGGATCCCCGGTACCTTGTGAAACGGGTTTTTTTTAATCATACAAACTTTATTGATTCATAACACATACTGATTACACTGAAAATCAAATATGCACAGAATATGAGACAGTCCAACAGGAGAGCGGCCTATTCCGTCCCGTGTAGCCTATGACAAGATCTTAGACAGAGGGGGGGAGCGGGGGGGGGGGGTCCAGGCACTTTTTAGGGAGATTTGTGAATGTGCTGTCTCAGCTAAATGTGGCAAAGTCTGTGGAGCGGTGGAAGTCTAATCATGGGACCCGGGTCAGGAGATATTTCTCCACAGTGGGAGTCTGCCGTAACCAGCACTGGATATAACACCGCACACATGTCACTGGCTCCATAACCAGCACTGGTATAAACACGACACATGTCACGCTGCTCCAAACCACACGGAATACCACCGCACACATGTCACTGGCTCCATAACCAGCCTAACCCTGCCAGTCATCACTCCATAACAGCCTGTACACCTGCACTGTCACTGGATCCATGAACCAGCACGTTGATATAACACACACGCACACCATGTCCACTGGCTCCATATCCACACTGGATATAACAACCGCACACATTCACGAGCTCCATACCAGCACTGGATATAACCCGCACACATCTCACTGTCTTTTCCCAACCTAGCCACTGGATATACCTGCCGCACAACATGTCACTGGCTCATAAACCACAGCACTGATATAACACCCATAACGCAACCTGTCACTGGCTCCTAACTACAACTGGGGATATAACAACGCTCACATTCCCGGCTCATAACCACGCACTGGCTAATCACCGCACACCTGTCACTGGCTCCATAACCAGAAACTGTATCACACCGCACACATGCATCACTGGCTCATCCAATAACCAGAACTGGATACACGCTCACCAATGTCACTGGGCTCCATACCCAGCAACTGGTCAACACACCGCACCTGTCACTCTGGCTCCATAACCAGCGACTGATATAACACCGCACATCGTCTTGGCTCCATAACCAGCACTGATATAACACCGCACACATGTCACTGGCTCCATAACCAGCACTGGATATAACACCGCACACATGTCACTGGCTCCATAACAACAACACTGGATATCGTACACTGCACCAGTTCACATTGGCTCCAACCAGCACTGGAGTATAAGCACGCACACCTTCCGCTGCTCATAACCACCACTGGAGATCTAACACCGCACCACATTCACGGCTCCACTAACCCAAAGAACGGATATAAACACACGCACCACATGCTCACTGTCGCCCATAACCCGAAGAAACCTGGATATAACACCGCAACAAGTCCTGCTCCATAACACGCACTGGATATAACAACCGCACGACATTCCCAGGCTCCATCTAACCACCTGATATTAAAACACCTAGCACAATGTCACTGGCTCCATAACCAGCACTGGTTAACTCCGCCTTACATGTCCCACTGGGGGCTCCATAACCAGCACTGATACTCTACAACCGCACACATGTTCACTGGCTCCATACCAGACCGGTGAATATAACAACAGCCAACACACTTCACTCAGTTCATGCTGGATTACCTGCAATGTCTGCTCCATAACCAGCAACGGTATAACACTGCCACCAAGCACTGGCCTCATAACCAGACACTGGATATAACACACCCTACACATTCACTTAGGCTCCATAACCAGCACTGGAATAAATAACACTGCACACTCACTGGCTCCAAAACCGCACTGGATTAAACACTTGCACACCTGTCCACTGGCTCCATAACCAGCCTTGGATAGAACACTAGTCACACATGTCATGGCTCCATACCATCACTGGATATAAACACCGCACACACTGTCACTGGCTGCCATAACCCAGCACTGATATAACACCGGCACACTGTCACTGGCTCCCTAACCATCACTGACATATACACTGCACACGTACCTCTGGCTCCATAACCACACTGGATATAACACTGACACAGTGTCACTGGCTCATAACCACACACTGGTATATAAACCTGCACACATGTCACTGCTGCACCATAACCAGCACTGATATAACACCGCGCACACATGTACTGGCCCACTAACCGCACTGGATTAACACCGCACACACTGTCACTGCTTCCATAGACCCACACGGATATACACCGCACACATGTCACTGGCTCCATAACCAGAACTGGATATAACACGCACCAGTCACTGCTCCATACCACCTTAAATGCCACCTGTCATGGCATAACCACTGGCACTACCATCCCCCTGTCACTGCTCCATAACCATCACTGGATATACACCGCCACACGATCCTGGCTTCATAACCAATCACGTTGGATATAACACCGCACACATGTCACTGGCTCCATAACCAGCACTGGATATAACACCGCACACATGTCACTGGCTCCATAACCAGAACTGGATATAACACCGCACACATGTCACTGGCTCCATAACCAGAACTGGATATAACACCGAACCGCACACGTATTCCATCCAGCCTGGCTCACAGCCATGTACCCACGCACTGGATATAACACCGCACACATGTCACTGGCTCCATAACCAGCACTGGATATAACACTGCACACATGTCACTGGCTCCATAACCAGCACTGGATATACCCACACCACATGTCACGGCTCCTATAACCAGCACTGGATATAACACCCTCACACATATTCACTGCTCCATAACCAGCACTGATATACACTGTGCACACATGTCACTGGCTCCATACCACACCGGATACAACACTGCCACATGTCACTGGCTCCATACCAGCCTGGTATAACACCGCCTCACACAATGTCACTGGCTCCATACCATCATCTGGATATAACACTGCACCCACGTCCCTGCTCAACGCACTGGATATACACTGCACCATGTCACTGGCTCCTATAAACCAGCACTGGAATAACACGTGGCACACATGTCACTGGCTCCATAACCAGCACTGTGATTAACACACCGTCACACATGTCCACTGGCCTCAACCAGCACTGATATAACACGACACATGTGCACTGGCTCCATAACCAGCACTGGATATACACTGCCACGGCACGGCATCCTAACCAGCACTGTATATAACACTGCACCATGTCACCGGCTCCATAACACACTGGATAAACCTGGCACACATGTCCTGGCTCCATCAACCGCCTGGTATAACACCCACACATGTCACCTGCATCCATAACCGCACTGATTAACACAACGCACACATGTCACTGGCTCCATAACCACATGCACTGGATATCAACACCGCAACACAGTCACTGGCTCCATAACCACCACTGATATAACACCGCACACAGGTCACTTGGCTCCATAACGCACTGATAAACACCCGCCACATGTTCCTAACTGGCTCCATAAAAACACACGGTATAAATAACACCGACACATGTCACTGGCTCCATAACAAGCACTGGATATAACAACCCGCACACATGTCCTTTGCTTCCATACCCACTGGATATAACACTGCACACGTCACTGGCTCCATAACCAGCACTGGATATAACACCGCACACATGTCACTGGCTCCATAACCAGCACTGGATATAACACCGCACACATGTCACTGGCTCCCAACTGATAAACTCAATTCACTGGTACTCATACAACACTGGAATACACACACATCTCACTGGCTCCATACCGCACTGGTAATTAACACCGCCACATGTCACCTGGCTCCATAACCCACTGGAATATAACACCGCACACATGTCACTGGCTCCATAACCGAGAACTGGATATAACACGCAAACACATTCCTGGCTCCATAACCAGCACTGGATATACAACTGGACACACGGTCACTTGGCATCCATAACCATCACTGGATAATAACACCGCACCAATGTCACTGGGCTCCAATACCACAACTGGTATTAACACGCACACGTCCACTGGCGCAAACCGAGACTGATGTAACCACTGCACCCGTCACTGGTCTCCATAACCAGACACTGGATATAACAACACTCGCACACTTCACTGGCTCCATACCAGCACTGGATATAACCCGCACACTATCACTCGGCTCCATAACCAACAGCACCTGGATATAACACCGCACACAATTCACTGTCTCCATAACCAGCACTGGATATTAACACCGCACACATCACCTGGCCCATAACCAGCACTGATATAACACCGCACACCATGTCACTGGCTCCATAACCAGCACTGGATTAACTGCCACCGCCAATGTCACTGGCTCCATACACACTGATATAACAAACACCCCACACATGGTCACTGGCTCCATAACCAGCACTGGGATAATAAGCCGCACACATGTCCGGCTCCAATAACCGCCGGAATAAACACGCACACAGTCACTGGCTCCATAACCACATTCTGGATATAACAACCCGCACACTGTCACTGCCTCCATACCAGCACTGGAATAACCCGCCACATGTCACGCTCCAAACCCCAGCCTGGGAAGATACCACCGCACACAGTCACTGTGCTCCATAACCACAGCTGGTATATAACACCGCCACACTGTCCTGGCTCCATAACCAGCACTGGATATACAACTCCACAAATGCCTCACTTGCGGCTCCAATACCATCACAGGATATACACCGCCACTCACTGCTCCATAACCACCACTGGATATCACACCGCACCATGTCCACTGCTCCATAACCAGTCACTGGCATAATCTCAACCAGCAACAGCTATGTCACTGGCTCCATAACCAGCACTGGATATAAAATCTCAATGGGGCAGATTTACTTACCCGGTCCTGTCGCGATCCCGCGTTGCGTTGTCGATGAGGATTCGGGGCTGCTGCGATTCACTAAAGTCATGCGTCCAATTTCCTGCATGGTTCGCTTCTGCGCTGAGGTCCGCCGGAGTTCACCTTCTTCTTCCCGGTGCATGTAAGTGCATGATCTTGCGACACAATTTTGTTTCTAAATTCCGCGGTTTGTCCAAATCCGTCGGGTTGTCTGAAGGCCACGCCCCCCCATTTCTGTCACATGCAAGCCGGCGCTGATGCGCCACAATCCGATCGAGTACGCCAAAAACCCCGGAGGCAATTCTCCTCAAAAAGGAACTATTCGGAAACCCGACGGAATTGCGGTACGCGGCCCCTTAGTAAATGAGCCCCAATGTCTCAATAACTTGTCATGTGGGGTTCAGCTTGCAGGTGACATCTCTTGCTTTTCACACGTTACTAATTGCCTGCTGAGGCGTGGTCTATATTGACCAGACACATCACTCAACACTGTGACCCCACAACCCACAATGGCTCCTCTAGTGACAACATGGCTGATGCACAGCGATCTCCTCGATGCCTCCAGCATCATTGGTTTACCTAATTTTTGCTCAGTGTGAATCGTCTTTCATCAGTGAACAGCCCTGAGACCGACTGGTACCTCATCGAGTGCAGATGCTCCCCGGCTCATGTCATCTCGAATTCTTAATGTCAAAATGTGAACAGCATGATGAGGAGGACTGTTTAAATATCAATTCTAACTGATCCAGGAAATTCACAGAGTAATTCATGGACCGACATGTGTGTCCAATGGTCTCGAGAAAGTCACAAAGGTTACAGTGTATTCTAGTTTCTTAATGAGATTTCAGCCACAAGCAAAGTGTCCATTTCTTTGTGTGAGTAGTGATTTGTCAGTCTGATACTTGGTGGTGCCATAGAGAATGTATAGAGCAGCGGTGAAGAAAGTCAAGCCATAACTTCATACAGAGTTGCAGATTACGCGTGGTATGGATTACGCAGGATTCCTTTGCACAGGTGGTTTCATGACATCTGGATATGAACATAGAACGTAATGAACAAACACAATGTAAAATGTTTGTGGAGGCTCCAATCGCTCCGGATGTGAGTAAGACAATGGGGCACATTTACTTACCCGGTCCCATCGCGATCCGGCGATGTGTTGTCCGACGAGGATTCGGGTCCGGCACAATTCACTAACATTGTGCGCCCAAGTTCCAGCAGGTTTAGAGCACCACAAGAAAAGAATGCATTCATAGGCACATTAAAGTGCAAAAAGGTATATCCAAGTTTATTACATATACTCGAGTATAAGCCAACCCAAGTATAAGCCGAGGCCCCTAATTTTACCACAAAAGCCTGGTAAAACCTATATTTTGTTTACTCGAGTATAAGCCGAGTTTGGGTTTTCAGCACATATTTTTGTGCTGAAAAACTAGGCTTATACTCGAGTATATAAGGTACATAAATTCATACAGTCACCCCGTTTGGCGAACTGTAAACAACCCCCTGTCCAACACTTAGTTAGTGATACAAGGCCTTCCCCGACTGCTCGACCACAGAGTAAACAATCACCTAGTCAATACTGTAATGCAAAGGTAAATGAGGTCCCCCAGAGATATAAACATATGGAGTAGATTGTTCCAACCTCAAAGCCTATCAAAAGTCAATCAGTGATGCTGCAGGGTAAGCATGACAAAAGCAATGAAGCATATGCAGAGGAAGGAAAAAGTAGATGCAACCAGTATGACTCCTATAGCGGACCGACATGCAGACAGAGAAGGCACAGGTGGACAGGGGCAACCGGCTTCCCACGCGTTTCGTCGTATAAAAACGACTTCCTCAGGGGGGTAAATGAGCCCCATCGTATACGTGATATGTAACGAGCTAAACTTATTGAAAGGAGTTAGGCTCTGCGTGGGCGGGGCAGGGTGACCTTCAGAATTGTTAGTAACTGTGTATTCATGGGAGGGAACACAATCTCCTCTAACAAACGGAACTACAGGCGGTCCCCTACTTAAGGACACCCGACTTACAGACAACCCCTAGTTACAGACGGACCCCTCTGCCCACTGTGACCTCTGGTGACCTGTCTGGATGTTACTATGGTCCCAGGCTGCAATGATCAGCTGTAATGTGTCTGTAATGAAGCTTTATTGATAATTCTTGGTCCAATTACACCAAAAATTTTGAAACTCCAATTGTCACTGGGGCAAAAGAAAAAAAATTGTCTAGAACTTCCATTATAAAATATACAGTTTCGACTTACATACCAATTCAACTTAAGAACAAACCTCCAGACCCTATCTTGTATGTAACCTGGGGACTGCCTGTATAAGTTTTTAGAAGAACAGAGAGTCAAACAGAAGGAAATGATAGAAATAAAGGAAAACTAGGAGGGGAAAAGAACACATGAGGGGAAGGAGGGGGTGGTATTGGTAATTTGGTAAGGGGTTTACTCAAAAAGCTCGTTGTAAGCTGGGGAATCTTTAAAGAGGAGCCGCGGCTGCCATATACGGGTATTTTTCTCAGTGGTCAGGTTTTCCTCAGCCGTGAGTTTTTCCATCCTATAGATATTCATGACTTCCTGTACCCACTCGACATATGGAGGGGACACCGGGGACTCCAGTGACGCGGGATGACTGCGCAGGTAGCGGTGAGAAAAAATAAAGGAGACTCTTTATCTGTGAGCCAATACTACCCGGGAGAACCGACAACTGATGCGGCAATAGGGCGGCCTGAGACACGTCCATATGTGGGGAATACTTTGACCCAGAATGGTCAGAGGCTGTCGCAGTCCCAACACACATGTAACAATTTCCACAGTGCCAACATGTATTGGGGACCTCAGTGTAGAACAAGTTTAGGACTACAAGTACAGGATACCACCTGGACAGGATTTTATCATTTTTCTCCTGGGCTGCACAAGCAGAGGAGAGCTCATGGGTAAAGATGTACAGGCAGTTGTCCTGTAAGTCGGGTGTCCTTAAGTAGGGGAGCACCTGTACAACCTTTGTTTCTCTTGTGTTGGAAAGGTCTATGTCCAGTTTCTGTTCCCATTTGCACACCAATCCAAGGTCATCCGGGTGTAGCTCACCCTGTAGGATAGTATAGATCTGCGAGATGATGTGTGTCGGCTGTGTGTGAGGATCGTATAAGCCTTCGAAGGCTGTGGGGGATGCAGAGAAGCTTGTCCGGCCTCTATGTGTGTGTAAGAATGAGCGTAGTTGAGAGTCCTCTAACCACGACAATCTAGGTTCTGGGTGTTGGGAGGTGAGCTCCAAGAAAGTTGGTAGTGTTCCATTGGATAATATAGACTGGAAACGGGGGCCATCCGATCATCTGTTGCCAGCCTTGGAATTGATCCCTATCAAGGCCAGGTGGAAAAAGGGGGTAACGCAATACAGGAGTGAGAGGACCCAGAATGCGTGAGAGAAGGCCTATGCGGAGCAGTCTCTGCTACAGTATCAGTGCGCTGTGTGGAAGGAGAGCGTCACAGTCAAAAGTTTGTGTCGATTCCCCTTTGGGAAGAGAGGTGGAATGTTGCTCCAGTGCTACCTACTGTTTCGAGGTTGTATGGTGAATCCAATCTAGGAAACGTTGGAGCACCGTGGTCCAGTGATAGACTTGCCCCACCCATAGACTTGGGGCGAGTCAGCACTTTCCAGCTCTAGAAGTTCCCCACACGAACCTCAACATTACAGTCCTGAGTTTTTTAAAGAAGGAAGTGGGTGGGATGATAAGTGGCCATTTTGAGGACTTTCATGTGTCCGAACCAGGACATTCATTTTTTATCGTAGGCAGTAAGGTCTTTGAGCGGGATGTAATTGAGAGAACAAATGAAGGCCCATATATTTTAGGGAACCTGTACACCATCGGAAGGGAAAATGTTCTGCAGTACGGAGTATTTTGGTTTGGGGCAAATAAATGTGAAGTGCTTCAGTTTTTGTGTAATTAATTTTGAAATTGCTCTGGTGACTATGTTGGTCGAAATGACGGAGCAGCGAAGGAAGCGTGATCATGGGCTGTGAGACATAAACTAATAGGTCGTCCGCGTATAGTGAGATTTTACAGCTTGAGTCAATAACTAGGATAACGTTTATATATTTAGGTTTTTTCTTATTGCCACTACTAAATGTTCCATTACAATCGTGTACAGTAAGGGGGACAACGGGCACCCTGGTCTGGTACCGTAGAAAATTTGTAACATGTTTGATAAAGTGCCATTAATTTGAACCCAGGCTGAGGGCGTCGAGTATAGGGCCACTATTTTGCACAGGAAGTTAGGGCCAATACCAAGCTGTCTGAGAGCAGCCTGTATGTCCTTGTTCTTCCTTAGATAGAACTTTTCTGAAAAAACTATGGACTTTCCATCCTAGCTGACCCACCAGAGGGTGGCGGTAACAGAACCATGGCTGCCCGATCCTGGTACTCCACCCTCGAGATCATCTACTGGATAACTGAATAGGTCACGATTCTCCCGGACAACGGTCTTATCTCTAGGAATACAACATGGAAATGACTGGAGAGGTGAGGATTCTTAGTGAGCTATGTAGTGATCATTGTCTCCCCATACACAGATTACACCGTAGTGCATAAGTCGTCTGTTGATGTTGGACCCCCCGTGTATCATTCATGATGGACCCAGAGCCTCCCATCACCCAGCCTCCACTCAAAATTCACTGTACATGAGCAGAAGATCCTAAACTTACCTCCATATCACTGAGGCTGCTGACGACATAGGTGAGCGCTGCCTGGAATGTTCGGGGACATGATATAATAACACAAGGGGAGGGGTCCGGGGGATGAACTGTGTCAGTGTGTGTTGTCAGGTTCCTCCTATAAGATGTCAGTATGTTTGGCTGTCGCTATTTTCTCCATGGGGAGTGGGGAGTAATGTAGAAGACACAAGGACCCTGTACAAGGAGGTGGGATGGAGACCACCAGTCCCCTCACTCACCATTGTAAGAGGAGACCTTCCCTGATTTTGTAAGGAATAGTTCAGCGAGTTCCCCATCATCTGCTTCCTCACAGGTAGACAATGTAGCAGTCCCGTGTGTTATGTTCCGAGTAGATGGGAGCCATAGAGAGATCCCCCAGAGAGGTATGTCTCCGTCCTTCCACATTCCAGGACTGGCCAGTATAAACAGGACTGTCCCACCCCGCAATACATCCGGTAGGTCAGAAGCTGAGATCGTGACTCCCGTAACGGGAGGTACGGAGCTTCTATAATTCTCCAGCGTACAATAACCTTGAATCACATGAAATACAATTCGGCGCGTCCGGCACTGCGATGGTCATTCTGCTTTCTAATAATTTAGTTTAGGCTCTCTTAAGAGAATCTCAGATAGTTGTAGCCCGGGTGGAAGGCCGGTACCACCACTCCCAGTGACCGACTGAGTCGTTACCGGGGAAGTGGGGGGTCGGTGGGGACACATATTGCTGGATATAGGGACTTTAGCATTTGAACATTTCTTGCTGTATATGGTGCAGAGATAATAGAGCAAATAGGTGATTGTAGGTTCTAGTTGTCGGTGCGTCGGGCATGTTCCATCGACTATGTACTCGCAGTATAATTAGTCGAGACTAGTTATGTATACAGGACAGATACACAACCGGCAAAGCCGGCTAACGAGACCATGTATGACATCGAGAAATCGATGATGTGAATTGTGACAGGGAAGGATCTGGTGACATCCAGATCGGAGGTCCTTGGAGGTAAGCAGGCAATGGTGGATACTCAGACTTTGAGGTGACTGATACGTAAAAAAAGAAGGGGGTTCTCCAGGACCAGACAAGTTACCTATACACAGAAGGGGTCCTAACCTTGCCTGATCGCTGGGCGGTCTCCATGTTGAAATGGGACCGAGCCAACAAGATCATTACAGAATGGGTTCCGTTGGTAACCCCATCTAGCTCATTCAGCCTCTTATGGGCAACTGACAGAGGATATCATCCTGAGGCTCCATAACCTGCAATCTCCATAAGCACCATAGAGTGATAGTCCACCAGACCTGCATCTAGACCTACCGACGGAGGTACATAAACGGAACCCCATTCTCTTGAGCCATGGGATTGTCACTCACTCTGCGATACCCCACCATCAGCAATTTAGTCGTGTAATCACATGGAGAAGCCCGTTCTAAAAGGTTTTTTCCCCATGAAATACAATTCTCAAATCTCACCCTAGTATTTTTTATCACAAGTAACGTGATAACGTTTTAAAAAACCCTCTGACGGTCACCGTTTATTGCGGGGGAGCCGCGATCACTCAGTGATGAAGCCCCAGATTGAGCGGGGGACTCGATCTGTGCAGACACTTCATGGATCACTCTGTGCTACGAGATGCTGTGTGTTGATCAATGTAGCTTAGATTATCAGGGGTATACAGACAAGGTGTTATATACAGAGCAGTGCAGAGGGGACCGTCGGAACAGTGCACGAGTAAGCGGGACCCATAAAAGATGAGAGGGAGACAGATCAGAGTTGGTGAGATCCGAACTGCAGATGCATATTACACCCCAATGTCCATCATCTCCTGGCTTTTTATTCCACACACACAAGATCTGCTGTGCCTCCCCAGACAAAGAACGTAGCTGTGGTAGCGTGTAGTCGCGCCCCCATGCGCTGCTGTCGCAGGAAGTCTAGTGTAAAGTTTTCCAGTGGAGCCTGTCCCTGCTTCTGCTGGGCGGGGCTAAAGGCAGGGGAGGGTTATCAGACAGAGAGGAGAACTCACGTCCACTGCCGTCACACCGAAATCCAAGTTGGCTTCCTTCCCCGACCCTAAGTCAGAACTTACAGTGTCTGTCTAGGCATACGGAATTGTGTACACGCAGGACTGATAGAGACAGGGTGGGACGGATATCGGTGAAATGCTGGAGTTTTGTTTTATAAACTGAATTACAGAACGTGTTATTTGTTATCCTGAGTACCTATAAGAAAATTGTCTCGTGGAGGAAAACCCCCCTTAATAACAGTTTACCTTTGTGATTTTCTTCGTCTGATTTCCATGACTTTCTGCAGGCAATAGGGGGACGGCACTTGTCAGGTTTTGATGTTCATTCGTTGTCAATTTATCCTTTTACTGTTTTCTTTGCTCCTTACGACGGTGAATCAGAAACGATCAAATGTTCTCACACCCTCAAAAAACTTTATGGTTCGTTTTCTAGGCCACAAGATGAGATGATTCGAGTTCAGTGATGTGACTCTCCTGTTTACCTCGCTGCTCGCATAAAGATTCCGAAGGATCGCTTCACACCGTAATATTTCTTCCTTGATCGTTTCCGTGCCTAGCTAGCAAGCAGAGATCCATCCCACCGACACACCGGTGGTGACCATTAGTCTCACAGCAACATCCAGTACTCACGGATGGAAACACCAAAAACGGACAAAAAGGTGGCGGGAAAAATTGTCACATGAGGAACATTAGAACGATTCTCATTCGAGTCCGATGTCCTTCATGACCAACTGTAATTGTTCGATATATCCGAAGAGTCAGGAAGGAGAAAAATAATGCATGCTCCGATGTTCTGGGAAAACGTTTACCCAAAAAAACTCGTCTTAAAAGTACATCAGAAAGAATTTCACAACGGGCCGAGAAGCCATTTTCATGTCCTTAATGTGAAACTGTTTTATCAACAAGCAACAATTCTTGTAGGACCATCTAAGAATTTCACTTCACCAGAGGAGAAGCCATAAGTTTCATGTGGCAACCTGTGGGAAAAGCTTCACTCATAAAGACTGTACTGTCGGAAGAGCAGCAGTTTAGACACACGAAGGAAAGCCATCCATATCAATTGGCCCGAATGTGGAAAAGTTTTATGTCTAAATGGATCTCTGAGTCATCTACGCTTCACGTAGGAGGAAGAATACATTCATCTTGCTCAGTATTGTCTCGGAAAAGCTTTATAATTGAATCTTCTTTTCATACACCTCAGAGAACTCCACAGGTGAGAGCCATTTTTCAATGCCCTGAGTGTGGCAAAGGTTGTAATCAGAAAATCCTCTTGACGGCCATGTCAAAAATTCCACAGGAGAGAACCATTTCAGTATTCTCAAGAATGTGGGGACAGTTTTAATCGATAAAACTTCTCTAGGAGGCATCAGAGGAACTCCACACAAGGAGAGAAACCATTTATTTGCAGAATGTGGGGTACATTTTATCTATAAAGCTGGTCTTACAAGAGACATCAGAGAAGCACACAAGTGAAAGCCATATCCATGTCCCGATGTGTGAAGGGTTATCGGTCGGGGCGCACATCACGCTCTATGAGGACATATAAAGCCCACAGAGAAGAAAATCATTTTCATGTCCCAATGTGGAAATTACTTAGTACATGAAGTCAAAATCTGCCTGTACGACACACCGTAAGACTCCATAAAGAGGGGGGAATAAAGTTTTTCAATGCTCCAGAGTGCGGGGAAACCGGTTTTCTCAGAAATCACATCTTTTCGGAACATTGCCAAACTTCCACGGGGAGAGGCCATTTTTCGATGTTGCTACAGTGCTAAAAACTCTTATATCAGAAATTGAGTGCTTCACCAACAATGAGAAAGTGCCATGGCTGCGAGAGTAGAATTTCATAATGTGGTCAACTTGTTTTACGGAAAGGTATAGGCCGGAAGCCGGAAGAGGGTGCCCGGAGAAACACTGAAGGCGGACAATGAACGGCTCGTAAACAGCTAGAGCAATTCACACAGGGCGGAGGTCAGAAGCCGCAATACCAGCGGTAAACAATCACATCACGCTGCTTATGGGCCCGCGTGCGCAGGGGCCTCTGGCATAAGGCCTGACACCCTCCAGAATGGAGGAGGGGTTGCAAACACCGTTTATATCCTTTTGTTATATATGTGCATAGATTGTGAGTGCATGAACTGTTGTGTAAGTCAGATAAATGGTTTTGTATACAGTACATTACCAAAAGTTTGGACAAACTTCTCATATCAAACGTGGAATTATATACTAAAAGTGAGAAACAACTGAATCTGTCTTATTTCTAGGTTTCCCTTCTGCTGTGATGCACTGCTCTTAACAATCTTGCTTCTCTTGATGAGAGACAAGAGGTAGTATCACCTGAAATGGTTTTCCAACATCCGTCGCTGGATGCCAAGAGATGGCGCAGCTTGTTGGGCCCTTCGCCTTCATCAATTCTGCAGTCCATTCACCCTAAACCACTTCGAATTGGGTTCGGGTTTGGTGACTGTGGGAGGCCGGGTCATCTGGTGTACCCCCCATCAGTTTCCTTCTTGGTCACATAGCCCTTACGCCTGGAGGTGCGTTTGTGGTCAATCTGTCCCTTTTAGAAATAAACGGCTTGTCCAACCGGATGATAAACCGGCAAATCGATGGATATAGCCAATCAGCGTCCAAATTCAGGTGCGACCATGCGGGTCCAGTATACCTTGAATTTTTTAATATCCCGAACGTGTCCGCAGCTAAAGCCCACCCACCCCCTCACAATCACTGACACCTCCACTTCCTTAGATAGAACTTTTCTGAAAAAACTATGGACTTTCCCATCATTGACCCAGCAGGGATGGAGCAGGACAGAACCATGGCTGGATTACACAGTAGTGAAGAAGTCGTCTGGTGAGTGTGTGACCCCCCAGAGCCCCATCACCCAGCCTCCACCTCATTCACTGATACATGAGCAGAAGATCCTAGAACTTGTCCTCCACATTCCCAGGACTGGCCAGGAATAAAGCAGGAGGTCCCAGCGGATCATCAGGTAGGAGAAGCTGAGATCTGTGACTCCTCTATAGACGGGTGAAATGAAGCTTTCTAGTAAATGTCTCCAGCCAGTACAGATAACCTTGAATCAAAGAAATACAATTCCCTCCGGCACTCGATGTCTTCTGTTTTCTAATCTTTATTCGTATGATTAAATAATAGTAGCATTTATGGCATTGCCATATAGAGCAGCAGGAATGAAGCCTACGCATTTCGAGTGTTGTAGGCTCTCTTAATCATCAGATAGTTAGCCTTGTGGAAGGCCGGGACCAGGAGGTCCCACCCGATCATCAGGTAGGAGAAGCTGAGATCTGTGTGTATAATCTATAGACGGATGTAATGAAGCTTTTGATTAAATGTCTCCAGCCAGTATAGACAATTTTGGGGAAGGCCGGGACCAACACCCAGCACTGGTATCGGGAGTGGGGGGGCATATTGCTGGATAGAAGGAACATTAGCATTGGACATTTCCCGCTGTATATGTGAGAGTATATTAGAGTAATAGTTATTAGGTTCTAGTTCTGTGAGTGCTTCCATCAGACTATATACAGTATATAGAGAATATTATGTATACAGAACAGATACAACCTTCAGGTCTCTACTATGACATTATTACAGGAAAATCGTGATGGAACAAGGGAAGGACCTGGACAATCCATATCGGAGTCATCGGAGGGTAAGAGGCTTTTATAAATGTTGTTTCTCTATAAAGTTCTTAATTTCACTGAAAACTCTCAATAAGTCCTGAACATGTTCAATATTAAACATACAGCGGGTCCCCACAGCCCCCTCCATGGCATAGATTTGGATTCCTGGTAGAGGGGACCCGTGGGGAGAAGACAGAAGTGATACTGAAGCTCAAACAGATGCAGTGGGTGGGTCCCGGTGGTCATGTGACTGAACATCGACTATTAGGATGTCAACGGTCCGGACCCAGCACAGCCAAAAAGTGCTAAATGTCACTGCAACATTGCCCCTTTTCTACCCATAGCTGGGACTACAGAGCAACCAGCGACTCCTGTGCAGTCACCGCCGGTTACAATGGAAAAATTAAAGGAAAACTAAAAAAGTAAACAAAAAAAATAAAGCTCCAAATGGTCTTTTCTGACCTGTGAGGGACATAAAGTAAAAAATAATAAAAAAATAAACCCTGAAAATGTGTTTGACCCTCCACTCCCTCACGCCACCCTATAGGAGACCTAGGAGAAGCTGAGATCTGTGACTCCTCTATAGACGGGTGTAATGAAGCTTTCTAGTAAATGTCTCCAGCCAGTACAGATAACCTTGAATCAAAGAAATACAATTCCCTCCGGCACTCGATGTCTTCTGTTTTCTAATCTTTATTAGGCTCTCTTAATCATCAGATAGTTAGCCTTGTGGAAGGCCGGGACCACCACCCAGCACTGGTACCGGGGAAGGGGGGGGGGGGGACATATTGCTGGATAGAAGGAACATTAGCATTGGACATTTCCTGCTGTATATGTGAGAGTATATTAGAGAAATAGTTATTAGGTTCTAGTTCTGTGAGCGCTTCCATCAGACTATATACAGTATATAGAGAATATTATGTATACAGAACAGATACAACCTTCAAGCCTTTACTATGACATTATTACAGGAAAATCGTGATGGAATGAGGGAAGGACCTGGACAATCCATATCGGAGTCATTGGAGGGTAAGAGGCATGTGTTATATCAGAATTTGAGGTGACTGATACTTAAAAGGGGTTCTCCAGTGACATACAAGTTACTCTATACACAGGATAGGGGCTAACTTGCTGATCGGTGGGGGTCTCAGTGATGGGACCCAGACAGATCATGAGAATGGGGGTCCGTTGTACCCCATCTACTCCATTCATCTCTATGGCACTGACAGAGATAGCTGAGCTCCATAACCTGCAATCTCCATAAGCACCATAGAGATGTATACGCCGCATACATTCATCTAGACCTACAACGGAGGTACAACGGACCCCCATTCTCTTGATCCATGGGGATTCCATCACTGAGACCCCCACCAATCAGCAATTTATGTATATCACTGGAGAACCCCTTTAAAGGGGTTTTCCCATGAAAGAAAATTCTCAAATCTCAACCCCCTAGTGATGTTATCACAATAAAGATAACTTTTAACCCTTTACTTCACAATTTTATTGCTGTCATAGCTCCTATCACTCAGTGATGATTCCAGAGTGTGAGCGGGGACTCTCTGAGCAGACACTTCATGATCACTCTGTGCTACGAGATGCTGTGTGTTGACAATGTGCTTAGATTATCAGGGTACAAGGTTTATATACATATCATTTCATTTACCTTCTGAACATTGTACTAGTATCTGACCCATAGAAAGAGAGAGATGAGACAGATCAGAGTTGATGAGATCCATGAGATGCATATTACACACAATGTCATACATCTCTGCTATTCCACAACACACTAGATCTGCTGTGCCTCCCCAGACAAAGAACTTATCTGTGTGTAGCTTGTAGTCCTCCCCATGCCGCTGCCGGCAGGAAGTCAGTGTATGTGTCAGTGTGAGCTCTGTCCTGCTCTGCATGGGCGGGGCTAAAGTCCAGAGGGAGGGGTTACAGGCAGAGAGGGAGAAACTCAGCTCCACTGCCGTCACACAGAAATCCAAGTTGGCTTCCCCGACCCTAAGTCAGAAATTACAGGGTCGTGTCTAGGGGCAACGGAAATTGTGTACACCAGGACTGATAGAGACAGGGTGGACTTATATCTGTGAAATGCTGGATTTTTGTTATCCTGAGTACATATAAGAAACTTGTCTCCGTGGGAGGAAAACCCCTTTAATAACAGTTACATTTGTGATTTCTTCGACGGATTCCAGGACTTCTGCAGGCAAATAGTTGACGGACACTTGTCATGTTTTTATGTTCATTCGTTGTCATTTACTTTACTGTTTTCTTGTGTCTTACGGACGGTGAATCAGAAACGACAACTTTCTCACAGAAAACTTATGGTTCGTTTTTCTAGGCAAAGATGAGATGATTCGAGTTTTCAGTGAACATCTGCTGTTTCCTCTCTGTCATGAGATCCGAGATAACATCACCACACCGTATAGTTCTCCTGATGTTCCTCACAGCAGAGATCCATCCACAGACACCACCGGTGACCAGGAGCCTTCATCCAGTCACTCACTGAGTGGAAATGACCAAACTGGACAAAAAGGGCGGGAAAAATTGTCACATGAGGAACATATTAGAACGAATTCTCATTCACATTCAGAATCCAGAAGATCCTTCATGACGAAATGTAATGTTATTAGATATCCGAAGAGTCAGGAAGGAGAAAAAAATAATGTATGCTCCGAATGTGGGAAAACGTTTACCCAAAAAAACTCTTTAAAGGTACATCAGAGAATTCACACGGGCGAGAAGCCATTTTCATGTCCTGAATGTGGGAAATGTTTTAATCAGAAATCACATCTTGTAGGACATCTAAGAATTCACACAGAGGAGAAGCCATATTCATGTGCGAAATGTGGGAAAAGCTTCACGCATAAAGCGTCCGTGGAGAGACATCAGTTAATACACACGAAGGAGAAGCCATATTCATGTCCCGAATGTGGGAAAAGTTTTAGTCTGAAATGGCATCTTGAGGGTCATCTACGGCTTCACAAGGAGGAAACTACATTCATTTGCTCAGATTGTGGGAAGAGCTTTATAAGTGAATCTTCTTTTCAGAAACATCAGAGAACTCACACAGGGGAGAAGCCATTTTCATGCCCTGAGTGTGGCAAAGGTTTTAATCAGAAAAATCATCTTGAGGGCCATGTCAAAATTCACACGGGAGAGAAACCATTTCTATGCTCAGAATGTGGGGACAGTTTTATCTATAAAACTTCTCTTAGGAGGCATCAGAGAACTCACACAGGGGAGAAGCCATTTATATGCTCAGAATGTGGGGACAGTTTTATCTATAAAGCTGGTCTTAAGAGACATCAGAGAACTCACACAAGGGAGAAGCCATATCCATGTCCTGAATGTGGGAAGGGTTTTAGTCGGGCATCACATCTTGAAGGACATATAATTCTTCACAGAGAAGAAAATCCATTTTCATGTCCCGAATGTGGGAAATGCTTTAGTCATAAGTCAAATCTACTACGACACGTAAGACTCCATAAAGAGGGGAAAAAGTTCTCATGCTCAGAGTGCGGGAAACGTTTTTCTCAGAAATCCCATCTTTTCGAACATATCAGAACTCACACGGGGGAGAGGCCATTTTCTTGTTCACAGTGTGAAAAATCTTATATCAAGAAATGGAGTCTTCTACAACATGAGAAAAGCCATGCGCGAGAGTAGAAATTTTCATGTTCAACATGTTTTAATAAAGTTTAGTCCTGAACCTGGAGACTGAGGGGAAGCCACTGAAGCGAGAAATGAAACGTCCCGTAGAACAGCTAAGAATTCACACAGGGGCGGAGTCAGAAGCGCAACTACAGCGGTAACAGCCATAACAGCTGCTATGGGGCCCGCAGTGTCAGGGGCCTCTGGCATAGGCCTGACACACTAAAGAATGGAGGAGTTGCACCGTTATATAACGTTTGTATATATGTGCATAGATGTGAGTGCATGAACTGTATGTGTAAGTATATAAATGGTTTGTGTATACAGTACAGACCAAAAGTTTGGACAAACCTTCTCATTCAAACGTGGAATTATATACTTAAAAAGTGTGAAACAACTGAAAATCTGTCTTATATTCTAGGTTCCTTCTGCTGTGATCACTGCTCTGCACAATCTTGGCTTCTCTTGATGAGATACAAGAGGTAGTCACCTGAAATGGTTTTCCAACAGTCTTCCAGGAGTTCCCAGAGATGCTCAGCACTTGTTGGCCCTTTCGCCTTCACTCTGGGGTCCAGTTCACCCTAAACCATCTCGATTGGGTTCAGGTCTGGTGACTGTGGAGGCCAGGTCATCTGGCATAGCCCCCCATCAGTCTCCTTCTTGGTCACATAGCCCTTACACAGCCTGGCGGTGAGTTTGGGGTGATTGTCCTTTTGAAAAATAAACGATGGTCCAACCGGATGATAAAGGCAAATCGGATGGAATAGCAGCCGCGGCAAAATTCTGAGGTGACCATGCGGGTCCAGTATACCTTGAATTTTGAATAAATCCCCAACAGTGTCACCAGCAAAGCCCCCCCCCCCCCCTCACCATCACCCCCCCCCCCCCCGGCTTCACGGTGGGACCAGGCATGTAGAGTCCATTCCTTCACCTTCTCTGCGGTGGTTGGAACCAAAGATCTCAAATTTGGACTCATCAGACCAAAGCCCAGATCTCCCCTGGTGTAAGGTCCATTCCTTGAGTCTCTGGTGCTTGGTGCTGGTCCTTAGCAGCGGTTTCCTAGCAGGTATGTTACCATGAAGCTGCTGCCCCCAGTCTCCTCTTACCAGTTGTTGTAGAGATGTTTCTGCTGCGAGACCTCTGTGCGGCAGTGACCTGCTCTCTAATCTGAGCTGCTGTTACCCTGCGATTTCTGAGGCTGGTGACTCGGATTAACTTATCCTCCGCAGCAGAAGTGACTCTTATCCTCCGCATCAGAG
Source organism: Engystomops pustulosus (assembly GCA_019512145.1). Taxonomy (NCBI): domain Eukaryota; kingdom Metazoa; phylum Chordata; class Amphibia; order Anura; family Leptodactylidae; genus Engystomops; species Engystomops pustulosus. The sequence goes on from WNYA01000016.1 coordinate 223,618, forward strand.
GTGACTCTTGTCCTCCGCAGCAGAAGTGACTCTTATCCTGCGCAGCAGAGGTGACTCTTATCCTGCGCAGCAGAGGTGACTGTTCCTCTCCTCCGCACCAGAGGTGACTCTTATCCTCCGCATCAGAGGTGACTCTTGTCCTCCGCATCAGAGGTGACTCTTGTCCTCCACAGCAGAGGTGACTCTTGTCCTCCGCAGCAGAGGTGACTCTTGTCCTCCGAGGCAGAGGTGACTCTTGTCCTCCGAGGCAGAGGTGACTCTTCTCCACAGCAGAGGTGACTCTTGGTCTTCCTTTCCTGGGGCGCTCCTCATGTGAGCCAGTTTCTTTGTAGACAATTTAAAGTTTTCCCAATTTTTTGGACTGACTGACTTTATTTTTTAAAGTAATGAGATGGCCGCTCGTTTTCATGCTTAGTGCTTTTTTCTAGCCATTAATACAGATTTACCAGTCTATTCAGTAGGACGATCAGCCGTGTATCCACCTGACTCTGCACAACTGATGGTCCAACCTCATCTATAGGGCAAGGAAATTCCCACTTATAACCCCCTGACAGGACACCGTGATGTGAGAACCTCTCCAGGTCACTACCTCTGTATCTCATTCAAGAGAAGCACAGATTGTGCAGAGCAGTGATCACAGCAAGAGGAACATGGAATATAAGACAAGATTTCAGTAGTTTCACACTTTTTTGTAGGTCTATAATTCCACATGTGATAATTCAGGGGTTTTGATGCCTTCAATTTTTATAGTCTTGAAAATCCCAAAAACTTTTTGAATGAGAAGTAGTGGCGAGACTTTCGTCTGTACTGTACACAAGTGTACAAATGTGTATATTTTTTAGTCTTTATAGCGACCCAGTTTTCTGTCATATAATATTTGAAATTTTTGGAGACTGTTAAAATCAGAGAATTCACACAGGGGAGAAGCCATTTTCATGTTTGGCGGTATGAAGTGAAGCTGCTGTATAACTTCCTTATGATGTATAATCAGTCTTTAAGAATCAACCTTGTCAGCTTGTGGCAAAACCATTGTGACCCAGACCTCTGGGCTTGGCCCTGTGTCCACACACTAGGGCTTCAATAAATAATTGTCATCCTGCTTTAAGCTCTTTCAGTATGATTAAACGCTTGTATCCCATGATCAGAGATGACCGTGGGAAGCAAAGGAGAAGGATAATATTATACAATCTGGACTGAGATCCAATTCAATTTCTAAAGGGAACCTGTCATCAGCAATTGGCCTAATAAACCACTACCGTATATTGTCCACAGCGTAAACCTCTGGTTTTTGTTCTTTCATGATCCAATGTGGTGGCATCATCCAGAAAAGACAACTTTTGAAGTGAGCTGTAAATTGGTGTGTATAGAGTCAAAGAGGTGGAGTTTTTTAACACTGAAGTCACAGTGGGGAGCTCTGAACGCCTCTCTCTCTGTGATTGACACAGTATGACTTCCAGGAGATCTGTTTGTGATGTGTCTCTGGATGCAGGACCATCGATTACAGTTGCTGGGGCTTTTTGGGAGAGAGAGCTGATCCGTGTGTTAAAACTCTGCCTCCTTGACCTTGTATCACCAATTTACATCTCACTTCAAAGTTGATTTTCGGATGATGCCACGCACTGGGCATGAAGAAATACAATCTCGGAGGTGTCAGCTGCTTGGACACACTGGTAGTGGTTTTTAGGTCAATTGCCTTTTAAACACCCCCTGACTGTTTCTTTTGCGGTGGAGCTTTCACTGTAATTTGTAAGTTCAGGTTTATGAGTCGATGGGATTCTGTCACGGTTTGTAAGGAAGCACGAAACCGGTAGAGAGAGCAGCAAGAACTAGGGAAAGCTGGGAAGAGGAGAAACGCGGTCCCTTACTTATCGCTAAGCTAGTCCCTGCCTGCGGGGGATGGTCAGATCCCACGGATTAGGCTATGGACAGAAAACTTCTCTATCTGACCGAGAAGAACTATCCAGAATGTAGGTAAAAGGACTAAAGGATACTAGGGTCGGGGTACTAAATTGGGCCCCCTAACGAAAAGATTGCTGCAAATAAAAACTTGATGAACAAGCAATCCCAGCAGCACCCAAACACAACAACCGAAACCGAATATCAGGAGGAGGGCAATAGGGAGGACAGGAATAACAAGGTAACAACCAGAGAGCGGGATCACTCTATAGTATAAGCTGAGGGCACCTAATTTTAACTAAAAAACACTGTAAAACTATTGATCGTGTATAAGGTGGGGTTGGGAAATGATTGGTCAAGCCTCCAGTCACTATAAAGCTGACCAGCTGGCCCATTGCCCCCAGTATGTAGCCGCCAAGCTGCCCCCCAGTATATGTATATAGGCGCTCCCCCTAGTATATAGCCTGCCAGCCCCTGCCCCCCCAGTATATCGCCCACCAGCCTCTGCCCCCCCAGTTTATAGCCTGCCAGACACTACCCCCCAGTGTATAACCTGCTTGTCCCCCTAGTATATAGCCTGCCAGTCCCTGCCCACCCAGTATATAGTCTGCCAGCCCCTGCCCCCCAGTATATCACCTACCAGCCCCTGTCCCCAGTTTATAGAATGCCTGCCGCACTATTACTATAGCTGCCAGCCTCGACCCCCAGTATATAGTCTGGCCAGCCCCTGCCCCCAGATATCGCCTACCAGCCCTGTCCCCCAGTTTATAGAATGCCATGCCGCACTATTTATTAGCTGCCAGCCTCTGCCCCCCAGTATAAGCCTGTCAGCCTCTGCCACCCAGTATATCGCCTACCAGCCTGTCCCGTTTATAGAATGCCTGCCGCACTATATATAGCGCCAGGCTTGCCCCCCAGTATATAGCCTGTCAGGCTCTGCCCCCCAGTACATAGCCTTCAAGCCCCCCAGTATATAGCCTGTTAGTCCTGCCCCCCACAGTATATATGGCCAGCCATTGCCCCATTATATAGCCAGCCATCCTCTGCGTCAGAGTATGCCAAGCCTTTATTAAAAACATTGTTACACTGTTGACATTATTTCTTCGGATTCTCCGGTGCCTCCTCTAGATGTTTGGCTCTTATTCAGGTCCCCGCATACAGATGCTTCCCGACATCATTGTTTGTGAGCCGCTTGCATCACGATGGGATTTCTGTCTGCAATTTCCATCAGCTCCATTGAGACGTATAGAGCAGAATGGTCATGGAGCAACGACAGGTCTAACGGAGGGACGTGGGGATCCCGTCGGACCTTTACAATTTTGTTAATATCTTCAAAACAAAAGCAGCACAAACATAGCACAATTGATTGGCACCAGTTTGTGTTGATTTGTGGTTAATGTAATGTGGCGGGGGGTTGGAGCTGGTTGACCTCTGATTAACTCTGGAATCTTTTAATAAAGGGGTGTTTCCCACGAAAGAAAATCTCACATTTCAGATGTAACCGCTCCTTTGGGCGCAGGGTGGCACACAGGATCATATTGGTAGGCCGTAGTATAGCGCGAGATGAAACTTCAGAGAAATGACCCTAGAGGAGCTGGATATGGCGGATGACCCGTCTTACGTTACATTACATCAGGAGCTCGTCCCTCTAGTAACAGCGACTGATCTGTGCGTCTTATATACTAGTGCCTACAGGGAACCTGTGATGATGTATAGTATGTATCAGTCACAGAAGGGGAGGGTCACAATGGCTATGACATCACCGCAGGTCCTGTGCAGGTCAGTGATTGTGGGGGTGCGTGTGTGCATAACTTTGGGGCTAAACGGTTTTCGAAGTTCCTAGCAACTCCATGGACCACAGGCCGGAGATTTATTACCGATATCGATGGACTTACAGGACGGATGAAAATCTGGGAGTCTCACTGGATCTCGAGGAATGTCTGAGAGGAAAACTGCTCTAGTGTCCATGGCAACCAATCAGAGCTCAGCTTTAGTTTTATAAACTGCTGTGGGATAATGAAAGTGAGCTCTGATTGGTTCCATGAACAGTTCTTACTCTCACACACTGATAAATCTCCCCCATTATACTCTTATCCTGTGGATCGGAGGGGAAATGTTAAAACCCCCTTTAATATGGGGATTCAGAACCGTATCAGTTATTTCCACTTTGTAACTTTATTAGTCTCGTCATCCAAAAGTCTTCAAAGAACAATAACTAACAGAAGATGCAATCCCAGGTGACCGGAGAGAAGTGTTTTCTGTAATATATGGATTATATTAAACACTATCTGCTCAGACAGACGGACCTGGACAAGCGCCTCTGGAGCTCAGGTCTGGATTTCTCCAGTTGGGGTGGACAGACCAAAAGTGACTGATAACAAAGAGGTTAAAGCAGCCGCATCAACGGAGACCATTTACTCACATATAAGGAGACCCAACAGGAGGCCGGAGTGCCCCTAGTAGTCACTTACAGCCACAAAATGGAGAGATCCTATCTATTGCCAAGGAACTCCAACCGATCCTACATAAAGACACAAGACTAAAAAAATATTTCCCGTCCCTCCTTCCTGTCCTCGGCAACCACCAAACCTCAAACAAACGGTTGTCCGGAACCCTGAGACCCCATCAGAAATGGCCCTCACACTGCCATGCAAAGCAGGTGTAAAACATGCCAGCACATCCGCACAGGTGACCAGGTACCTCAATCACAGCAGGTCCATGAGATCCAGGGGACCTTCTCATGCAGGTCCTCTAATGTGGTCTACCTTATTATGTGTCAGCAGTGTCCAACCACAGGGGAAACATCCAGAGACTCCATCAACGTATGACCTCGCACCGATCTGATATTACACATGAAAGGAAAGATCTCCCAGAGGCTGCACATTTCTCCAGAGAGGACCTCACTATGGGAGATCTGCAGATTACTGTTATAATGGGACATTGCAAGACACAGAGGGAAAGGAAAGAATGGGAGTGTAAACTAATGAGGAGATTCAACACCTTACAAAGTGTCTTACCATTCATGCAGCTGCATGACCCCCGACCTCTGACCTGGAGGCCACAAGCAGATAAGAGCCAGGTCTGGTCTCGCCTCACAGGTTTTTAGTGCGTTTATTGCCCCCTTGTCAAAAATAAGATGTCCCTGTATTTTCCTTCGGTGTTTAACGGTTTTGTTTTTAAATATTCCTATGAGATCCGTGCCGGGTGTTATAAAATGCTGTGAACTTGTCTGACGAAGAGAACTCGTATTCTCCAAAGCTCCACCACCAAATATCCTCAGAGAGGTATCGCCGGATTTCTTCACTGTCTTTCTTTTCACAAGTTAATTGCCTGCTGAGGCGTGACATTACTGTATATACTCGAGTATAAGGGTGATGCACACATATGGCGTTTTGAACACGTTCTTGGGGCAGGTCTGTTAAAAACAATGCTTTAAAAAACGCATCACATTTTTTTTAAAACGCATGCGTTTTTGTACGTTTATTGCGCAAAATTCGGAAAAACTGACAAAAAAGATGCTTTTTCAAAAAACGGATGCGTTTTTTAAACGGACTGCTCAACAAAAAACGGGCCAAAAACGTGTTCAAAACGCCATGTGTGGCATCACCCTAAGCCGACCCAAGGATAAGCCAAGACCCTTAATTTTACCACCAAAAACTGTGAAAACCTATTGACTTGAGTATAAGCCGAGAGTGTAATATACAGCCAGCCAGCTCCCTGTAGTATACAGCCAGCCAGCCCCATGTAGTATACAGCCAGCCAGCCCCCTGTAGTATACAGCCAGCCCCCTGTAGTATACAGCCAGCCAGCCCCCCTGTAGAATACAGCCAGCACCATGTAGTATACAGCCAGCCCCCTGTAGTATATAACCTGCCAGCTCCCAGTAGTATACAGCCTGCCAACCCTCTGTAGTATATAGCCAGCCAACCCCCATTTGTATACAGTCAGACAGCCCCATGTAGTATACAGCCAGCCAGCCCCCCCTGTTGTTACAGCCTGACCACATGTAGTATACATCCAGCCAAGCCCCCCCCTATATTATACAGCCAGCCCCATGTAGTATCCAGCCAGCCCCCTGTGGTATATAGCCAGCCCATGTAAGTATATAGCAGCCTGACCCCTTGTAGTATATAGCCAGCCGCCTGTAGAACAGACCAGCCCACCCTGTAGTATACAGCCAGCCAGCCCCCTGTAGTATTAGCCGCAGCCCCCTGTAGATTACACGCCACCCCTGTAGTAACAGCCAACCAGCCCCCATGTGTATACAGCCAGCCCCCTGTAGTAGTACAGCCAGCACCATGTAGTATACAGCCAGCAACCATGTAGTATACAGCCAACCAGCCCCCCTGTAGTATACAGCCAGCCAGGCCCCCTGTAGTATACAGCCAGCCCCTGTAGTTATACAGCCAACCAGCACCCCCTGTAGTATACAGCCAGCCCCCTGTAGTATACAGCCCAGCCCCATGTAGTATACAGCCAACCCAGCCCCCATGTGGTATACAGCCAGCCCCCTGTAGTATACAGCCAGCCCCATGTAGTATAAGCCAACAGCCCCCTGTACGTATACAGCCAGCACCATGTAGTATTACAGCACAGCCCGTAGTATACAGCAGCCCCCTGTAGTATACAGCCAGCCCCACGTAGTATTACAGCCAACCAGCCCCATGTAGTATACAGCCATTTGCCAAAAAAAAAACTAAATATCAGAGGAGGAGACCTGGATAAGATCCTTCTTCAGAAGGAAAGCGAATGGATCTTTAAAATGAATTCAGTCAACCCTAAAAGACTTAATAAATCCTAAAATTTTGGATGCTTTCTGTAATAAAAAGTTAAGTATTAGGTCAGGCATACCTACACCTGGCTACGATGGGAGAATTGGAATTGGATCCACTTTTAACATAAAAAGAAGATATAATTCCAGCATGGACATGGACAATCCCCTATAGGAATTATTACCTTATATTACTTACCTGTATTCCTTCAGGGGGGTCTTCCTCCTTCGTGTTTTTTTAGACAATTGGGGGTGTACTATTTCTCTGTAGGGTGGCATTGTCCCTTTTCATAAGAAAATGAAAATATCTCTGCAATTCCCACATGACTTGATACTATCACAACTATATAATTAATGTCACAACTGATAAGACACAACGACCATCATAACAATCTAAGCAATATTAGTGGAGAAAAATTGTAAAATACGATTAAGAACTATACAAAAATAATAATAACAACAATATTAAATAATAAAAATATAATTTCTTGAAATTTTTTTCTAATAAATAGTCAATTTCATCGTATGTGCACATGAATAATGTGATCATTAGGCACAGTGATCTCCTCGGTGCCTCCAGCATCATTTTTGCTCGGTGTGAATAGTTTTTTTTATCATCACTGAGACCGACTGGTACCTCATCGAGTGTAGATGCTCCCCGGCTCATGTCATCTCAAATTCTTAATGTCAAAATGTGAACAGCATGATGAGGAGGACTGTCTAAATACCAATTCTAACTGAACCAGGAAATTTACAGAGTAATTCATGGACCGATTTTGTTTAGATTTTGCCATTAAGTACCAGTAGAGAAACACTGAACAATCGGACATGTGCGTCCAAAAGTCTCGAGAAAGTCACAAAGGTTACAGTGTATTCTAGTTTCTTAATGAAATTTCAACCACAAGCAAAGTGTCCATTTCTTTGTGTGAGTAGTGATTTGTCAGTCTGATACTTGGTGAGGCCATAGAGAATGTATAGAGCAGCAGAGCACATATTTCACATGAAGCTCCATTATTTCCTATCATTAATACTTAATTCACTACATTTAACTTGTTCTTCCTTAGATATAACTTTTCTGAAAACACTATGGACCTTCCCATCAGTGACCCAGCAGGGATGGAGCAGGACAGAACCATGGCTGCCCGGATCCTGGACCTCGCCCTAGAGATCATCTACTGGATAACTGGAGAGGTGAGAGTCTCCCAGGACACGGCTCTCTTATCTCTAGGAATACACAGGGAATGATGAAATGGATGAGGTGAAGGATTCTTAGGATCTATGTAGTGATCAGTGTCTCCCCATACACAGGATTACACAGTAGTGAAGAAGTCGTCTGGTGAGTGTGTGACCCCCGTGTATCAGGAGGATGGACCCAGAGCCCCATCACCCAGCTCCACTCATTCACTGATAAATGAGCAGAAGATCCTAGAACTTACCTCCAGGATCATGAGATGCTGAGCGAGAGAGGTGAGCGCTGTGCCGGGAATGCTGGGACATGATATAATAACACAAGGGAGGGGTCCGGGTGAGACTGTGTCATTGTGTGTGTCAGGTTCTATAAGATGTCAGGATGTGGCGTTGTTATTTCTCCAGGGAGGAGTGGGAGTATGTAGAAGGACACAAGGACTGTACAAGGAGGTATGATGGAGGACCACCAGCCCCTCACACACCAGGTAAGAGGAGACTTCCCTGATTGTAGAGGAGAGTCAGCCAGATTCCCCCATCATCTGCTCATCACATGTAGACAATGATCAGTCCTGTGTTATGTCTATAGATGGATCCAGTAGGAGAGATCCACCAGAGAGATGTCCCCGTCCTCCACATTCCCAGGACTGGCCAGGAATAAAGCAGGAGGTCCCACCCGATCATCAGGTAGGAGAAGCTGAGATCTGTGTGTATAATCTATAGACGGATGTAATGAAGCTTTTGATTAAATGTCTCCAGCCAGTATAGACAATTTGGGAAGGCCGGGACCAACACCCAGCACTGGTATCGGGAGTGGGGGGGGGAAATATTGCTGGATAGAAGGAACATTAGCATTGGACATTTCCCGCTGTATATGTGAGAGTATATAGAGTAATAGTATTAGGTTCTAGTTCTGTGAGGCTTCCATCAGACTATATACAGTATATAGAGAATATATGTATACAAAACAGATACAACCTTCAGGTCTTCTACTATGACATTATTACAGGAAAATCGTGATGGAACAAGGGAAAGGACCTGGACAATCCATTCGGAGTCATCGGAGGGTAAGAGGCTTTTATAAATGTTGTTCTCTATAAAGTTCTTAATTTCACTGAAAACTCTCAATAAGCTGAACATGTTCAATAATTAAACATACAGCGGGGTCCCACAGCCAAGACCATGGCGATAAGTTTGGAGAGGGGACCCGGGGGAACAGTGGGAGAAGACAGAAGTGATACTGAAGCTCAAACAGATGCAGTGGGGGTCCCGGTGGTCATGTGGACTGAACATGTGACTATTAGGATGTCAACGGTCCGGACCCAGCACAGCCAAAAAGTGCTAAATGTCACTGCAACTGCCCCTTTTCTACCCATAGCTGGGACTACAGAGCAACCAGCGACTCCTGTGCAGTCACCGCGGTTACAATGGAAAAAATAAAGGAAAACTAAAAAAAGTAAACAAAAAAAATAAAGCTCCCAATGGTCTTTTTCGACCTGTGAGGGACATAAAGTAAAAAATAATAAAAAAATAAACCCTAAAAATGTGTTTGACCCTCCACTCCCTCACGCCACCCTATAGGAGACCCAGTTACTATCAAACAGACTTGTGATATATCAGAATTTGAGGCGAGTGATCTTTAGCCACGATGATATTTAAATGGTGTTAGAGATGGGTGTTTGCTGCATTATGCAGCAAACACCCTGTGAGTTTAAAGAGGACTCAGTCCGTCAGCCTTATTTATACACCCCCGACCTCAACAGGGGGTTCAGGAATGTCTAAATGCGGGAAGGGGATAAATGGTATTCGGAAGGAGACGGGCAGCCGGTGCAGTGACTGGCGCAGGCTGGAGGCTTCTGTGTATCGTCTGGACTGAAGGACAAGCCTGGCTGCTGCGTTCTTTAGGTCAGGGTTTTAGGACCCATTCAGACAGGCGTTTCTGAGGTTTGTAAGCTTTTGTTTATTGTGTATGTTTATTGCGGCTGTAAAAAAACCTTTTTTTTACAGCCGCCGCACATCCCCTGCCCGGCTAACACAATATTGGTCTGATGAAGGGTTATCCCGAAACGCGTCACTACCTATAAACCTAAATATTGTCTATCACTTCTAATAAAGATGAACCAAGCTTTTACCAAAATTCGCTTTGGTTACTTATTCCTGGTTACAAGCGCACGCCATCCGCAAAACCAAATTCTTTCTTCCGCCTTACCCATACTCTTACGGTTCCATTGGACACCGGTTATTGGAGCGTTTGGGAGCTGCTGAATTAACCGTAAGGAGAAGTTTCCATCAAGGGTAATCGACACCCCCTCAATTGTTCTCTGCAACTTTGCGTCCAGGTGAGCACCTTCACTACTTACCTGACAAACCAACTTACGTAACGTTATCACACGAGGCGCTGTCCTCTCTCGTTGTCTTTTTTGTTTTCTCTTTCTTTTTCGGCAGAAAAAATGGACGGCACACGGATTACATCCCTATGTGGTCCGTCTTTCTCAAATGTTGCTAGGACGGGGCAAAAAGTAGATTGGAAACCCATCCGTTTTTTTTGCGAATGTGAAAAAAACAATACATACAGACTTAAAAAAAAACAGATGCGGCTACAATACGGACATCACACGTCTGCATTTTTAGTGGATGCAAAGCGGACACGCCCGTCTGAATGAGCCCTAACTAAAACAGAGTAAAAATGTTTTACTTAAAGGGGTTCTCCAGTGACATACAAGTTACTCCCTATACGCAGAATAGGGGCTAACTTGCTGATCGTGGGGGTCTCAGTGCAGATCACGAGAACGGGGGTCCTTTGTACCCCCGTCATACATCCATATGCATTCGCTGGCTGCTCCGTTCATCTCTATGGCACTGACGGAGATAGCTCCATAGACTGCAATCTCGTTCAGCTCCATAGAGATGTATAGACTGCATGCATTCATCTAGAGTTACAACGGAGGTGCAACGGACCCCACCCATCAGCAGGTTACCTGTATCACTGGAGAACCCCTTTAATAGCGGTTACATATGTGGAATCTACTCTGAGTTATTTATTATACCATGGGTTCCAAAGAGAGGAACTTGAGGTGATTTCTATGAGGGATTCTAGGACTTCTGCAGGCAAATAGTTGACAGACATGAAACACCCCGGCCAATGTATAGGCAGGCTGGTAGTTGCGAATAGCGCCCTCTCCAGGTTAGGAGCTGTCGGAGGGAGTCATGAACCCACTAGTAAGTTTCTAGCACTGGGAGATGATGAAATTACAGCTGTAGATTCTGCCTCGAAAGGCAATAGTTAAATGGGTGTAAGATGTTATCCAATTATGTGGCTGTATTGTAAACTGGAGTGTGATTGGAGAGAGGCTACCACCTGACCAGGGGGAGCACATGGTCTTCAGCGAGAGCAGAGAGACAGAACTGCTGTCTGAGTGAAGAGAGAGAGAGTGTGGACTCCACCTTCAGTGCTGCCACAGAACCTAATCCCAGGACCAGAGTCCGGAGACTCTATTCCAGAGCTGCAGCTTCCACAGTTTGGACACAGCTCCATCTCCATTATCCCAGCATCTACTACCAGGCTGTCGCTTTATTCCTGAGGACCCTCTCCAAGACCACTCCAGTGCCAGAATCTGCTGTTTGACCATTTAGGCCCGTTGACTGGTACCTGTTCAATAAATGAGTTATTTTGCACAACATTGCCTTCATCTGATCCCTGGATACGGCTGTTACCACCACAGGCTCCCCATCCATCACCCATGGACCTATCTTACCGACACTCAGGGGTTGCCCTAGGGAGAACCAGTACAGCAGCCTCTCCCTCCATATTTCTTGCACACACCACCTGCTGGAGACCTGCCAGGCTGTAGGACAGCCCTCCGGTCCCCATACCAAGCACCGTGACACTACCGTGCCTAAGCCGCAACCGCCAGGCACTCCGGTATTCTGGGCCCCGGCTGCCTCCAGGTCCCAAGAAAAGGCCCCGGTGGGGGATGTTGCAGACACTTGTCATGTTTTTATGTTCATTCGTTGTAATTTGCTTTGTTGTTTTCTTGTATCTTATGGACGGTGAATCAGAAACAACAACTTTCTCACGGAAAATTGCTGTTTTCTTTATCTAGGCAAAGATGAGATGATTAGACATGAGAAGAGTCACGAAGGAGAAAAAAAATTTTCATGCTCCGAATGTGAGAAAACATTTACAAAAAAAAGTTCTTTAAAGGTACATCAGAGAATCCACACGGGGGAGAAGCCATTTACATGTCCTGAATGTGGGAAATGTTTTTATCAGAAAGCACATCTTGAGGGACATGTGAGAACTCACACAGAGGAGAAGCCATTTTCGTGTACGGAATGTGGGAAGAGATTTACGTATAAAGCGTCCGTGGAGAGACATCAGTCAATACACACAAAGGAGAGGCCATATTCATGTCCCGAATGTGGGAAAAGTTTTGGTCTCAAATCGCATCTTGAGGGTCATCTACGGCTTCACAAAGAGAAAGATACATTTACTTGCTCGGATTGCGGGAAAAGCTTTACAAATGAATCTTTTTTTCAGAAACATCGGAGAACTCACACAGGGGAGAAGCCATTTTCATGTCCTGAGTGTGGAAAAGGTTTTAATCAGAGATATCATCTCGAAGGCCATGTCAAAATCCACACAGGAGAGAAACCATTTGTCTGCTCAGAATGTGGGGACAGTTTTATCTATAAATATTCACTTAAGAGGCATCAGAGAACTCACACGGGGGAGAAGCCATTTTCTTGTTCACAGTGTGGAGAATCTTATCTCAAGAAATGTAGTCTTCTAAAACATGAGAAAAGTCATGCGCGGGAGTAGAAATGTTCATGTTCAACATGTTTTCATAAAAAACAAAGTTTAGTCCTGAACCTGGAGACTCAGGAGAAGCCACTGTAGAGAGAAATGACGTCTTGTAGAATAGCTAAGAATTCACACAGGGGCGGAGTCAGAAGCGTAACAACAGCAGTAACAAAAAAAAAGGTGGCGCCCCAAAATAAAACTATTTATGAACAGTTATAGTCAGTAAGTAGATCCTTTCTCCCTGCACAATTTGTAGTTACACCCAATAGTAGGTACGAAAATATGCAAGAACAAGCCGGTGTGTATAGGCGAGAAAAATATGCCGAAAAATGGACAAGAAACGATGACATACACCATTCCTACTCAGGCGACATAATCCAAATTATGCGCATGCACGGTGGTGCAGAGATCTGCGCATGCGCAACAACGCGAGAGAGGCCGGTGCCAACCCCACATCGATTCGGGAAGTATGCGCCTGCGCACTGATACATAAGGTACGCCGGTAAGTGAAACAAATATAAGATGTGACAACACCGTAGTAGGTAAGTATCTGTAATACGGGGCTGTAGGAGAATGTTATAGGAGAGACAGACGATGGGCAGATGGATGATAGAAGATAAGTATGGAAGGTGATATAGAGTTCTAGATGCAGAATTATATAGTAGATTATAAATACAGTAGATAGATGGTATAAGAGATAGATGTCTATAGATAGACAAGCAGCTATATATATATATATATATATATATATATATATATTGTCAGATTATAGGAGATGGATGATAAGCATCTACACCCAGACATTCAACCAATGGGGTATTTTTTATTGAAATTTTGTCACATTATGGACTGCATTGTCCCGGCTCTTCTGCTCTTTGTCCGGACACAGGCAACGTGACGCCATCCCATGCTGCTCGGGTCCTCCACAGTAATGTGCCACACAGATTGTGCTGCTCTGTACATGAATCATGTCTATACCTTAAAGATACAGGCGCAATTACCACTCGAATCACACACATTATGGCCCCATATTTTGCCGCCTCCCTCAGGTCTTGGGTATCTTCCGCCTGAGGTGAAATTCTCATCTCGCCTCCTGGCAGATGCGGCCCTGTCTAGATAATCCTGGCAGGAAGAAGCGCTCACTAACTGTAAATAGGTGCACCTCTACGCTAATACTGACTGAACTCTCTTGACACATAGGTCAGACAGGATTAGACACAACAACGGTAACTGCAATTAAAATCTAACACTGAAGCCCCCCCCCCCCCAACATGTTTCGCCAATATTTCGTCTTCAACAGGGGTTTAGGGCTGTCCCCTTTGTCAAGTGCCTTGTGGACCGACTCTGGTTGTTACACATTACTCCTGTCCTCCCTATTGCCCTCCTTCCTGTATATTTGCCAACATGTGGAGATGGCAAATCATTTCTAATATTTACCACTCGATGGCACATAACCTCGTTGGTCAGTGATGCAGTATTTTTCTATCGAGGCATTAACAAAAATTATAGTTCAATACCAAAAAACATTCTAACTGGCATATTTACCGAATCATGTGATCTAAATTTTAATGACGCATGATACGTCACAACGCCCCCGTATCACACTGAACGTAATAATCACGTGATGTCTATGGTTTTATGTAAATGTTAGTTCATGTCATGTTTAGCTATCCATCCGACTTCACGTCCAAAACGCGTTGGAATTCAACGAGGGTGAAATAAATATCACCTTGTATTGATCTTGACGTCTGGACTGAATAAGCCGAATCGTTTGTTGTTGGTTCTATTGGGGGAAAAAACTCACGCGGAAAATCCACATAAAGAATCCACATAAAAAACACTAATAAGATAAATTTGCATGAAAAATGTATATAAAAAAAACATGCGTATCGGATGCAGATTTTAATGTAGATTTTGGGTCTCTGCACATGGGCAGAATTTGTTCAAAATTTTTGGTGTAATTGGACCAAGAATTATCAATAAAGCTTCATTACAGACACATTACAGCTGATCACTGCAGTCTGGGACTATAGTAACATCCAGAGAGGTCACCAGAGGTCACAGCGGGCAGAGGGTCCGTCTGTAACTAGGGGTTGTCTGTAAGTCGGGTGTCCTTAAGTAGGGGACCGCCTGGATTTTTAAGCCAAAGCCAGAAATGGAACCTACTTATCCTGACCATGTGCAGAGCCTCAGGGTTTTATTCATCACCTCGGCAATGTTGAGCTTGTTATGTCACCTTGATTATACCTTTTCCCCCCACTCCCCCTCTTTACTCGTTGCCCAAACATTGCCCAATCTCCCCCCCGCCCTTACCTTAGGCCACATAAATCAACACAGAACACTAATTAGCTGCATAATTTGGGATACAGCAGCCAAATGTATTACAAACATGACATTTAAACACTATAATAAACTATATTATTATATTATATACAGGCGGTCCCCTACTTAAGGACACCTGACTTACAGACGACCCCTAGTTAAAGACGGACCCCTCTGCCCACTATGACCTCTGGTGACCTCTCTGGATGTTACTATAGTCCCAGGCTGCAATGATCAGCTGTAATGTGTCTGTAATGAAGCTTTATTGATAATTATTGGTCCAATTACAGCAAAAAATTTGGAAAATCCAATTGTCACTGGGGCAAAATAAAATTTTGTCTGGAACTACAATTATAAAGTATACAGTTTCGACTTACATACAAATTCAACTTAAGAACAAACCACCGGACCCTATCTTGTACGTAACCTGGGGACTGCCTGTATTATAATCAGGTAGGAGGTCCTTGGAGCTACAAAAAACTCCACCACAGGTTCAAAGGGACCAAATTACCAAATAACCTTGTAGATGTCTCTATATATATGCCCTACTCCCTGGGACGCCACCCAGCCTTTAATCACTGCACCACCAACTCAAAGGACCCCCTATTCCACCACCGTGTGCCTACCTGACACCTTATTCAGGCGAGCCCCCTGCCCCCTTGTATATACCCAGTAGCCCTTTAGTATATAGCCAGTATTAGTATATATACAGTGCCCCTCCCCCCTTGTATATAGCCAGCAGCCCCTTATGCCCAGCCTATGAAAAAATAAAACTCTGTACTCACCTTTCAGACACCCCCTGCAGGTCGTTTTCTATCTCCAGCTTCTGCTCCGGGTCCCCGTGCTGCTGCCGTCACACACACTATGATGTCGGCAAGCAGCTGAAGTCGTGGTGTGTGCGACACTCAGGGACCTGAAGACGGACCCGGAGCTTCAGAAGACACAACCGGACTTGCAGTGGCATCGGAAAGGGGAGTACAGTTTTTTTTTTTCATAGACTCGAGTATAAGCCAAGGAAGGGGTTTTTTTGTGCTGAAAAACTCTGCTTATACTTGAGTATATACGGTAAATGATTTCATGTATCTAGACATCCTTCCTGAGGAAGAGCTCGGACCGACCTCTAAACCCGTTTTACTGGCTTTTCTATCTGTTCTATAGAAAGAAGATATTTTTGGAATTTCACTGCATTTGTAATTTTTTTCCAGCTTTCCAGAACAGGACATGGAATATAAATGACTCTAGAAAGTCTGAATTGTTCCATAGAAAACAAGCCCTCATACAGCGCTGTCACAAAAAAATAACAAAAAAAAAGCAGTTCAGGCTTTTGGGAGAAGAAAAGTGAAAACGGGAAAGAACACGATCGCCTGGAAGGGGTTAATTGAGAATGTGATAAATCTCCTCACAATCAGGAGAAGGATAATCAGATATCTCAGTCGGGTCACTGCGGCTTCGCAACAGGACCTGTGATGATGTCATGGTCATGTGATCGTGCGTGTCATGATCACATGACTGTGACCTCACTGCAGGTCCTGTAGACTCTAGGAGGTCCTGCGCAGGTCAGTGATTGGTTGTGATGTGAGTGACTTAGAGTTGACTTTGGCTTATTGTACATGACGTTTGTAATTATACGGGATGAAAACACAAGTCTGAGACCCTCTGTGTGCGTCGTGTGTGTTCTGTGTGGATGAGCTCCGCCCATTTGCCGATCACCATGGAAAATGACTCCTCGGGCGGTCCTCGCATACATTGGGGTGGGGAGCGGTGGAATTCACAGCCGTGTGCACGAGCCCATAGAAACTAATGAGTCGTAGCTGTAGAATATATAAGAACACGTCCTCAGTTTCTCGTCATGCGCAGGAGCCTGAGGCAGTTTTCCGACTCTTCCGTAAAAGGGGCGTGGCCTGTGCGGCGGAAAATTCACTATTGTGGGGCAGCAAACTGGAGCAACTAAGGCGCCATAGACATGTCCCGATGTGGTGGCCAAGAGCTAACGACGGGCATGGAGCGGCCAGGCTGCAACAGATAGGGCTGCTCCTATTCCTGCCCGAATTTACGCATGGCCACTCCGCTACCTGTGGAGAGAAGCAGCGCTCACCCCGGTGTCTCCACCAGGGGGTTATGTCTTAGGGAAGCGCGCCTGCGTGGTGTGCGAGGAGCCTAACAGAGGATGTAATGTACGACTCACCGGGCTTAATCATCCAGGATCAAAGGGTTTTCACCATTCTTAGGCTAAATTCCCACCAACGTGTGCGCACCGTACCGTAGCAGGTGCTGGGAAGAGCAGGAGGGGATGAGCGCCGCTCACCCGCGCCCCTCTCCATAGAGAGACATGGGGCACGGCGTCGTATTCCGGGGAAAGATAGGACATTTCCCATCTTTCTCCCGGCTACAGGACTGTACGGTGCTGCGCGTGTGCTGCATCGTTCCGCTCCCATACGGTGCCGTACACCCATTGCCATCTACGGTGTATATACGTCCCCCATACGGCAGTGTGAATGTAGCCTTAGGCAGTTTTCTGACATGTCCGAAAAATAGATGTCCGCAGTAAAAAAAAAAGGGGATGTGGCCCTGCAGAAAGTAACCGGTGCGCCAGAAAATTCACTATTGTGGTGCAGCAAACTAGATCAACTAATGGGAGGTCCGGGGGCTGATTCACATTGGTGTTTTTTTTTCACATCAGTGATCTCCATGGACGCCATACACAGCCATTGATTTCTATGGCTGTTTTCACATTGGCTTGTATTTTTCACTGATCCGTTGTCCATGAAAAATTAATGAAAATTGTCCCATTTTGGCAGTAGAAGTCTATGGGTCTGCAAAAAAAAAAACTGATGTAACATCTGGTTTTTTTTCACTGATGAGGCTGAAAAACCTCATTTTTTTTTGTGGACACGGAGACAAAACGGAAGAAAAATGGATGAAAAACTGAGGCACAACAAGAGATAAAACGCATCGGATGTGCAACTGAAGCTGAGCACCAACGCCAATGTGAGAGAGCCCTAACACTGCACCAGATGAATCATCCAGCATCAGACACTGTGATTAATCTGATGATTGGTCCAACGAGCGACACATTAATAGATCGCCCTGAGATTGTCACCAGATTGACCAAAGCTTCAGGACCTGCATCGGGCTCAGTGTCACTTCACCCGTTCGCGGTTGAGGAAATGGTCTCGTATATATAGAGCTCACAGAGAAGACCCCTGCAGAAGTCGTCTTGTCGTCTTATCTCAAAATTTACATCCTTTTGCATTGCAAAAAGTTAAATCTGCACCAAATCCGCAGGAAATCGCCCTCATGTTTTTGTTAATCACGGTGGTTGTTTATTATATCCGTAATACACATCGGCAGCTAAATCACATCCATTGTTTGTTATAACATTTCTAAAATGTTCTTCCAGATGAGTTTGTGCAATCAGCGCTGAAGGTCCAGGACTCACGGCTAATGTTCTCAGGTCTTCTACACTAATGATCATTCATATTTTCATAGCAAATGGTGATTTCCATCAGCGACACAGCAGGGATGGAGCAGGACAGAACCATGGCTGCCCGGATCCTGGACCTCACCCTAGAGATCATCTACTGGATAACTGGAGAGGTGAGAGTCTCCCAGGACACGGCTCATCTCTAGAATACACAGGGAATAGACTGGAGAGTGAAGGATTCTTAGATCTATGTAGTGATCAGTGTCTCCCCATACACAGGATTACACAAGTAGTGAAGCAAGTCGTCTGGTGAGTGTGTGACCCCCCGTGTATCAGGAGGATGGACCCGAGACACATCACCCAGCCTCCACCTCATTCATGATACATGAGCAGAAGATCCTAGAACTTACCTCCAGGATCAGAGTGCTGCTGAGGGAGAGGTGACGTCTTGCGAGGGCAATGCTGGACATTTATAATAACACAAGGGAGGGGCTCCGGGGATGACTGTGTCATTGGTGTGTCGGTTCCTATAAGATGTCAGATGTGGTGTCTATTTTCCATGGAGGAGTGGGAGTATGTAGAAGGTACACAAGGCCTGTACAAGGAGGTCGATGGAGGACCACCAGCCCCTCACATCACCAGGTAAGAGGAGACCTTCCCTGATTGTAGGAGAGTCGCCATATTCCCCCTCATCTGCTCATCACATGTAGACAATGTATCAGTCAACTGGTTATGTCCTATAGATGGATACCATAGAGAGATCCACCAGAGTAGATGTCCCCGTCCTCCAATTCCCAGGACTGCCAGGATAAAGCAGGAGGTCCACCCCTCATCAGTGAGAAGCTGAGATCGGTGACTCCTCTATAGACGGGTGTAATGAAACTTTCTACTAAATGTCTCCAGACGTGGCAGCAAAACATGTGTGTGTAAGACCCTCTGCTACACTGTCTAATAATCTGCTATAGATAACTTTGTGTTGGTAAAGGCAGTTCTCAGCAGATACCGGCGCTGGTACCGGAGATCCACTGCTGCTCTGCCTTATCCTTGTAAGTGATGGAAAGCCCAGACATATTACATGAAAGGCCGGATTTTATAAGATAAAACCTTTATTCCTTAACTATTACAGGAAAATCATACCGGAACGAGAGAAGGACCTGAACAATCCATATTGGAGTCATTGGAGGGTAAGAAACCTCATAAATAATAATGATAAAAAATTATTGTTTTCATTTAAATAAATATCCCTTGTTGAGGGCTTGGGGTTTATCTAGTTGATCATAGATTAAAGGTAACATGTCACCAGATTTTCACTAGTAAGCCTAATGACAAGTTCCCACTGCACTCGTGCCCATACTGCTTTTAGATAAAATTGCACAGTCCCTATCCTCAGAAAATTTACTTTATAAGCCACCCTGGCACCCTACCGGAAGGAGCAGTGAATCCGAAGGACAAGGTTTATTTGTACCAGTTAATGTATCTGTCAGTTCATGTCATGCTGGCATGTCCCTCCTCCCTTAGGCAATGGAGAGCTGAAGATGATGTCAGCCGAAGGGAGGGGGGGTGATGGACTTGCCACAGGACATGAGCTCAGAAATACAGTGATTGGCATGAATAACACGCAGCGCACGGCAGGGACACCGAGAGCTCAGGAGCAGAGCTTCTCTGCTATTAGATCTTTGAATCTTTGGAATAGCTAAGCTCAGGAGCAGAGCACACAGGAACAGCACGAGAGCTCAGGAGCAGAGAAGCAGGAAGTAGGAGCTGAGGGCAGAGCACGAGGAACAAGAGAGCTAGAGAAGCGAGACACAGCAGGAACAGCAGAGAGCTCAGGAGCAGATCACAGAAGAGAGCTCAGGATCAGATCACAGCAGGAACAGCAGAGAGCTCAGGAGCAGAGCACAGCAGGAACAGCAGAGAGATTAGGAGCAGATCACAGCAAGGAGCTCAGGAGCAGATCACAGCAGAGACAGCAGAGAGCTCAGGAAGGACAGCAGAGAGCTCCGGAGCAGATCACAACAGGAACAGCAGAGAGCTCAGGAGAGAGCACAGCAGAGACAGCGAGAGCTCAGGAGTCAGAGCCCCGCAGAGAGCTCAGGAGCAGATCCACAGCAGAGAGTCTCAGGGACAGAGCACAGCAGAGACAGCAAGAGCTCAGGGCAGAGCACAGCAGAGAGCTCAGGAGCAGATCACAGCGAGACAGCAGAGAGCTAGAGCAGATCACAGCAGAGAGCTCAGAGCAGAGTAACAGCTCAGGAGAGATCAGAGACAGCAGAGCCAGGGCAGACACAGCAGAGAGCTCAGGAGCAGAGCACAGTCAGAGACGCAAGAGCTCAGGAGCCAGATCACAGCAGAGACAGCATAGAGCTCAGGAGCAGTCACAGCAGGACAGCCAGAGAGCTCAGGAAGGACAGCAGATGACGTCAGAAGGAAAAACAGAGAGCTCGGAGTAGAGCACAGGAGAGGATTAGAGAGAGCTCAGGACAGTATCCGCAGAGAGCCCAGGAAGGACAGCAGAGAGCTCAGGAGCAGATCACAGCAGAGAACTCAGGAGCAGATCACAGCAGAGAGCTCAGGAGCAGACAGAGACAGCAGAGAGCTCAGGAAGGAAAGCAGAGAGCTCAGGAGTAGAGCACAGGAGAGCTTCTCTGTGAATCTTTGGAATAGCTAACATATTATAGTGACTATTATACTGTGTGTTATGGTTGTCCAATATAAAATATTTCTTTTTATAGGTAAAAATGAGGTGAAAAGAATTTCCCAGGAACAACATCTTCTCTTATCTCCGTGTCATGAAGAAGATAATATCCCACCAGATAATCCAATATCTCCTGATGTCCCCTCAGTCCCTCACAGCAGAGATCCATCCACTGACACCACCGGAGACCAGGAACCTTCATCCAGTCACTCACTGAGCGGAAAGATAGAAACTGGGCAAAGACCGGGGGCAATATTTCCAAATGGGGAATATATTGAAAAGAAATCTAATATTTCTTTGCACAACAAGGGTAAAGAGTCGTTTTCACAATCCGAATACAGAAAATCGTTAATGACAAAACATCAGAGAATTCACAAAGGAAAGAATTCATTTTCGTGTCCTGAATGTGGGAAAACCTTTACATGTAAATTTAATTTTATAGTACACCAGAGAACTCACACGGGGGAGAAGCCATTTTCATGTCCCGAATGTGGGAAAAGTTTCAGTCGAAAATCACATCTTGAAGGACATCTAAGAACTCACACAGAAGAGAAACCATTCTCTTGCAGGGATTGTGGGAAAAGCTTTATTTCTAAATCTTCTTTTAAGGTACATCAGAGAACACACACAGGGGAGAAACCATATTCATGTCCTGAATGTGGAAAGTGTTTTTTTCAGAAATTTCATCTTGAAGGTCATGTCAAAATTCACACCGGAGAGAAACCATTTTCATGCTCAGAATGTGGGAAATGCTTTACATATAAATCTTCTGTTGAGAGACATCAGAAAATACACACAACTTTTCCTCCCGGAGGTCATGTACGGCTTCAAATAGAGGAAAAACCATTTACATGCACAGAATGTGGGAAAACTTTTACCAGTAATCATATTTTCAGAAACACCAAGAAACTCACAGGGGGAGAAGCCCATTTCTTCAATGTCCTGAATGTGGAAAAAGTTTAGTCAGAAATCCATTTCAAGGGCATTTAAGGAATTCACACAGAGGAGGAAACCATTTCCATGTCAGGAATGTGGGGAACAGCTTTATTTTCAAATCTTCTTTTAAGAACATCAGAGAACTCACACAGGGAGAAGCCATTTCATGCCCTGAATGTGGAAAAGGTTTTAGTCAGAAATATACATCTTGAGGGTACATGTGAAAATTCACACAGGGAGAAGCCATTTTCATGTTCGAATGTGGAACAGTTTTATCCATAAGCCTACTCTAAAGAGACACAGAGAAACACAACAGGGAGAGCCATATCGGGTCCTGAATGTGGAAAGTGTTTAGTCGGCATCCACATAGTTAAAGAACATATAATTTTGCACAGGAAGAAAATCCATTTCATGTCCCGAATGTGGGAATGCTTAGTCATAAGTCAATCTACTACGACACGTAAGACTCCATAAAGAGGGGGAAAAGTTTTCATGCTCAGAGAAATCACATCTTCTGGAACATATCAGAACTCACACGGGGGAGCAGCCATTTTCTAGTTTGCAGTGTGGAGAATCTTATATCAAGAAATGGAGTCTTCTAGAACATGAGGAAAGTCAGCGCGAGAGTAGAAATGTTCATGCTCAACATGTTTTATAAAAAATAATAGTTTATTCCGCAGCTGAAGCTGAGGAGGAAGCCACTGACTAACGAAATGACGCCTCGTAGAACACTCTAGAATTCACACAGGGGAGAAATCGGGGCGTAACTACAGCTGTAAGAGCCATACCAGCTGCTATGGGCCCGCAGTGTCAGGGGCCCTGGTATCGGCCTGACACACGCCATTGTATACATTGTTATGCTGCATATTGTATACACAGTGCACCTCTTCCCACGTAACAGCCGATCCGACAGCTAGATAGAAATGCTGGGGGGAGGATCTCCGATCTCTCCTTCCTGTCGTCTACTCTATGTACACTCTGTATGTGGGTGTGATTTATGTCGTGATCTGCTGTATGACTGTATACGGTGTATGTATATATGCTGTATGACTGTATACAGTGTATGTGTGTGTATATATGCTGTATGACTGTATACGGTGTATGTATATATGCTGTATGACTGTATACAGTGTATGTGTGTGTATATATGCTGTAGGGTATTTGCTGTATGTATCGATGTCACTGTATACAGTGTATGTGTGTGTATATATGCTGTATGACTGTATACGGTGTATGTATATATGCTGTATGACTGTATACGGTGTATGTGTGTGTATATATGCTGTATGACTGTATACGGTGTAGTGTGTGTTTATGGTCTATATGTGTGTGTAAATGGTGTGTGTATATATGCTGTTTGTGTGTGTGCTGTGTATTTTCTGCATGTGTGTATATGTGATATGTATATACTATATGTGTGTCTATTTGATGGGTGTGTTTATATAAGATTTGTATATCTGTGCAGGCATCGCAGGCACACCTGTGCCCCTATCCATGGCGGCACTGCCCCGTCCCCTGGCCCGCACTCACCTCTCCACGCTCCTGCTCCCGTCCTGGCTGCGCGCGATTGTCGCTGGCACTTCCAGGTTACCCATAAAGGCCGATGAATCTCATCATTCCCCGCCGGATTTTTGAGCTCATTAGCGATTAGAGAAAGCTTCCTGTCCCTGCGTTATTCCCTTTTCCTCGTGCCTGTTCCTGTTCCTCATTGATCTCCTGTTGTGGCCTAGGAACTGTCCTCTGCCGCCTGCCCTAACTGCCTATCTGTGCCTGTCCTTGAGGCTGGACTGTGATTCTGTACTTTGACCTTGCGGCAAGCCCTGGTGAAGAACAGGTGCCACTTAGATTCCAGTCCCAGGTGTCGGCCAGTACCATCCCCTGCGGTGATCCAGGGGGTTCACTGACCCAGAGTCCTGACAGTAAGATCCGGCCATGGACCGAGCCAAGGTGCCACTTCCAATACTGGCTGGTCTTACCAGCGTTATCACCCAGCAGTCCCAGCAGATTGCTGCGCAAGGGGAGCAAGTCACCGCCGCACTGCAACAGATCAGGCTCCAGCGACTACTCCAGTGTCAGTTCCTGCAACTTCTCCAGTCACACCGGCTTGTCTTCCGGCAAAACCAAGGCTCATACTCTCTATGCCTGACATGTATGATGGGGACCCCAAGCTGTGCAGGGGCTTTATCACCCAGTGCTCCTTGCACATAGAACTGATGCCTTCCAACGTGGCATTCATTGTCAGTCTCCTCTCTGGGAAAGCCCTGGCATGGGCTACTCCTCTATGGGACAAAGGTGATCTAGTCATGGCCACCCATACCGCATTCCTGGCTGAATTCTGGTCTTGTTCGAGGAACCGCATGAGCCTCCTCACTGAAACGACGCTGCTGAACCTACCCAAGGGGACAGTACCATGGGTGATATGCTGTACAATGTTACGTAACCCTAGTTCCGCGACTCTAGGGAATGACGTGGCCTGTCCAAGATTTAAAAGGAGGATTCTCGGGGTAAAGGCGTAAAAAACATTGCAAGCCCTATGATCGCCAGCTACTTCGGTGCCTCATCAACACTGGCCACTCGGATAGATTGCGATCAAGAGCATTTGCAGCGTCCTTCCTCGTCTGGCTACTACCTTCCAAAGGCTGCTCCAGCCAGTCTGCAGAGGAGTCTCTGCAAGTGACAAAGGCCCTTCTTCAGCCAAGGAACATTCAGACGTGCCAGGAGAATCTCTGCTTATACTGTGCAGTCCAAGTACTTCATTGGGGCTTTAGTTTCGGTCTGTCCCCAGCGTCGGGAGCATGCCAGGTTCTTGGGGAAGCGTCCTAGGTGTGAAATACAGTTCTCTTACCTATCAGCTTCCTGTACTCCTCAGTGTCGTACCCTACTTCTATAACAGTCTCAGCCTTCATGGACTCCGGTCCGGTACCACACTGCGTCCTTGTCTATCATAAAAAAAAACTTCCTCTACGTGCTGCCTGCTCCCTCATCTCTTCTCTTCCCGTGCTTTCACGCCAGCTCCGTCACTAGCCCCTCACTGGGAAGACTGGGGCAAGCCGTTGATTGGGGCCAGATGTCAGTCCGCTGTTGGTAAGTTCCCTCTTGACCATGATTAAAGAACGGATACACCGTGTGAAAACAGTCCGGTGGTGGAAGCAAGGAATTACACTGAGTGGATGTAAAGATTGAGCTTAATAAACTTTGATTGAATACGCTTGGAAACACGCTTCACTTCGTTATTATTTTTATATTGCGTGTGCTTCTCAACAGGTGAGTTCACGTAGCTAAAAAGTCTGGTATGAGCTGGAATCCTTTATTTCATATGGTTGTCCCTCTACCTGTGGACTTCCCTGTGCTTCCAAGTCCCCTGGAGAGGCTACATCGTGTTACAGGACTATGCTGAGGGTTTTCCCATAAAAGTATAGCCCGCTCTTTCGCAGAACGCTGCATGTACGTTAAAGAGAAAGGCTTCATAACACAGTCCTCCCTCTTGCTGGCGCAGGTCTTTTCATGACAAAAAGGCGGTCCCTCCATCCTTGTATTGACATTACGGCAGGCTGGAATAAGGCATAGGTTTAAAAACCGTATCCCCTGCCATTGATTACAATCCTCTTCGACGTCTGCGCCAGTGTTCCCAACGTGTCTCTCCAAGCTGGATCTTAGTGGGGCTACAACCTCGTTCCGTGATCCGCATGGGTAGACGAATGGCAGATGGGCGTCTATACACCCCTGTGGATGGACACTTTGAATACTTATGAATGCATTTCAGACTCTGTACATGCTCCTGCTGTCGTTCAAGAGTTTGTGGATGACATTATTCCAGGGATCTTACTGTATACGTTGTCATGGTCCTACCTATACCCACATCTTGGTATTCTGCAGACCTCGAGACCCATCAGTCCCATGTACGTCAGTTCTTGGCCAGTCCGAGGCAATACGTGAGCGGTAGTGTGCTCACCCAGAAAGGGCCTACAGGTCCAAATCCTCACGTGCACTACTTTCTTTCCAGGACTTTTTCCTCCCACAAATGAGAAATTATTCTATTGGAACGAAAACTGTTCGCCATCAAACTTGCTCTGGAGGAATGGTACATCTAACCTGGAGGAGCTCTACCATCCCGTGTCGTGTGCACACAACCTCTCAAGAACCTCTATACCTCCAGAGGAGCCCAGCGTCTAAATCCCACGGCAGGCCATTGGTCGTTGTTCTGACACTTCACCTGTGATCAAGGTTTCTGTCCTGCGAGGAGAGACTGTGAAGTGCTGATGGCCTGTCCCGTTCTTTGGATGTTGTTGGAGAAGAGCCGGTCCCCTGGCAATAACTATTTCCTTACCACTTGTTGTGCAGTCTCTGGTGGATCTTGCAGCAAGCTACGTCCGGCCAAAACGTAGATATTAGACCTGCCCTTCGTTTTTTTAGGTCCGCACCCAGAGCCTCGTACCGCAGGGACATCAGAGGGAAGAAGGTCACGAAGAGGGGGGGGGGGGGGAGGATGTTGTCCTGTATGACAATAAAGAACGGGCCTGACTTTATATCGTTAAAGGTGGTGTTCCATTTTGGCAAACGTAATGTTATTGTTTGTATTTTTAAAGAGTGCTACGATTTTTATATACTTTCTGTATCATTCCTCACACATTTCTAACATCTCTGTTGCCGCCATTCATGGAAAGCTTCTTGTTTATTCCAGTGGACCGAATCTACCATAAAATTGATACAGAAGTATATTAGAAAATGTATCACTTTTATAATCACAAACAATAACAATAATTGCCAATATGGGAACACCCCTCTTTACAGCCTCCCATACGCACCCGCTATATGGCTGTGGGTCATCAAACAACCCCCACACCCAGCAACATATCAGGGGTGAGACATCCTTGCTAGGACACATTCTTCGTCCATTGTTGCCCCATGGCCATGCTCATAGGGATTAGCCTCCCCCGGTAATGTGAACACCAAAAGAGACATACATACACATATATATTTGAACCAAACGTTAAGCCCTTAATGTCCGCCATAGATCAGGTTTTCTACAGGTCACGTAAAGGTACTACGACCAGGATGAAGGCTGTATGCAAATGAACCTATGGGTGCCAAGGCTCCCATAGGTGTTAATGGTGCCGGAGCCCTCAGGCTCATTGCATACCGTCCTTCATCCTGGTGGTAGTTGTCCTTTAAGGAACCTTCTTCTGTGCTCGTATTTGTATGGTGCTCGCAGAAAACATCACTCCTGCTGAGACGAGCTCAGCCTAAAAAAAATGAGCTAAAAAACGCTCTGTTTTAAAATATAAATGATGAAAAGGGTAAAAAAAAACATGCATTTTTGCCACAAAGTAAAATTTGGATAAAAAGGAAGAAAAAGGTGTACAGTCTCCTCTATAGAACAATGAAAATATAGGTCATCCTCCCCCCCCACCCCCCCCCCAAAAAAAGAAACCTTACACCGCTCCGCACAAGTATGAAAAATTGGGAATATGGCGATACTACAAAGTGTTTCATTTTAGAAAAAAGTTAAAAGAAAAAAATATTGACAATACTAAATACCTAATAAAACCAATGACCGGCAGTATTAAGATGAATTTGGTATGTAAGTCGAAAGCTATATTTTAATTGAGATCCAGACAAAATTTTCTTTGTCTCTGGGACAATCAGATTTTCACACATTTTTTTCTGAACGGGACTAGGATTATTCAATAAAGCTTCATACAGACACTCTTAAGCTGATCATTCGCCTGGGACTATTGTAACATCCGAGAGTACGAGGTCACAGGCAGAGGTCACAAGTAGGAGGGCACGAGTAAAGGTAGGGGTCGTCTGTAACCTAGGGCGTTCGGTAAGCGGGTTGTCCTTAAGTCGGGGACCACTTGTAAATTTGGTATCTCCCTGAAATAAAGTAGTGGTGTCATTTGTAGCGCGCAGTGAAAGCCGTAAAAACTGGAGTGCACTAGAAAATGCCGCAAATGTTTTTTGGGGGGGTCAATTTGACTGCATTTGGATTTTTTTCCCCCTCTTTCCAGAACAGGACATGGACTATAACTGACTCTAGAAAGTCTGAATTCTTCCATAGAAAACAAGCCCTCATACAGCGCTGTCAATAAGAAACTAAAGAACAGTTCAGGCTTTTAGGAGAAGAAAAGTGAAAACGGGAAAAGAACACGATCGCCTGGAAAGGGTTAATTAAGAATTTGTTGAATCTCGTGACAATCAGGAGAAGGATCATCGAATATCTTAGTCAGGTCACTGCGGCTTCTCCACAGGACCTGTGATGATGTCATGGTCATGTGATCATGTTCTCAGCACTTCCTTCCTGTCATGTGACCAGTGTGATGTCATTGAAGGTCCTACAACATTTACACCCTGTATGTATCTGATCACATGACTGGGACATCTACGCAGGTCCTGTAGCCTTTAGGAGGTCCTGTGCAGGTCAGTCATTGGTCGGGGTGTGTGTGACTTGGGTCGTCTTAGGCTCCTTGCACATGACGTGTGCGGTTATATGGGATGCACCCGCGGGTCCTCTGCGTTTAGCAAGTTTTAGGCTGTTTTTCATCTTGTCTGAAAAAGGGGCGTATTCTCCGTATAAAAAGGGGTGTGGCCATGCAGAAAATGGACTGTGCGCCAAAAAATTCTATATTCTGGTGCAGCTAACTAGACCAACTTATAGGAGGTGCAAAGTAGAACGCGCCTGACACGGGGATTAATCTGGAGCAGCAGCAGAGAACGGTCTTGGTCTAAAGGCTGACACATTAATACGTTTAGAAAGGATTCACCAAAACCTGATTGTTCCAACGTTCGGTATTTCTGGTGCAGTTTTGCAGCCAATGGAAAGTGTGGATTATAATGCTGAGAACATATTAATGAAATAGACTATTCCGTGTCTGAAAAACTGAATGTGTGAACGCAGCCTCAGTTCAGCTTCTCTGGGTTCCCGATGGTAAATCCGGAAGACTCACAGCCATAACTCACACAGACTAAGGACCCAGACTCTAATGGTCTCAGGTCTTCTCCACTAATTATTATATATATTTTTATAGTCATCAGTGATTTCCATGATCAACCAGCAGGGATGGAACAGGACAGACCAGGCGGCCGGATCCTGGACTCACCCTAGAGATCATCACTGGAAACTGGAGAGGTGAGAGTTCCCAGGACACGGCTCTATCTCTAGGAATACAACAGGGAAATGACTGGAGAGGTGAAGGATTTTAGGATCTATGTAGTGATCAGGTCTCCCCATACACAGGATTACACAGTAGTGAAGAAGTCGTTCTGGTGGTTTGTGACCCCCCGTGTATCAGGAGGATGGACCCGAGCCCCCATCACCAGCCTCCACCTCATTCACTGATACATGAGCAGAAGATCCTAGAACTTACCTCCAGGATCACTGAGCTGCTGGCGGAGAGGGGTGAGCGCTGCGGGAATGTGGGACATATATAATAACAAGGGAGGGGCACGGGGATGACTGTGTCATTGTGTGTGTCAGGTTCCCATAGAGGTCAGGGATGTGGCTGTCTTTTCTCCATGGAGGAGTGGGGAGTATGTAGAAGGACACAAGGACCTGTACAAGGAGGTCATGATGGAGGACCACCAGCCCTCCACACAACAGGTAAGAGGAGACCTTCCCTGATTGTAGAGGAGAGTCAGCCGATTCCCCCATCACTATGCTCTCCTGTAGACAATGTATCAGTCACTGTGTTATTCCTATAGATGGATCCAGTAGGAGAGATCCACCAGAGAGATGTCCCGTCCTCCACATTCCAGGACTGGCCCATAAAAGACCAGTTTGTACTTTTGCATTTACAGGATCTTTACACTGCCATCACAGTTCTATTGCACCATACCATGTTCTTTACATCACCAGTTTTCAGTCTATGTGCAGTTACTCAACATAGTGTTCCATACAACCACTCGTACTATTTGCATCAGACGTACTACATTGATGCCATTTTATTACAATCACTATATCCTCGACGATTACTGCTCTTACAAAGTATGGAAAGCGGATTAAAGGGTTTCCCAGACTTTAGTTAGGCCCTATCGCGTGAGTGGGGCTTAACGTTGCGCATCAGTGGGGCCTAGAACCGAAAAACGAGGAGTCTGACTCTCGTCGCTTCATCAGATATAAGGAAGCAGAGGCCGCGCATGACTGTTTGTCCATTAATCTCTAGGACCTCATGGGGATGGTAAGCGCTGCGCTCAGCAATTTCCACAGCTCCATTAGATTACTGGAGCAGAACGGTCCTGCGCGGCCTTGTCCATTAGTTTCTGACGGAGTGGTGAGGGGTCGTGATCTCTTTTCGGTGATCTGTGGGGGTCTGGTGCACCTGAGACCCGCCCGACCAGCAAGTTCGGCCCTATCGCGTGGGTAGAATCCCTAATATTGTCTATTTTTAGCTTTACAAGTAATAATTTGTAGACGGGCGGGCAAGCAGGGAACAGGTAGGGCAGCAGAGTTCATAGAGAGAACAGCAGGGAGACAGAAGATCCGGAGCAGAGCACAGCAGAGAGATCAGGATCGGTGCACAACAGGGACAGCAGCAGAGACTCAGGTCTGTGAGCACAGGCAGGGACAGCAGAGAGCTCAGGCATCTGGAGCATCAACAGGGAAGCAGAGAGCTCAGGAGCATAGCACAGCAGGGACAGCAGAGAGCTCAGGAGCAGACGGCACACAAGGCGACAGCAGAGAGCTCAGAGAGCAGAGAACAGCGGACGCAGAGAGCTCAGGAGCAGAGCACAGGAGGGACAGCGAGAGTAAGGAGCAGAGCACAGCGTAGGACAGCAGAAAGCTAAGGATCGGGCAACAGGGACAGCCAGAGAGACTCAGGAGCATAGCACAGCAGGGACAGCAGAGAGCTCAGGAGCAGAGCACAACGGGACAGCAGAGACTCAGGTAGCAGAGCCACGCAGGGACAGCAGTAGACTCAGGAGCAGAGCACGCATGGACAGCAGCAGAGCTACAGGAGCAGATCACAGAGGACAGCAGAGAGCTTCAGGAGCAAGCACAGGAGGGACAGCAAGCTCAGGATCGGAGCACAACAGGGACAGAGCAGAGAGCTCAGGAGCATAGCACAGCAGTTTCCAGCAGATAGCTCAGAGTCAGAGCACACCGGACAGCAGATAGCTCAGGAGCAGAACACGCAGGGCAGCAGAGAGCTCAGGAGCAGGCACAGAGGACAGCAGAAAGCTCAGGAGCTAGCACACGCAGGCAGCAGACGAGCTCATGAGCAGAGCACACGGCAGCAGAGAGCTCAGGACGATCACAGCAGGACAAGACAGAGAGTCAGTGAGCAGATCACACCGAAGGCAACAGAGAGCCAGGAGCAGAGCTCACAGCAGGGACAAGCAGAGAGCTCAGAGCAGAGCACAGGAGGACAGCAGAAAGCTCGTGATCGGAGCACAACGAGGGCAGCAAGAGAGCCAGGGGCATAGCACAGCAGTTACAGGCAGAGAGTCAGCGAGCAGAGCACAACGGGACCAACAGAGGAGCTCAGGACTCGGCACAGCAGGACCGCAGAGAGCTCAGGAGCAGTTCACAGCAAGGCACGCAGAGAGCTCAGGAGCATAGCACAGCAGGGACACAGAGAGCTCAGGAGCAGATCACAACGGGACAGCAGAGAGCCTGGCAGGACAGCAGGCGTCAAGAGTCAGAGGTCCACAGACAAGCAGAGAGCTCAGGAGCAATCTCAGCACAGGGCCAGGATCGTGCACAGCAGAGAGCTCAGGAGCAGATATAGCAGGGACAGCAGAGAGCTCAGGATCTGTGCACAGCAGAGAGCTCAGGAGCAGAGCACAGCATAGTCATCCCTATAGTAATTCCCTAATATGTCTTTTTTTAACTGTACAATGTAATAATTTGTTGACGGCCGGCAAGAGGAGAAAAGACACGTAAATGATGTGGGGCTGAGCGGCTACTGCTGCATTGTAGCCTCACAGTCATCTCATTATATATCAGGACTTTGCCCTGGGAGCACTTGGATCCGGGTTTAAGTAAAACAGGAAATAAAACAAAGCAGTGTGGACCGGAGGACAAGACGTCACCAGACTGATGCTCCCAACTATTGTCCTATTAGTGACTATTATACTGTGTATCCCCGGAGATGTCAGTGAGGGATTCACTTCCCATTGTTATGGTCGTCCAATATAAAATATTTGTTTCTTTTTCTAGGTAAAAAAGAGGTGAAAAGAATTTCCCAGGAACAACATCTCCTCTTATCTCCGTGTCATGAAGATAATAACATCACACAGGATAATCCAGTATCTCCTAATGTCCCCTCCGTCCCTCACAGCAGAGATCCATCCACTGACACCACCGGTGACCAGGAACCTTCA
Organism: Engystomops pustulosus; assembly: GCA_019512145.1. Lineage (NCBI taxonomy): Eukaryota > Metazoa > Chordata > Amphibia > Anura > Leptodactylidae > Engystomops > Engystomops pustulosus. The sequence continues at coordinate 255,974 of WNYA01000016.1, forward strand.
TCCAGTCACTCACTGAGCGGGGAAATACTTCCAAATGGTGAACATACGACAAAGGAATCTAATAATTCAGAATATAGAAAATCAAAATGTCATCATATTGGACATGAGAGAATTTACACGGGAGAGAAATCATTGTCATGTCCTGAATGTGGCAAAACATTTACAAAGAAATCTTATTTTAAAATACATCAGAGAACTCACACGGGGGAGAAGCCATTTTCATGTCCTGAATGTGGGAAAACTTTTGGTCAAAAATCACATCTTGTAGGACATCTAAGAACTCACACAGAGGAGAAACCATTTTCATGCGCGGAATGTGGGAAAAGCTTCACCTCTAAACGTTCTTTTAAGAACCATCAGAGAACTCACACGGGGGAGAAGCCATTTTCATGTCCGGAATGTGGAAAATGTTTCAGTGAGAAATATCATCTTTTAGGACATGTCAAAATTCACACGGGAGAGAAACCATTTTCCTGTTCAGAATGTGGGAAAAGTTTTAGTCAGAAATCACATCTTGAACGACATCTAAGAATTCACACAGAGGCGAAGCCATTTTCATGCACCGAGTGTGGGAAAAACTTTACTTCTACATCTTCTTTTAAGAACCATCAGAGAACTCACACAGGGGAGAAGCCATATTCATGTCCTGAATGTGGGAAGTGTTTTAGTGAGAAACATCATCTTGTAGGACATGTAAAAATCCACACAGGAGAGAAACCATTTTCCTGTTCAGATTGTTGGAAACGTTTTATATATAAAGCTGATCTTCAGAGACACCAGAGAACTCACACAGGGGAGAAGCCATTTACGTGTCCTGAATGTGGGAAAAACTTCACAAATAAAGTTTCCTTCGAGAGGCATCAGAGAACTCACACAGGGGAGAAGCCATTTCCGTGTCCTGAATGTGGAAAATGTTTAACGAAGAAAAATTATCTCGAAGAACATGTAAAAATCCATACAGGAGAGAAAAAACTTTCATGTTCTGAATGTGGAAAAAGTTTTATACGTAAAGCGTCTCTTCAGAGACATCAGAGAACACACATCGGAGAAGCCGCGTCCACGTCCTGAATGTGGGAAAGGTTTTCACCAGAAATCGAATCTACATTTAAGACTTCATAACGAGGGGAAAACTTTTTCATGCTAAGAACTTGGGGAGGTTTTGTCTCAGAAATCAAATCTCATGGAACATTTCAGGGTGGAAAATGTTTTTGAAGAAATGGGGTCTCCAAAAAAATCATAAAGTACAGAAGAAATTTTTTTATATAAAGAATGTAAAAAATGAAGTTCAAGTTGGCACCAAAAACTCAAGAAAAGAAGTTTTGTAGCTAAAAATTCACAGGAGAAACCAATTACACGTAAAAAAATATGTTAAATATTTTGACCAGAAATTAAAAACTTGTTGAACATTGGGGGAGAACTCACACAGGGGAGAAGCCATTGTATGTTCGGACATTATGAAGCCTGCTGTTTGGATTTCTTTTGATGTATAAGTCTTCTCCCTTGAGAACCGGTGTTTGTTGTACAATATACATAGTAATTCTCAGAGAACCTCTGACAATCTAATGTCACTGATCATATGGGCGTGGCCATTGTGTCCACAAGATTATTATTGTAATATCCAGTTATCATCTGGCTCAAAGATCTGCAACATCCTCCACCAGGGCCTTTTTCTTGGGGCCTGGAGACAGCCAGGGCCCGCAGTACCTGAGTGGCTGGCGGTTGCGGCCTAGGCACGCTAGTGTCACAGTGCTTGGTATGGGGACCGGAGGGCTGTCCTACAGCCTGGCAGGTCTCCAGCAGGGGGTGTGTGCAGGAAATATGGAGGGGGAGGCTGATGTACTGGTTCTCCCTGGGGCAACCCCTGATATGTCCCTGGGTAATGAATGGGGAGCCCGTAGTGGTAACAGCCGTATCCATGGATCAGACGCAGGCAACGTTGTGCAAATCTACTTACAGTTCTTTATTGAATACCAGGCAATGGCCCAAGTTAACAGCAAGTTTCGGCTGCTGGAGTGGTCATGGAGAGTGGTCCGCAGGACTGGTGCACCAGCCTGATAGTAGATGCAGGTTGACATAGTTGAGGTGGAGCTGTGTCCAAGTTGTGGAAGCTGCAGCTCTAGGATGGAGTCTCCTGACTCGCCCTAAGTGTCAGGCAGTAGGCCTGAGGCTGGGATGAGAATCTGTGGCAGTACTGAGGGTGTGCTGCACACACTGTCTCTCTCTTCACTCTGACTCTACAGTCTGAATCTTGAGACCAAAGACCATGAGCTTCCACCCAGCAGAGGTTGTTATACTCCCCCTGGTCAGGTGGTAGCACCTCTCCAATCACACTCCAGCTAACAATCATTGGATAATTACTTACACCAATTTAACTGTAGTTCTACAGCTGCAATTACATAATACTCAGATTCCAGAACCTTCCTAGAGAGGTGATCAATCTCTCTAACAGCTCCTCACCTGAGGAGGGCGCTATTCACAACTACCAGCCTGCCCATGCGTTGGCAGGGGTGTTGCAGATCTTTCAGTATTATTGAAAGGGAACTGGAAATCAGAATATAAATTTTTACATGAAGATGGGGGCCAATAGCCTCTGCTATGTGTGTGTGGAGGGTGCAGTATAAATGCATAAGTCGTCTTGTCCTCAATCCCTCCTCCTCTTCCTTGTCCTCCTGCTCCAATCCCCGCTTAAAGAAACTACCATATATATATATACTTGAGTATAAGCCGAGGTACCTAATTTTAACACAAAAAAACTGGGAAAACCTATTGACTCGAGTATAAGCCTAAGGTGGGAAATGCATTGGTCACAGCCTGCAGCCAGTATATAGCTAGTCAGCTCCCATGTAGTATATATGCGAGCCTGCCCCTAGTATATAGCCAGAAGCCCCTTGTACCCAGTATACAGCCTGCAGCCCCTGCCCCCCAAATATATAATCTGCAGCCCCTGCCCCACAGTAGCCTGCAGCTCTTTCCCCAGTATACAGCCCCTCCCAGAGAAACGCCTAGCCTATAAGAAAAAAAAAATTTGTACTCACCTTCCGATGCTGATGTCAGCATTCTGAATCATTTCAGTACTTTATCAAACTTTATTTCACATTACCAGATTCCACGCCAGCAGCATATGCCAATTCCCGGGGGAGGCTGCAGTAGTCTGTGTCTCAGTCTCCTCAACACCCCCCTCCCTCCCCTGCCTGCTCAATGCACATGACAGGAAGAGGGGAGGGGCCAAGGGAGCTGCATGAGTGTGGAGGAGACTGAGGAGCGTTCACACGATGCATCGCATCACATTTACAAAGGCTTCAGCCTGGATCACACGCTGAGGTTACACTTCTTTTTAGCAGATGCATTGTAAACACAATTGGGGTCATTTATAAGGGCCGATTCGCATTTCTCCGACGTGTTACCCGAATATTTCCGATTTGCGCCGATTGTACCTGAATGCCCCGGGATTTTGCCGCAGAATCGGATGTGGCGGCACGGCGCCGGCATGCGCGCGACGGAAATCGGGGAGGGGAAGTGGCCGAATGAAAACCGACGTATTCGGAAAAAACCGCGCATTTAAAAACGAAAATGTGTCGCTTGGGAAGCGCTTACCTCACCTGGTCCGCTGGTGTATTCCGCTCCGTTTAGATGATTTTCAGCGTAGCAGCGCCACCTGGTGGACGCGGGAGGAACACTTCATAAATCCGTCCGGACCCGAATCCTGTTCAGAGAGAACGCGCCGCTGGATTGCGAATGGGCCGGGTAAGTAAATCTGCCCCAATGTAACCTCCGCATGTGATCAAGGCTGAAGACTTTGTGATGCTTCAAAAACGCATCAAAAAACGTGACACAACGCATCGTGTGAATGCGCCCTGAGACACAAGCGCAGCAACTGCCCCTCCCCAAAGGAGTCACCACATTCTACTCTACCAACTCCCCCTCTTATTGTGCCCCCAGCGACTCCCCCTCTAATGTGGCTGTATTATTGTGACCCCACATCGAGTAAAAATGTTTTAAAATTATTAAACATCATACAACCTTTATACAATAAGTAAATATCAAAGCAATCGAAACGTAATATCTGCGCCCACACTGCATTTTTTATCACAGCATTTGGAATTTTTTTCCAGTTTTCCACTACATTGCGTGGAGTATTAAATGTTAGTCCGAATTGTTGCAAAAAAACCCCAAGCCCTCACACAGCTCCTTAACCCCTTAGCGCTCTGCGCCGTAGCTGCACTGCACTGAGTCCCGTGAATAGTGCTCAGCGCAGTACAGCTATTGCGCAGAGACGATGCCGATTCAGCTCTGCACAAGAGCCAAACCGGGATCGGGGGTTGCGGGATGAGTTGGCTCCGATCGCAGCTGTTTAACCCGTTAAATGCTGCGGTCAACGCGACCACGGCATTTAACCTGCCTTCCGGGGGTCTTTACCCCACGATCGCTGCAATGGCATCTTTGGGGTCCCGATTGGACCCTGAAGGCGTGCTTTAAGATGGCGTCGTGACGTCTATAAGGCGCAGTGTCAGATATGCTGTGCATAGGCTGACACTGCTAATACCCTGCAATACATGGATTATTGTAGAGTATTATCATGGAACAAGCAATCAGATGATTGCTGTTCATGTCCATGGGGTGGACAAGTAAAAAATGTTGAAAAAATATTTTCAATAAAAATAGCTCATAAATCACTAAAAATGCCCATAGCCCCAAAACATATAAAGATACATATAACGCTCAAAAAAAGTTCCATCATAATCAACCAAAACCACATACTCTAGTATCCGCCCGCGTCCGTAACAATCCAGAATAAAACTAAATAACTTCAACCATCGATGAACGCCGGAAATAAAAAAAAAGTATATTTACTATTGCATCCCACAAAAATGCAATAAAAAGTTGATCAACAAAACATATGTACTTCTCAGAAATGTACTGGTGCAAAGTACATCACCATGTCCGTGCAACAAAACAAAAGCCTTCACCCACTCTGTACCAAAAACGTAACTGTTATGCCACTTGAAGACGGTGATGCAAAAATGATCGTATTTGTCCCCCACCATAGGGTTTATTTGGCATTAGTAAAACTAAGAAAAGATATCAAGTCTGGTCTCCCCCGTAATCGTACGACCATAGAAAAAGATGACAGGATTATTAGTCCTATACGGTGAACACGAAAAAACAAAAAAGTAAAAAATCCAGTACGAAGAATTGATGCTTGTTCTACTCGTGACCTCAAAAAAAGATTCCTAAATTTGTTCAACAATAGGGAACCACCCAAATGGCAACACCGGAAAAAGCAGCTCGTCCGCAAAAAAATGCCGTCACGTGGCCCCAAATAACTGGCATAAAAAAAAAGCGAAAATTTATAGCCTAAAAAGGGGCCAATAGAAAACTGAAATCTGCACTGCAGGGAGCCGTCTTCCCCTTCGCGCCTTCTGCACTCGGGCAGAAGTAACGGCCACATGTGGGGGGTCTCTGCCTCGGGAAAGTAACGGCCACATGTGGGGGGTCTCTGCACTCGGGGAGATAGTACGGCCACATGTGGGGGGTCCCTCTGCATGGGAAAGTAACGGCCACAATGTGGGGGTCTCTGCACTGTCGCGGGAGAAGAGTAACTCCCCACATGTGGGGGGTCTCTGCACTGCGGAGAATAACGGCCACATGTGGGGGGGTCTCTGCACTACGGGAGAAGTAACGTCCATGTGGGGGGTCTCTAGTCTCGGGAGAAGTAACGGGCCACCTGGGGGGGTCTCTGTACTCGGGTAGAAGTAACGGACTCCACATGTGGGGGGTCTCTGTTAACTCGGGAGAAGTAACGGCCACATGTGGGGTCTCTGCCTCGGGAGAAGTAACGGCCAATGTGGGGGGCTCGTTCGGGAAGAAGTAAGGCTACATGGGGGGGGTCCTCTGCACTCGGGAGAGTAACGCCACTGTGGGGGGTCTATGCACTGGAGAAGTAACGGGCCACATTGGGGGTTTCTCTTATATCGGGAGAAGTAAGCGCCACAGGCTGGGGGTCTCTGCACTCGGGAGAAGAAGGCCACATGGTGGGGGTCTGCTGCACTCGGGAGAAGAAACTGCCACATGTGGGGTTCTCTGTAGCTCGGGAGAAGTAACTGCCACATGTGTGGGGGTCCTTGCACTCGGGAAAGTAACGGCACATGTGGGGGGTGGTCTCTGTACTCGGGAGAAGTACGCCACATGTGGGGGGTGCTCTGCACTCGGGAAGAAGTAACGCCAGGTGGGGGTCTCTTGCACTCAAAATTGTACTAACCTTCCGATGCCGATGCTGTGCGATTTTAAAAATGCCTCTGTCAGCATTCTGAATCATTTCAGTACTTTATCAAACTTTATTTCACATTACCAGGTTCCATGCCAGCAGCATATGCCAATTCCCGGGGGAGGCTACAGTAGCCTGTGTCTCAGTCTCCTCAACACCCCCCTCCCTCCCCTGCCTGCTCGCATTGACAGGAAGAGGGGAGGGGCCAAGGGAGCTGCATGCGTGTGGAGGAGACTGAGGAGCGTTCACACGATGCGTTGCGTTTTTTGATGCGTTCCAAAGGCTTGAGCCTTGATCACACGCTGAGGTTACACTTCGTTTTAGCAGATGCATTGGAAACACAATGTAACCTCCGCATGTGATCAAGGCTGAAGGTTTTGTGATGCTTCAAAAACGCATCAAAAACGTGACACAACGCATCGTGTGAATGCGCCCTGAGACACAAGCCGCAGCAACTGCCCCTCCCCACAAGGAGTCACCACATTCTACTACCAGCTCCCCCTCTTATTGTGCCCCCCAGCAGCTCCACCTCTTATTGTGCCCCCCAGCAGCTCCCCCTCTTATTGTGCCCCCCAGCAGCTCCCCCTCTAATTGTGGCTGCTATTATTGTGACCCCCCACATCCGAGTAAAAATTTTTTTTAAATGTATTAAAACACCATAAAACCTTTATAAATATCAAGTAAATATATAATCAATCAGAACCGTAATATCTGCGCCCGCACTGCGTTTTTTCATAACAGCATTTGGAATTTTTTCCAGTACATTGCATGGAATATTAAATGTTAGTCCGAATTGTTGCACAAAAAAACAAGCCCTCACACAGCTCCTTAACCGAAAAAAAAAAATCTGTCTTTGGGGTGAGATGACAGGACATCGTATACATCTCCTCAAAATGACGAGAACATTTATCGTCACGTCGGCTTTTACAGATGATGCATCTACAGGACCTGTGATGATGTCATGGTCACGTGATCAGCCAGGAGTGATTACTGGTCATGTGACCAGTGTGATGTCATCAAAGGTCCTATTTACACTATCTACCCCATGTATGTGTCTGATCACATGATCGTGACATCACTGCAGGTCCTGCAGCCAGTAGGAGGTTCCCTGCAGGTCAGTGACATGAGCTTCACATCCCCAAAAAGCATTGGTGAGAAAATTTTAGAAGTGCCGGGTTACTCAGGAAAAAGAATCACAAATCTGTTGATTATTTTATGCAAAATTATTTACATCAGAGCTGTAAAAAATATCAATGAAGTGAATTAGACCCTAAACAAGTCTATAACAACAACCTTAAGGATTACACAAAAGACAATATTAGAATAAGGTCAGAGGTGAAAGGACAAAGCGTCATGACCCGTTTTATGCTGGGGGCAACTATCGCAAATGTTCAGTACATCTAAGCCGGTCAGGACCTTTGCCATCTACGTTGTGGTTTCCTTATAAATACGGATGAACGACGAATCTATCCCGTTGACTTGCAGCGGTGTCCATTAGTATCCGTTAGGGCGCATTCACACGATGCGTTTTTGACGCATTCCAAAGGCTCAACATTCCTTTGGAATGTTGAAGTAACATTGAAGTAACATTGCGTCTCCATTGCATTTGCTAGAACGCGATGTTACTTCAACATGTGATCAAGGGTGAAGCATCAAAAGACGCAACGCATCGTGTGAACGCGCCCTGACTGGAGAAGATGGATGGGGGGGGGGGGAATGTCTATAAAATAATGAAAAACGGAAATGACTGACACTAACGGAAAGCAAAGTGTCCATTAAAAACAAATTGATATTTGTTTAACCCCTTCCTGCAAACTGAAGTAAAGGTATGTCTGCGTACGGCAAGGGGTATATGGAGGGGGTTCACTCACTGCGCCGCCTCCATAAAGTGACAACCAGCTATTTCGTGTGAACCTTCCCAGCTCGTCCAATTTCCGTTGATTGGAGTTTGGTGCAGCCGGAGCTGCCTGGACCGGAGCCGTAAAACCCAACAGCAAAATTAGAAAAGACGGGTCCCATGTGCAGGTAAAAATGATAACTTCCTGTAACCCTTTAGTGACGCGGCCTGAAAAGGCTTTAGTGACCGGAGCATTTGTTTAAGGGCCATAACACTTTTTTTTCATGCTACCTTAAAATTTTTTGCTGTGTTTTTTTCGGGACACATAGGGAGTCATTTACTGAGGGCCCGATTCGCGCGTTTCCATCGGGTATCCCGACGATTTCCGATTGGCGCCAAATTCCGCCGGGATTTTTGGCGCACGCGATCGGATTTCGGCGCAATCGTGCCAGGTTGCATGCGACGGAAATTGGGGGCGTGGCCATCAGAAAACCAGATGGATTCGGAAAAACCCGCGGAATTTAAAAGAAAAGATGTATCGCATGACACGCGCTTACCTGCACCCAGCAACGGACGGTGAACTCAGCGCAGCAGCGACACCTGGTGGACGTCGGGGCGCACTACCTTAGTGAATCGCTGCAAGACCCAAATCCTCGACAGAGAACCCGCCGCTGGATCGCGTCAGGACCGGGTAAGTAAATGACCCCCATAGAGCTAATTAAAACGTATTAAAAGGTAATAAAAACTGAAAATAACTCAAAATGACCATTATTACTGAATTCCCTATTTTGTTTCGGTCGTTTTGATATATAATATGTAAAGTGTCGAGCAAACGGGGCGACTATGGTGATGTTTTTTGTAGTGTAGCGGGGAATTTTTTATTACATGGGGAAATGTGAATGTATTTTTATATATTTGTTAATATTTTTTGTGTGTGTTTTTACTTTATACGCCCCCCATGAGGTCATCAAAGACGCCTGGGGGGGGGGGGGGGAATTTCACCTTTTTTTTTCTTCTTCTTTTTTTTAATTTCTTCTTTTTCTTTTACAAGTTTTCTCCTGTAGCTGGGGCATCTATAAGAGTTTGCTTTAACTTATTCCTAATCTATAAAATGTTCTTCCAGATGAGATTGATTTTCCTAAATTCCCCAAAATACAAGAATCACAGCTAGTCTTCTCCGGGCTTCTCCATCAATGACCCAGCAGGGATGGAGCAGGACAGAACCACGGCTGCCCGGATCCTGGACCTCACCCTAGAGATCATCTACTGGATAACTGGAGAGGTGAGAGTCTCCCAGGACACGGCTCTTATCTCTAGGAATACACAGGGAAATGACTGGAGAGGTTGAAGGATTCTTAGGATCTATGTAGTGATCAGTGTCTCCCATACACAGGATTACACAGTAGTGAAGAAGTCGTCTGGTGAGTGTGTGACCCCCCAGAGCCCCATCACCCAGCCTCCACCTCATTCACTGATACATGAGCAGAAGATCCTAGAACTTACCTCCAGGATCACTGAGCTGCTGAGCGGAGAGGTGAGCGCTGCCGGGAATGCGGGACATATATAATAACACAAGGAGGGGTCCGGGGATGATGACTGTGTCATTGTGTGTGTCAGGGTCCTATAAGATGTCAGGATGTGGCTGTGCATTTCTCCATGGGGAGTGGGAGTATGTAGAAGGACACAAGGACCTGTACAAGGAGGGTCATGATGGAGGACCACAGCCCTCACATCACACCGGTAAGAGAGACCTTCCCTGATTGTAGAGGAGAGTCAGCGATGATTCCCCCATCATCTGCTCATCACATGTAGACAATGTATCAGTCACTGTGTTATGTCCTATAGATGGATCCAGTAGGAGAGATCCACCAGAGAGATGTCCCCGTCCTCCAGATTACCAAGATATTAAAGAGGAACCAGAGAGATGTCCGAGTCCTCCATATTCCCAGGATTGGCCAGGAATAAAGCAGGAGGTCTCGCCGGATCATCAGGTTAGTAAGGCTGAGATTTCGTTGAAACTTCTATGGACTGATGAAGTTTTTACTAAATGTCTCAGTGAGATAACTTTAGGTTGGTAATTAAAGGGGCGGGCCACTCTTTTAAATAAGTGACCCATGTGTCTTTTTTGCCTTACCAATAAACCCTGAATGTTAAGTGATTTAGCAGTCCTGTCTACTTACTTTTGATTCCAGAGTGTGAGTGAGGACTTTCTGAGCAGACACTTCATGATCCCTCTGTGCTGTGAGCTGACAATGTGCTTAGATTATCAGGGTCCAGGGTTTTATTTACCTTCTGAACATTTACTAGTATCTGACACATAGAAAGAGAGATGAGACAGAGATGGATGATAAGATCCATGAGATGCCTATTACACACAATGACACTCTCAGCTATAACACATCTCTGCTACATGCCTCCTTCCCTTGCTATAAAGGTCTTATCTTGCCTGTAGTTTGTAATGTAACTCTGGGCACACTGCTGCTTGCTGGCAGGAAGTGTCTGTGTGTGAGCTCGACTTGTAATAAAGGGGAAGCTGCAGAGATCACATTGCATCTTGCAGACAGGGAAAACAATTCAAAAGAATAATTTTTCCTGGCCGACCATAAAAATCACATTTACGGTCGGATCCAGGGGCAAATGCATGTGAAATGCTGTATTTTTGTTAAGAAGATGCAACTTTTATCTTTTACTTTGACATCTTTGCAGTACGATTGTGTTGGAATGAGAGAAGAACCCAAACAATGTTTAACTATGTCATTGGAGGGTAAGAGCCTTTCGTAAATCTTGTGTTTCCGAATATTTCTTCATTAAACTGAAAACAGACAAATACAGGTGCTCATCAAAACTATGTTTTAAGGTTTTTTAATTTCTTTTCCTTTGTACTTTTTGTACAATTTTGTATTTGGATGGGACTTTGTTTTCTTGCTGTCCTCTTAATAAAGCTTGACTGAGTAAATTCTTTCAAAAACTTAAATATATTGTAACATCTGTGCCATTCAGCGTCTTCCACTGTCCATAACGTACAGCAGAAGATGCACTGCTGACTATGGGTCACACCATTACCTGCACTAATGTGAACACGGCTTTATTGCACTCGACTGTCTTGGTTAATTTCCACCACACCCATCTGTCTCCTGTTGACTTTATTCTGGTTTACAGACAGTTGACCCATCTGTGATGGACAGGAGCCTTCTCCACCTTTTTCTCTAGCTAGTCTTGATTCAGGGAACCAGTCCAATCACTTTCCGGATTTGGGACTCTGATAAATATTTCTCTGAAATAAGATCTATTCCGAAAATAGATTTTTCAGCCTTTTCAGAGTAGGGTCCAAATACAAGTAATACCCCAAAAATCGCCTCCCAAACCCAGATAGTAGGAGCAGTGATATCCCTTTTTAGGGAGGTCTCCAAACCTGGGCTATGAAACTCCTGGCAGGTGCATCTGAATGGTCCTCACTGGATCAATTTCAATCATTATGGGCTGTGTATTCCAAACCGGACTATGTGTTGCTTGCGTAAACCCTATCCAGCAGGGAAAATGTTCTGCTGAGGAGCATAGCATGAAGTTCTGTAAGAACTGTATGGCAGGGGGTGGTATGAATCTTCTTTGAATGCCCTGGGATATTTAGAACCAGTTAAAGATCTACATTAGCAATCCCGACCCCAGTTCCTTAGAGAAGACCATTGCTCTGGTGGTCTAAAGTGACCGTAGGCTTAGCTAGAAATGCAAAGCGAGAGTAATCTTTCCTCTCTGTCCTCCTTTTCTTCTATAACATTTGTCCCTCCTCCTTCTACCACATCTGCTCATCACATGTAGACAATGTATCAGTCACTGTGTTATTTCCTATAGATGGATCCAGTAGGAGAGATCCACCAGAGAGATGTCCCAGTCCTGCAGATTCCCAGGATTTTCCAGAAGAAAAGCAGGAGGATTCCCAGGTTGGTGAAGCTAAGGTCTAATAAACTTTCTTTTAAATGCCTCTGGCCAAACAGCAAAACCCCTAACACCCTGTAGTAAGACGGCCATATATGACGGCTGAATGAACTGCATCTAGCATATGGGCGCCATAGGAGTGCCCCGTGCATGGCGCGGTATGCTGACACACGTGTGCTGTATCTTTTGCCCAGCAGCATGGCTCCCTATGCAGAGGGGAGGGGTGAGGAGCGCTCAACCCTCCACCCGAACTTATGCTACCCCCAAATCATAAGAAATTCTATAGACCAACTATTGTAGGAGAAGGGCTTCCGCTGCCTGCTCACTCTGGAGGGAGGGGGAGGCTATGTGATGCTTTGTAGCTATTAGGAGACCTGTTTTTATGTGGTTCTGTGGATGATTTAGTCTTCTGAAATCTCAGTCTGTGATTCTACATAACTTTTTTTTGTCTTTCTCTGCACCTTTAGCATTGCAGTGGTGAGGACTCGGGGACAGACGATCCGGGGGATGATGACGAGGTTCTAGACCCAACATGGGTTTTAGACAATGAGACTTTAGATGAAGAGGCGGTGGTTACGAAACCCCAGGTAGACAGCAGCGAATGTGGAAGGTGCAGTGGGCAGCCCATAGCCACGATGCTGCCTGCTACTGCCCACCACTCCGAGCAAATCGGCAAGAGAAGGGTGTACCAGAGGATCTCCAAGGCATGGCATTTTTTCACCCAGTGTGATGAAGACAGAACTCGTGTCATTTGCACGCTGTGCAGCCAGTCTGTAAAGCGCGGCCAAAGTATCAACAATTTGAGCACCTCGTGTATGACCAGGCACCTGCAAACAAAACACGAGCTGCAGTGGATGAGACACCAAAAAAACCTGGAAACACCTGAGGCTTCCCCTTCTGCTTCAGTTGTCTTAACCTCTACAACCACCTCTCCAGTGACGAGGTCTGCTGTTTCCCCGAAAAGGGAAGATGTGATGGCACCACTACCTCCACCATTATCAAGCCAGTCCACACCATCCCAGGGAAGGGTTCAGCTCTCCATCCCCCCAAAAATGGAGGAAAAAGTGAAGTTTGGCCGATCTCCCCCACAAACTTTGGTCCTGAATGGATGTATTTTAAAATTTTTGGCCTTTGAAATGCTACCGTTTAGGCTGGTGGAGACGGATAGCTTTAAAGTTCTGATGGCGGCAGCTGTCCCACAGTATGTCATCCCCAGTTGCCACTATTTTTCGCAGCAGGCCATCCCAGCCCTGCACCAACAGGTTGTAGACAAAATAAGGTGTGCATTACGTAATGCTATTAGTCCCGAGGTGCACCTCACAATCGACACGTGGACAAGTGGGGATGGGCAGGGACGCTACATCTCCTTAACTGCCCACTGGGTTAATGCAGTGGCGGCTGGTTCCGAGACAGGAAGCGCTTCAGTGCATACACTTCCACCACCCAGGATTGTCGGAGATCACTCCTTGCCTCCAGTTGATGACTGCTCCACTTCCTTCTCTCCTGTCTCTTCATCCAGTAAACGCAGCACCTCGCCCACCACTTTTAGCACAGCCTTGGGGAAACGGCAGCAGGCAGTGCTGAAACTCATTTGTCTGGACGAAATACCGCACGCTGCCCAGGAGCTGTGGACTGAGATCCAGGAGCAGACAGATAAGTGGTTGCTGCCGCTAAACCTTAAGCCCAGCAAGGTGGTGTGTGACAATGGGCGGAACATTGTAGCAGCCATGGGCCTAGCCAAATTGATGCACATCCCTTGCCTGGCACATGTGCTCAGCTTGGTGGTGCAAAGGTTCCTGGCCAATTACACAGGCCTCCCAGAGCTACTGCATAAAGTTCGTGCCATGGGTTCACATTTCCGTCTTTCACACCCTGCTGCTGCTCGCCTATATGTACTCCAGAGGAACTTTGGCCTTCCCACCCATTGCCTCCTACATGATATACCAACCAAGTGGAATTCAACTTTACATATGCTGGAAAGGGTGTGTGAGCAGCAGCAGGCAATCATTGAATACCAGCTACAGAACACCAGTGGAAGTCAAAGTAGTGACCACCAGCACTTCACCACCAATGACTGGGCCTCCATGAGGGACATTTGTGCTGTGCTCCACTCCTTCCAATATGCCACCAATATTGTCAGTGCTGAAGACGCCATCATAAGCGATACCATCCCCATCCTTTGCCTGTTAGAAAAAACACTTCATGCCATGACAGAGGTTGTAACGGTGTCAAAGGAGGGAGCAGAGAAGGAAGAGCTGTCAGTCCAGTCCACACATGATTCACAGGGGTCAGGTACTCCACTGCCCAGCCACGAAACCATTTTGGAGAAAGAAGAGTTCTCTTCACAGCAAGGTGGCACCCAACCCACCTCATGGGTGTCACTGGAACGTGGCTGGGGGGATATGGAGGAGGAGGAGACACCTCTTACTGAGGACTGCTCGTCCTTGCCTCTGGGAAGCCTGGCCCACATGAGCCACTTCATGCTCCAGTGCCTACGCAATGACCCCCGAGTTGCCCGAATAGTCAGCAGTGCCGATTACTGGGTGGCAACCCTGCTGGACCCACGCTATAAGGATAAGATAACATCCTTGATTGCACCACTAAAGTATGAGAGAAAAATGAGGGAGTACAAATGCACTCTGGTGGAGGCCCTACTGGCAAAGTTTCCATCCAGCACTGAGACCTCAGTGACGGCACAAGAAGGAGGAGGAAGTCAACAACCCAGCAGGAGCACCAGCATCAACTCAGGAGGGAGAATAAGTATGGCTGCAATGTGGGACACCATCTTCAATTCTCCTCAAACTCCACCACCATTGGATACGGCACATAACACCAGAAGGCAGACTATGACTTATATGACGGAAGAATATCTCTCAACACGTCCCCTGGTACAGAACAATGGCTCCTTCCCCTTCAATTTCTGGGTTAGTAAATTGGACACGTGGCCAGAGCTTGCCCTCTATGCCTTGGAGGTGCTGGCTTGTCCTGCGGCCAGTGCAGTTTCAGTGTCAGAGCGGGAGTTCAGCACTGCTGGGGGTTTCATCACCGACAAGAGGATCCGCCAATCCACAGCCAATGTGGACATCCTAACATTCATTAAGATGAACCAGGCATGGATCCCACGCCACTTGAAGGTGCCAGCGCCTCAGTGAGTGGTTTATACACAATGGGGCACATTTACTTACCCGGTCCAGTCGCGATCCAGCGGCGCGTTCGACGTGGATTCGGGTTTTGCCGGGATTCACTAAGGTTGTGCACCCATTATACACCAGGCGTCACTGTTGTGCCGAAGTCCGCGAAGTTCACCTTCTTTCTTCCCGGTGCATGTAAGTGCTGATCTTGCGACACAAATCTTTTTTTACATTCTGCGTTTTTTCCGAATCCGTCGGGTTGTCCAACGGCCACTCCCCCTGATTTCTGTTGCGTGAAAGCCGACGCTGATGCACCACAATCCGATCACGTGGGCCAAAACCCGGGGCAATTTGGTGAAAAGTGGCGCAAATCGTAAATTTTGAGGGAGACCTGATGGAATCGTGGCTGCAGGACCCTTAGTAAATGAGCCCCAATATGTAAACCGGCTTATAAGTAGGCCCCGATGTATATAGACCTGGTTTTATATTGTTCTTTAACTATAATAAAGTTTATTTTTAAAAAAACACGTTGTCTGCCGCCTCTTCCTCCCACTGGACCTCTTACAACTGTTTCAAAATGATTTTATTTGCTTTCATTTTTTTCTTATGTGTTATTCTCATCGCACTATAAGATGCTTGGTGCTTAAGTATTTAAGTATAAAAAAATAAAAAATTAGCTAACTATAGTGCAGATGTAAAAATGACATCCAATACACATTAGAGCTTGTTTTGTCTGCAGCTGCGGTTTCAGTGATGGACGGCTGAACCAGTCAGTGCTGGGGGCAGCGTCCATTACTCCCTTTATATCCTGCCCAGTTCCTTCACAGGGTGGTGATTATTGTAGTCCTACTCCTTGCCTTTGCCTTTTTGTTACCTTTGCTATTCTGTGTATCCGACTTCAGCCATGTAAATCAACCACTCCATCGCTTTCAGATTCTGTACATTTGCCGCCATCTTGGCTTTGACCTTGCTCTGTCCGACTCCGCTTGTCTGTCTGTATCTGTTGTGTGTCTATCTATCATTGTCATGTATCACCCGGTGTGACCCCCTTTCCCTGCCTCAGACTTGTTTGTTTTTGGCTCGTCACTTTTCCACGTTCTAGTGTGAACACTGGTCTATCTCTGATTTCCTGTTACACCATCCAGCGGCTGCCAAGCGAAGTAAGTTTTTCCATGTCACCTTGCAGGGTCACTCGGGTCCATTAGTTAGGCTTATAATAGCAGGTTTGCCTTTGTCAGGGGCGGCTTATCTGCTGCAGGAAGGGCCGTAGCCCACAGGGGTGTCGCAGGTTGAATTCGCCACCACTTACCCAGTCTAGAACCAAGTCTGGTTGTGGTTGCTGGACAGGTTCATGAAAGAATAACCAGCTTTACATACTTGAATATGGAGGCAATGGAAGCTGTTAGTCAGCTGTAGGGTCTAGCTCTGGAGATGGATCAGCATGTGGCTGAACGTGTACAATAGCAAGAACAGCGCCTCCCTTTAATTTCAGGTCAATCTGTGTATGAGCCTTAGGTCAAACTCATGCTTTTTCCTTCAGGAAGTGTTGTGAGCTGTATTTCCACCTTAGAGCCCAGTGTTTTGGTGATGACAACCAGAGTGGTAGGCATCATCAAGTCTGGAAACCCTCAGGAAGGTTTCTCTAGCCCCTGATGCTCCAGAGATGTCCTCAGTAGATCTTTTTGTTAAGCTTTGAGAACGATGAGGAACCTGACAAAGCCAGTTTTGCAGAAGGTCAGTTGACTGTAGGGAAAACGAGCCGCAGAAGAGTTCAGGAGATGGTCCATTCCAAGAGGATCCAATGATAGAACTTTAAGATACCAGTTTAGATTGGGCTTAAGACCCCAGAGTGGAGAGATGTTATGGAGAATGTAAGTGTGAACATGAGTCTGCTCTACCTGTTCCTTCTACCTTGGTCTCACCTGCTCTATCGAAAGAATAGAAGTGGACGAGCCTATAAAGATAGAAGTGGGAGTTCACCTCAGCAGATATCTCCATAAGAGGAACACCCTGTGCTTCTACTCTGGTTATTTCATCGAGTCCTGTCCTATCAGACCTCCGGCGAAGAAGCATCAGCATCTGGGTGAAAATCAGGGACGTCACTTAGGTGCCCAGGTATGTCAGAAACCTCAGATGAGGTCACCTGTTGTTGGCTCCTTGACTGAGAACAAGATGTCTGACAAGGTCTTTGTTGACTCTAAGGCCAAGGACATCAAGTCCGTCAGTCTTGATTTCTGTGGTTTGCAAACCTAAGGTCTGTTTCGCCTCCTAAGGTTGATGTGGAGAGATATGCTGCATCATGTAATGAGGCGAAGGTTCCCAGAGAGTGTCCGGTGGAATCGCCTGCTCCTCTGTCTCTTCAGTCTAAGCCATGGACACCTTTATCTATGAAATTTGCCTCCTTCTCAGAGAATGCTCACTCAGCACTTTCCCCTCCATCTGCCTGGAAGTCTCATCATGCAATGGGAGGGGGAAGTGCTCCTGCACATTGTAACAACCCTTGAAGTAACTGCTCAGAGGGGCTTTGATAAAACCCCCACGAGAACTCCATTAACATAATTATAAATGTTGATTTTAGAAGGAAGGAGAACATGGATAACAAATATAAGACAATTACGATGCCTGAATCTATGGATAAGTGTCCCAGGATTATCACAATGGATTTTGATGGTAGATTTCCAGATCCAGGCCAAAAAACTATATGTAGCTTCTTGGAGTCTAATTGTCGCAAACATTTTTGCAGGTTTTTTTAGCGAGAAAAAACACAACTGTAAAGTCACATAATGGTGAAAAAAATACACCACAGAGGCAAATATCAACCTACGTGAGTGTGCAACACCAGATTCATCAACTGAGAACGTTCAGAAGAATGCAAAACTACACCACATAGGAGGTGGTGTATGTGGGTCCACTGCTACTACAAGGTGGGGGGGGGGGGGATTTATCTTCATTTATTTTGGGTGGGTTTGTGTGGGGTTTTTTTTGCATTTTTTCTTGCACTGCATCTATCTTCCCGTCTGTCAGAGGCCAGCAATTCTACCTGCACGTTGATTTTGTTTGGATAGTGCTGTGTGTTGCGGGGGATGTGTAGGACAAGGCTGGAGACCTGTGCAAACATTGGGGCAAATTTAGTGTTCAGGGGGCGCCAGATTCATGATTTCTGGCGCACGTTCTCCAGGAATCTTTGGGAGGCTGGCTGGCTGGTGTGTTTTTCCTGCACCTATAACTGTAATCTTCTTCTTCCTGTCCCCTCACCCATCCTCCATGAAATCTTCTTCCTGCGCTCTCCGCCCATCTCCGAGTCCACAAGTGTATAGTTGTGCCACACCCTGGATTTTCTCCATACACCCCATATTTATCTGTTTCTACTGACTTTTTTTTTCCTTTTATAGTTATGGTTAACCCCTTACCTGCTGCAAATATTACCTAGACAATGAGCATATACTCCCCCTAGACAACAAGCATGTCCTCCTCCCCCTAGACAACGAGCATGTTCCCCACCCCCCTTTTTTGTGTGTGTTTGTTTTCTTTGTCTTCCAAGACCGTGCCTGCTGTGGATTACTTCGGATTTGAAGGATTACGTCGATGACCAGCATTTTATTAACAAATAAAATGGTCAACGAGGGTTTGTCTGCATTTTTGATTCAATAAAATGTAATATTTTTAATAAAAGTGTGTTTTTCTTTTCTTTGCAACACTCTTCATAGTTTGCCATAGTAGTGGTGCTGTCTAGTTGTCAATGCTCATTTCTAAGCGCTGGCCTTAGTGTGAATTTGGCAAAAAAAAAAAGGTGACCACTAACGCCAATACTATTACCCCGGTACCCATTGCCACCAGGGGTGCCGGGAAGAGATGGGTGCAAACCAATACATGACTTTCTATAGATGGTAGGTAGTGGTGCAGCTGCAGGCTGTTATTGTTGCGCTGGAATAGCCCCCTAACATTGGGCTATCCCAGCACAGTAATTGTAGGCTGACTGATTTGGAAAATATGGGGGAACTCACACCGGTTTTTTTATGTTGTCATCTACGTTATCCTTTGAATCCAAAGTAGTCCACAGTAGGTATCATAGTTTATACGGTTGAAAAAAGACACATGTCCAAGTTCAACCAAGGAAGGGTAGGGACTGGATGAGGAAGGGATTTATGGGAAATAATTCAATATAACATAACCATCAATGTTATTTAGGTGTAAAAAGGCATCTAGACCCTTCTTGAAGCTCTCTGCTGTCCCTGCTGTGTCCAGCGCCTGAGCTCTCTGCTGTCCCTGCTGTGACCAGCACCTGAGCTCTCTGCTGTCTCTGCTGTGCTCTTCTCCTGAGTTCTCTGCTGTCCTTGCTGTGACCAGCGCCTGAGCTCTCTGCTGTCCCTGCTGTGACCAGCGCCTGAGCTCTCTGCTGTCCCTGCTGTGACCAGCGCCTGAAGCAGGCTATTCCACAGATTTGACAGTTCTCATAGTAAAAAAGCCCTGTCGCCTCCGGTGATTAAACCTTGTTTTCTCCAGATGGAGACAGTGCCCCCTCGTCTTTTGATTTGATTTAATCTGAAACAACTTACCACCATATTTTCTGTATGGACCATTCATATATTTATATAAATTAATCATGTCCCCTCGTAGTCGTCTCTTTTCCAGACTAAATAAATCTAGTTGTTTTAATCTTTCCACATAACTGAGACCCTCCATACCCCTTATCATTTTTGTGGCTCTACATTGAACCCTCTCCAGCTCCAGGGCATCCTTTTTATGGACCGGAGCCCAGAACTGGACAGCATATTCCAGGTGTGGCCGAACCAGTGCCTTGTATAGTGGTAATATTACATCCCTATCCCGGGAGTCCAGATCATTGCTGATACATGACAAGATCCCACTGGCTTTAGAGGCAGCTGACTGACATTGTGCTGTTATTCAATTTATGATCTACTAGTCACCCAGGTCCTTCTCAACAAGGGACTCTCCCAGATTCACTCCCCCAAGGACATATATTACCTGTGGATTATTAGCCCCCACAACACAGCACTATCCAAACAAAAACAACATGCAGGTAGAATTACTGGCCTCGGACAGCCGGCCGGTGCTCTGTAAGCTGCTTTTAATAGGTATAGCACCAACGTAAGCGCAAGTTTAAAAAAAAAATGCTGAAAATAAATCAAGCTCATGGCACAAAAATTGCTCAATTTTAAAGTTTTTGATTAATTTTAGGTTTTGAGGCATCTGAGAATTTCCTGTGCAAAAACATTGCAAAAAGGCAGAAATTGAGGAAATGTTAAACATACGTGCATTCCCACATAGCTGATACTAGCATCAGAAGGTATTTAACAATACACATACACCCGACTATAAATCAGACTGTCGGAAACTGACAGTCTAACACATAGACAACTGCTCAAAATCCTAATGATAAATCTCCCCCGATGTGTCTATGGAGATGTACAGCATGTACATCGGGAACTTTCCTGACAGTCTTTCAGTTTGCCATTACCCTTTCCCCACCCCTTTAAGGTTTTCAAGAAATTCGAACAATCAGAAGCTTTTCTATGTAGCCTCCATGACTGATCTGTAGATCTTATATACTAGTGACTGCAGGACCTGTGATGATGTCATGGTCATGTGATCAGTCACATAAGGGGAGGAGCAAAGCAGCAGGGATTTATGGCACAACACTTCCAGTCATGTGACCAGTGTGATGTCATCAAAGGTCCTAGAACATTAATACCATTTAGGCATTTGTGTTCCTCGATAAGCTAGTGGGGCAAAGGACCTGTGATGATGTCATTAACACGTGACTATATGGTAGTAGGAATCTATAGCAGAGTGCGGTGTTATTGTGTGTGGGAAGGTAACGAGAGACCGAGGGGGGAATGAGGTGCAGATGATTTACTACTGTGTTCTCCATCAAATTACAGGAACAGAAAATTCATATGTTATATTTTCCTTTAAGAAACAATAATTCTTTCTACCAGTGACCCAACGGGGATGGAGCAGGACAGAACCACGGCTGCCCGGATCCTGGACCTCACCCTAGAGATCATCTACTGGATAACTGGAGAGGTGAGAGTCTCCCAGGACACGGCTCTTATCTCTAGGAATACAACAGGGAATGACTGGAGAGGTGAGGATTCTTAGGATCTATGTAGTGATCAGTGTCTCCCATACACAGGATTACACAGTAGTGAGAAGTCGTCTGGTGAGTGTGTGACCCCCAGCCCAACACCCAGCCTCCACCTCATTCACTGACATGAGCAGAAGATCCTAGAACTTACCTCCAGGATCACTGAGCTGCTGAGTGGAGAGGTGAGTGCTGGGGCCGGAATGCTGACATTATATATAACAAGGGGAGGGGTCCTGGTGATACTGTTGTCATTGTGTGTTCAGGTTCCTATAAGATGTCAGGATGTGGCTGTCTATTTCTCCATGGAGTAGTGGAGTATGTAGAAGGACACAGGACCTGTACAAGGAGTCATGATGGAGGACCACCAGCCCCTCACATCACCAGGTAAGAGGAACTTCCCTGATTGTAGAGGAGAGTCAGCGAGATTCCCCACATCGCTCATCACGTAGAACATGGTATCAGTCACTGTGTTATTTCCTATAGATGGATCCAGTAGGAGAGATCCACCAGAGAGATGTCCCCGTCCTCCAGATCCCCAGGACTGGCCAGGAATAAAGCAGGAGGTCCCACCCCATCATCAGGTAGGAGATGTTGAGATTTCTTTGAAACTTCTTTGGACTGATGAAGTTTTCTACTAAATGTCTCCGGCAGTGGTGGAGAAGTATTCAATCGGCCAGAACATTGAATCCCCATCATATGTATTTTTCAGGTGTGAGTTTCTCAGGACAAGGCTCATATTTTACGAGTTAGTAATATACTGTATAAATAAAGGTCCCTATCGTGCAGACCCACAAGTTACGGTCATAAGTGTCCCCTGTGTTACTGATCTGATTTTAACTGAAATATTTTATAAGATACAATTTTATCTTTTACATCTTTGCAGGAAAATTGTGGTGAAATAAGGGAAGAATTCAGACAATACTCAACAATGTCATTGGAGGGTAAGAGGCTTTCGTAAACCTTGTGTTCCAAAAAATGTCTTCATTAAACTGAATTCAGACAAATACAGGAGCTCAAGAAAACTTTAAGGTCTTTAACAGTAATGCCTGACATTTACTATGTACTTTTGTACAATTTAGTGTGTACCTGTATTTGGAGTGCACTTTTTTCCTTGCTGTTGTTTAAATAAAGCTTCATGGTTTATTAAAAAAAAATTCTTCCAAAAGTTAAATATAATGTAATATCTGTGCATTTAGGCTTGCGTCTCCAACTGCTCGTTAATCGGCAGAAGATGCACTCTGACCATAATTTTGTGGCTTTTGTAGCTCCCCCCGGCTTTGCTTGGGATAGTAATAAACTGTTCTAGTACTCTTACAAAATAGATTGGGTCAACAAAAATATTTTATTTGTATCTATCTCTCTCTGTCTCGACTGTCCTCTGACACAGACTGTCTCTGACTTTCTCCTCGACTGTCTCTGACCATCTCTGTATTTGTCTATCACTGTCACTTTTGTCTATGAGTATATTTATCGAAGCGTTCTAGTTGCCCATGGTAACCAACAGAGCTCGAGTTTCATCTTCCCACAGCTTTTTTAAAATTAAAGCTGATCTCTGATCTCCACCTGGGCAGCTGGAAGAGTTTTACCTCGGACATTTCTGATAAATTCTCCCCCTATCTCTACCATCTTACCTCAAGCATAAGCATCTGCCTATAGTAACCATCAAATCTCAAGCTCCAATTAATGACCTGTGGCAAACCATCACGGCTCAGCTTTTAACTGCCACAGCAGCAGACAATGTCTCCTTATATGGGGGGTAATAAGTGTATTTTGGAAAGCGGCAAGGTTTAAAATTTCGGCTCAAAACCGATCTATGACATTCCTGAGCACAAGAGACAGTGTGCATATTTGGGTGATGGCAAATGCAACGGTGGCATTCCTTAGCACATACATACACATACAACACTCAGCTTTATATTGGATGGATTGGTTATCCTACTACCTACTGAAACTGGAGTGATGTGCAGTCCAACTAAAAATTGCTTTTCTAGTCCTTGGCTGTCCTTGATTAATTTTCACACCTGTCTGTCCCTGCTAACTTTATTCTGGTTACAGACGGTTAATCTTCCTATGATAAGTGAATTCTCCACTACATTTCTTCCTTCCTAGCCTGAACCAGAACCAGTCCAATCACCTTCTGGACTGGGACTCTGATATCTCATAAGATTTGTCCGGCTAATTTACACAGCTTGCCAGTGTTTCTTTCTTAATATTGGATATTTTGACCTATTGCCTGTCTAATGACTAGCCATTGTCTCCTGAACCTGTACTGCATTGTCCTATGGTTTTACCTGTATTTAAACTATTCTTCTGTGTTATTTCTCTCTGTATTTTCACTTTTGGCGTAGGAAGGAAACATCAACATATTTCACCTACTGTTTAGGTAGGGTGGCAGCTAGGTAGGGTTATCATGGCGGATCTAGCCTTGATCCCCCTGTGCTTCCTTTCTAATCTTGACCTACAACACCATAACATATTATTGTTTCTTTTTGCCAGATAGATTAGAGGGTAAGAAGTTCCAGTGAACATCTCCTTTATCTTCAATTCATGAGTAGAAGATCATTCCAACAAAGGACAATCCAATGGCTCCTAATGTTCCCTCAGTCCTCAGGCTAAATTCTCCACAGATACCACTGGTGACCTGGAACCTTCATCTAGTCATAATAACAAGGATACAGGGCATTTTCATGTTCAGAATCCGATAAATGTCTCACATAAAAGTTAATGTAGTGGAAATCGGAGAATTTACCCCGGAGATAACATTTTTATGCTCCGAATGTGGGAAAAGCTTTAAAAATAAAGCATCTGTTGAGAGACACCAGAAAACGCACACAGGGGAAGAAGCCGTATCCGTGTCATGAATGCGGGAGGCTTTCGGTCAGAAAGCATATCTTGTCCAACACGTAAGAATTCACACGGAGAGCAAGCCGTTTTCTTGTTCCGTAGGTGGGAGAGCTTTAGACATCAAGGTTCCTTTGAGGTACATGAGAAATCGCCACCGGGGAAGAAGCCATTTTCATGTCCTGAGTGTGGGAAGTGTTAAGTAAGAAATCAAGTCCTCGAGGGACTCTTAAGACTTCACGCGAGAAAGCCGTTTTCATGTCCTGAATGTGAAAGTTTTATCCAGAAAGCGCATCTCGTCACACATAAGAAACTTCACATCGAGGAAAAAACCTTTTCATGCTCGGAATGGGAAACTTTTCTTTGGAAATCTAATCTGTGGAACTTCTGAGAACTCACCACGGGGAGAGGGCCATTTCTTGCTTGCAGTGCGGAAAATCTTTTATTAAGAAGTGGGGTCTGCGTCAGCATGAAAAACACCCACCGGGGAGAAGGTTTATTCGTGTTCAGATTGTAAGAAATGTTTTGCTCATAAGGTCAGTTTTTTTACTCATCTGAAAACTCACTCCGAGGAGAAGCCGTTTTTATGTCTTGTATGTGGGAATTGTTTCAAAGAAAATCGGTTTTTCTTTCACATCGGAGAATCACAGTGATGATAGTGGAGCCATAATAGTGCAGTGCACCATCAGTCTCCGAGCACTGGAGTTGGGATTTTCGATGGTTTCATCTAAACATCTAACCTGTACTGGACCTTCTCACTCTTCTCGTATGGCAGCTTTTGAGGGAAACAAGTCCGGGCAGTTGGGATTGTTTCTCTTCATTCTTGGGAGACCCTCTGGTGTTTATATCATATGGACTTTTGGCCGAGCCAGATGTAACCCCGTCAGTCAAACAAGTGTATCCCCCTATTGTCCTTTTTAATCCTAACGACTAAGTATTCGGAAATCTCTTTCACGTTTTGATGCTATGAGTGAGCAATAAAAAAAAATTAGCTGATTTTGCCCAATTTACATCAATTAACCAAATATTAGGGTGGGTAGGGGTTCCAAAATATGGTATCTCGCCCAAATAAATGCTACACCAAACAAAACAAAGTTATCCAACCGGACAAACAACCAAAATACCGCATAAAGTAAATACGTACAAAAACAAAGATGCAAAATAACAATCTTTATTCAATACAAAATAGATATAATTGCAAATATGGAGACCTATAAAAACGCCCCCACCCAGCACAGTAACACATGACTCGTACACATAAAAATATTGCACCTAATAATTCTTAATTACAAAGCACCTTAAGATTCTGAAGCGCTTTACAGATTATGGTGATATATATGTATGCTGACATGGATTCCGCCCCGGTTCGCGCTCCCCCCCGTCAGGATTAGCTTCAGCTCCCTTAGGGCATGAGCGGTGCCTCTCTCTCTCCTCTTAAAGCAGCAGGGCGCTTCCTAGCTCGGCCCAGCTTATCCATGCACCTCCAGCCTATAACTTGTCCTCGTGCCTGAGCAAAGGTTCCTAGCTTGCTAGTCCTGCTGCATGGTGTTGTGTTCCGTCGACTACCCTTATGTGACCCCCGGCTATTTCTTGACTCTGATTTCATCCGTGCTCCCTGGTATACGACCCGGCGTGTTTCTCGATCCTGTTCTCTGCCTGCCACGACCCGCACTCTGTCTCTAGATTCCGGACTGACTCTGACCATCCACCTTGTCTCTGCGCCTGCTGGGCCAGCTGCTATTTATACTGGACCACCACAAAGGTATGTAGTCTGAGATCTCTCCGCAGTATAGTTCCGATCCCTGTATAGGGGTATAAGAGTTAATCCTGGAGGGGTTCAGGAACCCCTTAGTGGTGCCCAAAGCCAAACCAGTTAGATAGCTCAGTGGGTTACAATATCAAAAAAATAAGACTTACAGAGTAATAACTTGTCATTGAAACAATAGGAATGATGCCCTGCCCGCAAAAGCTTACATGTCTATGAGATGAGGGGGTGACACAAGAGCTTACAGTCTATGAGGATGAGGGGGTGACACAAGAGCTTACAGTCTATGAGGATGAGGGGGTGACACAAGAGCTTACAGTCTATGAGGGTGAGGGGGGTGACACAAGAGATATAAGAGCTTGTATAATGCTCCAGCCATTGTATATAAAGGAATGGAATAAAATAGTGTAATAAATAAAAATGCTGTTGCTTGAACCAGTCATCAGCCTCATCTTCTATACAGAGTCCGGGGTGAATGTGACTGCAGAGAAGCCTGGAGCTTGGTATCTGGTGTTTTCCAGGTAACAGACAGGAGGAGGACAGGTGATGGGTTAGTAAAAGAAAAGAGCTGAAGTTGCATGCAGTTAGAGAATGTGGACGATCTGCCTCAGGAGATGTGTTTTAAGAGCACGTTTAAAACTTTGGAGGTTGGGTACTATACTGAAAGTCCATGGAAGGGCATTCCAGAGAACTGGTGCAGCTCGGAACAAGACCTGGAGACGTGAGTGTGATATTGGAATTCCACAGACAAACAACAGATAGAGACAAGCCGAGTCAGACAGAACCGGGTCAAAACCAAGATGGCAAAGGTAAAGAATCTTATAGCAATAGAATGGTCGGTAGGCAAAGCAGAAGTCACTACACAGAATAGCAAACAAAGATAGCAAGTGCACAAGATACACAGGTAAGAATGAATAACCAGCACCAGATGAAGGGCTGGGCAGAATATAAAGCAGTAATGGACACCGCCCCCAGCACTGACTGGCTCAGCCGTCCATCACTCAAACCGCAGCTGTAGACGAAACGAGTTCAAACACATACCCAGCTTTCCCAGGATCAGCAAGGGAGCTGTCAATCACAGGCAGCTCTGGGTGTGGTTTTCCGGGAACAGAAGCCTAAAACCCGATCCCATCAGAACAATTTGCGAGTTCTGACACTCACTCCCCCGGGGCAGCCTCCACCTCATGGGCTGGGAGAACATTGAATGTAGGTGATAATTCCGATCTTTCCTTTAGTATCATAGTATATAAGGCTGGAAGGAGACGCAAGTCCATCAAGTCCAACCTTTAAGAATTAAATAAATGTTTTATCCCCATAACCCGTGTTATTTTTTCTCTCCAGAAAGTCATCCAGGCCTCTCTTGAACATGTACATAGAGTCGGCCATAACAACCTCCTGCGGCAGAGCGTTCCATAATCTCACTGCTCTTACAGTAAAAAACCTTTGTCTATGGTGATGGTAGAACCTCCTCTCCTCTAGGTGTAGAGGATGCCCCTGTCTATGGTGATGGTAGAACCTCCTCTCCTCTAGGTGTAGAGGATGCCCCTGTCTATGGTGATGGTAGAACCTCCTCTCCTCTAGGTGTAGAGGATGTCCCCCTGTCTATGGTGATGGTAGAACCTCCTCTCCTCTAGGTGTAGAGGATGCCCCCTGTCTATGGTGATGGTGGAACCTCCTGTCCTCTAGGTGTAGAGGATGCCCCCTTGTCCTGGTCACAGGCCGAGGTATAAAAAGATCTTTGGAGAGATCCTTGTACTGCCCGTTCAGGTATTTGTACATTGTAATGAGGTCTCCCTTCAGTCGTCTTTTTTCTAAACTGAATAATCCCAAATTTTTTAATCTGTCATTGTATTCTAGTTCCCCCATTCCCCTAATAATCCTGGTTGCTCTCCTCTGCACCCGTTCCAGCTCTACGATATCCTTTTTATACACTGGTGCCCAAAACTGTGCACAATATTCCATGTGTGGTCTGACCAGGGATTTGTATAAGGGCAAAACTATGTCTTTATCATGAGAATCTATTCCTCTCTTGATACATCCCATTATTTTATTTGCTTTAGCAGCAGCCACCTGGCTCTGGTCACTAAAATTAAGTTTACCATCCACCAATACCCCCAAGTCCTTTTCAGCTTCAGTTTTACTAAGTAATTGACCGTTTAGAGCATAATTATACTTTTTGTTTCCATGGCCCAAGTGCATAACTTTACATTTATCTACATTAAACCTCATCAACGATTTCTCTGCCCATCCCTCAAGCTTCCACAAATCCCTCTGTAATGCTAAACTATCGACCTCAGTATTTATTACTTTACACAGCTTAGTATCATCTGCAAATATTGAAACTTGACTGTGTAAACCCACTACAAGGTCATTAATAAAAATATTAAAAAGAAGTGGCCCCAATACTGACCCCTGTGGCACTCCACTGGTAACATCAACCCAATCTGAGAATGTGCCATTAATGACCACCCTCTGTTTTCTATCGCTAAGCCAATTACTTACCCAAATACACAGATTTTCTCCTATTCCCAGCAGTCTCATTTTATATACCAACCTTTTATGTGGCACGGTGTCAAATGCCTTTGAAAAGTCCAGATATACAACATCCACAGCGTCCCCCAGATCCAGTCTTGAACTTACCTCCTCGTAGAAACCAATCAGATTAGTCTGACAGGACCGATCTCTCATAAACCCATGCTGACGCTGGGTTATAAGGTTGTGCACAGTGAGATACTCCAGGATAGCATCTCTAACAAACCCCTCAAATATTTTCCCCACCACAGCAGTTAGACTCACGGGCATGTAGTTTCCAGGATCACTATTTGATCCTTTTTTGTATATTGGTACCACATTTGCTATGCGCCATTCCTGTGGAACATAACCAGTCCTCAGTGAATCTTCAAATATTAAAAATAACGGTCTGTCTATCACGATACATAGTTCATGCAGAACCCGGGGGTGTATGCCATCTGGCCCCGGTGATTTATCTATCTTAGTGGTTGCGAGGCGGCGCCGTACCTCTTCCTGGGTTAAACTGTTGACATTATAAAAAGAATTAACATTATTCCTCATTGTGTCTTCCACCAGGGGATTTTCCTGGGTAAAGACAGTTGAGAAGGCGACATTCAGTAGATTGGCCCTTTTCCTTTGGTAGAAAGGTTTTGCCTTTAAGTCCCACCCTAGGTTTATTCCTCTGTTATTCTTCCTGTCACTGCCGCCGTGGAGGTTATGAAAAGTCCAATTACCGGTAAGTATAATTTTCATCTTTCATAAACTTCACTAAGAACCAAAGGATCACGTACACGATAGCATCTCCCCCGTCCATGTAATCTCCACGACTGATCTGTAGATCTTATATACCAGTGACTAGAGGACCTGTGATGATGTCATAGTCAGGTGATCAGGGGGTGGGACACAAAGCAGTGGGGATTTGTTATGGCACAAACAACTTCCTGTCATGTGACCGGTGTGATGTCATCAAAGGTCCTATAACATCAATACTTCTCGGTAAGCTGCTTTTCCTAGTGGACTAAAGGTCCTGGGATGATGTCACTAACTCTGGCCGCTTTGTGGGAGGAGCGACTGTAGCATTTACAGGAGAGTGCGGTGATACTGTATGGAGTAGAGACTGCTGGGAGCGGACACTGGGGCGAGGTAATAGAACCGCACAGGAGGCGGATATGGGGGTGCAGGCTGCAAAATAAAGAAGCGGCGGACATGGATAAGTAGGTTACACGAGAGAGAGGGGGATATGGGGGTGCAGGCTGTAATAGAGGAAAGCGATATTGTCTGCAGATGATTTATGTACAAGATACATTTTTGGATGAGATTTTGCATTCAGTTTTCCTCGTTCTGCCTCCATTTCCTTAGGTACGTCAAGATACGTTACGTTTCCTTTTAGTAAACAATGGACCCTCCCATCAGCGACCCACTAAAGATGGAGGACAGAACCATGACTGCCCGGATCCTGGACCTCACCCTAGAGATCATCTACTGGATAACTTAAGAAATGCCAAGGATATTGTGAAAAGGCAAACAACAGTTTAAATGAGAAAAATAGCTGAATTAAAACATTTAACTCTATAGGTCTGAGGGAAGCGTACCCCCCCCCAAGGTGGCCGCTGTATCTAAGATGGCGGACAGTAGTCAAGATGGCGTCTGAAACCAGTGCGACCTCCTTAACAATTCCCCCCTTTGAGCTTTGCTGGCCTGTAACTCCATCCTGAGCGACCTCCTCAAGCTCCAGGTACCCACAGGTAGGCTAAGCCCGTACCTGCTGGACTTGTTACCTCTTCACCAGATCCCCTGGAGGCCAGTCACTCAGGGGTTACAGGCCCGCACACTCAAATCACATCACTGAGTTCCCATAGTCCATAGGTTTGTAAACAGGCTGGTTCTCCAACAGGCAGCATCATCCTCCGCTCCGGGCACTCCTGTCGTGGTTCTTACCGCTTGGACGGCCATCTGGGACATGGTGGACTTGATGAGGGGGACCACACGACACGCAATAAGTGACAAGAGCAAAATCACAATCCCCAATATCACCCCCACTTACAGGAAACCCTTCCAATCCCCCAACCACAAAGTGAAGGACAAAGTGTCCACCCCAGAGTTTCTCTTGAGTTCCCTGGACAGTCCTTCAATCTTTTCACGAGCATGGGTAATGGATCCATAGGGGGCGATGTCATCTGGGATGTGCATGCGACAAGCCACTCCCACCATCTTACAGACTCCTCCCTTCTCAGCAAGGGTCATGTCCAAAGCCATGCGGTTCTGGGAAGCATCTCCGGTATAATTCACAAATCTCTCTAGCTTCAGACGTGGCACTGGTCAGCAGGACTTGGAAAGGACCATCTTAGCGAGGCTCCAGACTCTCTCTTTGGTGTCTCTTTACCACCACGTAGTCTCCAGGCTTCAGGTTATGCCTGAGGTCTCTGTCTGGATCTGAAAAAGTAATCAGAAACACTTTTGCGGACCTTTTCCAAGGCCTGGCTCAACTTTGTGGCATGTTCCACCTGGTTTCCTGCCATCAGCTATAGGGTCTGTGGGAAGTAGGGGCCTAGTCTGGGTGCACAGCCAAAAAGTACTTCAAAGGAGGACAATCCCATCTTTCTGTTGGGTGTGGTCCTAACTGAATGGTGGGCAGCAGGAAAGCACTCGCACCATGGTTTCCCTGTTACTTCCATGGCCTCCCGGATCTCTAACTTAAGAGTGCTGTTTAGTCTTTCAATCCCACCACTAACTTGGGGATGCTAAGGGGTGTTCAGGGCCTGTTCTATACCCAGGATGGACAAGGTTTCAGGTCTTTACCTGTCCAGTGAAGTGGGTTCTGTGACCGGACTCTATGGTCTCTGGGAGTCCAAACCTGCAGAAAAATCTCACTCACCAACTTCTTTGCCTCAGCTCTGGCAGTAGCCTTGGTCATGGGAGAAGCTTCTGGCCACCCTGGAAAGAGATCAATGCACACAAGCACGTACTCCTATGTACCACTTTTTGGTAGCTGGATAAAATCCATCTGCAGTCTTTGGAAGGGATACAGCAGCTTGGGTGTCACCTTCTGTGGGGTCTTTACCACCTCACCCGGGTTGTGGCGGGCACAGACTATTCAGGCTTTCACTAGTCTAGTGACAGGGGTAATAATGCCCGGGCAAACCACTTGCGGTTTATGAGCACTAGCATGGCCATTTTGGATGTGTATGTGTCTGTAGGCTACTTGACTTACTGTCGGGTGCAGGGCTCCTGGCAGGCACACCCTCTCTCCCAGCATCCAGGTCCCATCGGCATCTGCGCTCCAGCTTTCCTCCACACTTCCTTCACTTCTGAAGACACTCGGGCCACCAGGGACTGGAACACCTGTGGATCAAACTTTTAGCTCAGAACTCACCGCTGAGACTTCAGGACAGTCTCTGGGCTCCATCTGTGCAGCTGCCTTCGCCATCCCGTCAGCCACATACTTGCCCTTGGCTTGTGGAGTCACCAAATTGTATGTGGTTTAACTTTTATTATCCTCACCTCTTGTGGAAGTAGGAGAGCATCCATAAGCTCTATAATCAGCGTGCCATGCTTAACGGAGGTCCCTGCAGGGGTGAGGAAATCTCTAGCCTTCCATATGGGTTCATAGTCGTGTTTAGACCCCAGAACTATACCTTGAGTATAGATGTTCGCCCTTTTACCTTCCACCAGCTGTAGCGCTTCCCTGAGTGCCATCACTTCACCTCCTGCACTGACCTGTGTGGAGGGAGTGGTTCTGCTTGTACTACCTCATGTGCGCCACTGACCACTGTATATCCAGTGTAGAACCGTCTGTCTTCTCCTGCAGACCTGGAGCCATCTATGAGAAAAAACTCAACATCTGGGTTAATCACCCTTCTCTCCCCCCTCTCTGAATCCTGGAAGACTGGCGACAGAATGAAGGATTCAGAGCTGTGCACCTTATCAGTGTATCCTGAGGCATCAGGAGTGCACACTGGAGTCTGAGCTGTCTGGCCTTGGCTCAGATGCTTGGGCTGTACTTGGGTGAGGACACTGTGCAAGGTATGCATACCTCCCAACCGTCCCGGTTTCGGCGGGACTTTCACGGTATTTCAGCTGTGTCCCGCCTCCCCGGGAGGTTAAGAGGTTGTCACGCTTTCCTCTGCATTGTCCCGGGCCAAGAGACTTTGTCCTGTCTCCTGGTCCCGGGACACACTGACTGCAGAGACAGAGGAGGCAGCGCGGAGGCTGTGAAGTCAGAGCTCACAGCAGTGCACGGCCCCTCCTCCTCCCCCGGGCCGCCCCTCCCCCTGTGTGAGCTGCCGCGGGATGTGTGAGGAGGAATCAACAGGGGGGGGGGGGGGGGCCGGAGCTCCCCCCCTGTGTGAGCTGCCACCATGTCTGAGGAGGAATCTTCAGGAGGGTCTCCTGGAGAGCGGCTGCTGTGTGACCCGGAGACCCTCTGCTCCTTCTCCTGAAGCTGTGGAGGTGGAGGGGGGCAGCCTGTGTGATGTGCTCCCCCCTCCAGAGGCTACAGACATCGATTAGGAGAATCTCCCCAGCAGGGATGAGGTAGGACACAGCCTGACCCCCACACTGAGCTGTAGCTGTGTGACAGGACATATCTATCAGGGCTTGTATGGCAGCTTTGTGACGTACAAGCCCTGAAATAATCGCAATGTCTTGTGAACCGCCAGACATTGCGATTATTTTGCCCTTCTCCACACCAAGAGGGATATAGCCGTCAGTGAGCTATTAACCCCTAGGCGCACCTGGACGTTATACTACGTCCCTGCGGCTAGATACTTAGCGCACCAGGACGTAGTATAGCGTCCCGCTTCTGGCACCAGCTCACGAACAGAGCCGGCACCAGAAGCTGCGGCTGGCAGCTGTCTATCACAGCTGACACCGCGCTGTAACACCCGCGATCGGAGCTGACTCCGATCGCGGGTGTTAACCCCTTACACGCCGAGGTCATGCATGATCACGGCGTGTAAGGCTGTTCCTCTTCTGGGCAGCCCCGAGGACTGCCAAGTGCCCTGGGGCTGCACAATCTCCCTGGAAGACAGTTTACACTGCTCTACAATGAAGAAGTATTGTAGAGCAGTGTATTGGACTTGAACCAGCGATCAAAGCATCGCTGGTTCAAGTTCAAGTATGGAAAAGTAAAAACACTAAAGTTTACACATTAGAATAAATAAAAAATAAATACATGAAATTATAAGCCCCTAAAATGTCACTTTCCCATAAAAACACTTAATAAAGTATAAAACACACAAAAACACAACCCCATACACATACCGTATATTCTGGCGTATAAGACGACCTGGTGTATAAGACGGGTATAAGGCTAGGGGACAGGAGGCTGGGGGACAGGAGGAGGAGGCTGGGGGACAGGAGGCTGGAGGACAGGATGATGCTGGAGGATGCTGTGGTACAGGAGGAGGAGGCTGGGGGACAGGATGAAGCTGGAGGACAGGAGGAGGAGGCTGGAGGACAAGGGGCTACAGGAGGAGGTTGGAGGACAGGGGGCCACAGGAGGAGGATGGAGGACAGGAGGCTACAGGAGGAGGATAGAGGACAGGAGGCTACAGGAGGAGGATGGAGGATAAGAGGATACAGGAGGAGGCTGGAGGACAGGAGGCCACAGGAGGAGGATAGAGGACAGGAGGCTACAGGAGGAGGATGGAGGACAAGAGGATACAGGAGGAGGCTGGAGGACAGGAGGCTACAGGAGGAGGCTGGAGGACAGGAGGCTACAGGAGGAGGATGGAGGACAGGAGACTACAGGAGGAGGCTGGAGGACAGGAGGCTACAGGAGGAGGATGGAGTAGGTCCTCCGCATACTGGAAAGGAGAACATCCAGTAAGGGGCAGTCTGTCAGTCTACTCCCTGTTGGGCCGTGGGGTATTGGCTGGGTGAGTTTTACCCCCCTTGTGGGAATCTACATCAGGTATACTGGAATACTGAACTGGTAAAGGAAAATAGGTACTGGTAATCTTCATGCAGGGGCACAGAGAGGAAAACATTTGCCAAATCATTAACAGTGAATAATATGTCACTCTCAGGGACTGCTGCCAGTTTGGGCTAGGGACCACTGGGCTTCAGTACACTCATTGGCAGCTTGAAGGTCATGGACCATGCTACATGTATCCGGCTGTTCTTTCTGAGTCTTTTCTTGACCGGGAATGGGCTAAAATCATCATCGGACTAGCAGGGGAGAGTTCTACAATGAAGGCCAGCTCCTGCAGGCCTGGGATAAGGTCTGCTACCTCCAGCCCAATGCTGCCCCTTTCTGACTGCATTGCCTCTTCCCCATTTGCCCTTAGTCAGGAGGCAATTGATGCATTCCATATCCTTAAGCTGGTAAATCCTGTCTGCCCTGGCCCTAGGCACATGCCACTGAACCAGACCTTTTATTTTGCACGGAGTATGTAGGCCACAGGTGTCCTAGCCCAGGAACGTGGTGGCCTCCCAAGTGGCCCGTTATTAGGCCCGGTTAGACTCAGTCGTGTGGGGAGCCCCGCATGTGTCAGTAGCTGCAGCCAGCAATCTGCTCAGCAAGGCCAGTGAGTTGATCCTAGACCCCAGATCACTCAGTTACAGTGTGGACCCCACATACCTTGCACAGTGTCCTCACCCCAGTACAGCCCAAGCATCTGAGCCATGGCCAGACAGCTCAGACTCCAGTGTGCACTCCTGATGTCCCAGGATACACTGATAAGGTGCACAGCTCTGAATCCTTCGTTCTATCGCCAGTCTTCCAGGATTCAGAGGGGGGGAGAGAAGGGTGAGTAACGCAGATGTTGAGTTTTTTTCTCATAGATGGCTCCAGGTCTGCAGGAGAAGACAGACGGTTTATCTTGTTAAACACATGAGAATTCACACGGGAGAGAAACCATTTTCTTGCTCTTTATGTGGGAAAAGCTTTAGAGAGCGAAGTTCTTTCCAAATACATGAGAAAACACACACAGGGGAGAAGCCATATTCGTGTCCTGAATGTGGAAAGTGTTTTATTCAGAAAGCTCATCTCGTACGACACATAAGACTTCACACAGAGGAAAAAAACTTTCCGTGCTCCGAATGTGGGAAACTATTTTTCTGGAAATCTAATCTGGTGGAACATCTCAGAACTCACACGGGGGAGAGGCCATTTTCTTGTTCGCAGTGTGGAAAATCTTTTATCAAGAAATGGGGTCTGCGTCAGCATGAAAAAACCCACACGGGGGAGAAGCCGTATTCGTGTTCCGAGTGTAACAGAGGTTTTGCTCACAGGGTAAGTTTTATAGATCATCTGAAAACTCACTCCGAGGAGAAGCCGGTTTAAAATCTTTGGTGTGGAAACTGGAGAATAATCGGTATTTGTTCAGCATCGGAGAACTCACAGTGATGATAGTGGAGCCATAATAGTGCAGTGCACAGATCAGTCCTCCGAGAACTGAATTTGTAGATTTTTATGGTTTCATCTAAACATCTAACCTGTGTTGGACCTTCTCACTCTTCTCGTATGGCAGCTGTTAAGGGGAAACAAGTATCGGGCAAGTTGGGATTGTTTTCTCTTCATTCTTGGGAGACTCCTCTGGTGTTTTATATCATATGGACTTTTGCCGAGCCAGATGTACACCGTCAGTCAAACAAGCGTATAGCCACCTATTGTCCTTTGAAAACCCTAATGACTAAGTATTTCGGAAGATCTCTTTTCACGTTTTGAGCTCTATGAGTGAACAATAAAAAAAAAAAGCTGATTTTGCCCAATTTACTTCAATTAACCAAAATATTTAGGGTGGGTAGGGGTTCCAAAATATGGTATTTCGCCCAAATAAATGCTACACCAAACAAAACAAAGTTATCCAACCGGACCAAACAACCAAAATACCGCATAAAGTAAATATATACAAAAACAAAGATGCAAAATAACAATCTTTGTTCAATACAATAAAATACATATAAATTGCAAATATGGAGACTTATAAAAACGCACCCACCCAGCACAGTAACACATGACTCGTACACATAAAAATATTGCACATAATAATCTTTAATTACAAAGCACCTTAAGATTCTGAAGCGCTTTACAGATTATGGTGAATATATATGTAATGCTGACGATGGATTCCGCCCCTGGTCGCGTTCCCCGTCGCAGGCTTAGCTTCAGCTCCCTTAGGGCATGAGCGGTGCCTCTCTCTCCTTCTTAAAGCGGCAGGGCGTTTCCTAGCTCGGCCCAGCTTATCAGCATGCACCTCCAGCCATATAACCCAGCATGCCCTGTTCCCCGTGCCTGAGCAAAGGTTCCTAGCTTGCTAGTCTTGCTGCATGGTGTTGTGTTCCTGTCGACTACCCTTATGTGACCCCCGGCTAGTTCTTGACTCTGATTTCATCCGTGCTCCCTGGTATACGACCCGGCCTGTTTCTCGATCCTGTGCTGCCTGCCACGACCCACTCTCTGTCTCTAGATTCCGATTGAATGCCGCCTGCCTTGACTCCGGACTGACTCTGACCATCCACCTTGCCTGCCCCCTTGGTACCACATACCGGTGTCTCTGCGCCTGCTGGGCCAGTTTCTATTTATACTGGGACCACCAAAAGAGGTAGTAGTCTGAGATCTCTCCGCAGTATAGTTCAGATCCCTGTAAAGGGGTATAAGAGTTAATCCTGGAGAGGTTCAGGGATAACGCCCTTAGTGGTGGCCCAAAGCCAAACCAGTTCAGTGGGTTACAATATACAAATAAATTAAGACTTTACAGAGTAATAACATTGTCATATGAAACAATAGGAATGATGCCCCGCCCGCAAAAGCTTACAGTCTATGAGGATGAGGGGGGTGACACAAGAGCTTACAGTCTATGAGGATGAGGGGGTGACACAAGAGCTTACAGTCTATGAGGATGAGGGGGGTGACACAAGAGCTTACAGTCTATGAGGATGAGGGGGAGACACAAGAGCTTACAGTCTATGAGGATGAGGGGGTGACACAAGAGCTTACAGTCTATGAGGATGAGGGGGTGACACAAGAGCTTACAGTCTATGAGGATGAAGGGCTGGGCAGAATATAAGGCAGTAATGGACACCGCCCCCAGCACTGACTGGCTCAGCCGTCCATCACTCAAACCGCAGCTGCAGGCAAAGCGAGTACAGAGACACGCCCAGCTTTCCCAAAAATCATAAAGGGAGCCGTCAATCACAGGCAGCTCTGGGTGTGGTTTTCCAGCAAGAGGCCTGAAACCTGATCCCATCAGAACAATTTGCAAGTTCTGACACTCACTCCCCCGGGGTATCCTCCACCTCATGGGCTGAGAAGACATTGGATGTAGGTGATAATTCCGATCTTTCCTTTGCTAGAAAGGTTTTGCCTGTAAGTCCCTCCCTAGGTTTATTCCTCTGTTATTCCTCCTGTCACTGCCGCCGTGGAGGTTATGAAAAAGTCCAATTACCGGTAAGAGTAATTTTCATCTTTCATAAACTTCACTAAGGACCAAAGGATGACGCACACGATTGTGTTAGGGATTTTTATGCAGGGCCCCAACAGCCCTCTTGACTTTTGTAAGGTGAGTCCTAATTAACCCTTTGAGGGAGGATGAGATAGCTGCCGGCAGCGAGCTGACAGAGTTAATGAAAGACACAGTCGGTCTTCCGATGCACTCAAATCACACTGTTTATTTCAAACAGATACAGCTATATTTTAGCACATAGAGATCAGCATTTGGGGTGTTGATAAGGACTTAGATCCTATTGGCCATTATGCTTTTGTACCAGCACATTCTGGGAAAAATGACTAGGCCTTGTTTACAGCCATGCTTATCTACACAATGGCTCCTAGAAGCTTCTTCATAACCAAAATAAATAACAAGAATACAGAGGCCCGAAGGACGGTAAGAAATGCCAAGGATATTGTGAAAAGGCAAACAACAGTTTAAGTGAGAAAAATAGCTGAATTAAAACATTTAACTCTATAGCTTCTTAGAGGGAAGCATACCCCCCCCCCCCCCGAGAGGTGAAGGATTCTTAGGATCTATGTAGTGATCAGTGTCTCCCAATACACAGGATTACACAGTAGTGAAGAAGTCGTCTGGTGAGTGTGTGGAGGAGACCTTCCCTGATTGTAGAGGAGAGTCATTACTAGCAGATATTTATATACAGTATATATAATACACATTCATACAAGTTTATAAACATACAGCGCACACAGCATACATATATATACAGCACACACAATATACACACTGTATGGTAGTTGTATTGGGCACTTACATGTTTTCCTGGACTGCAGGGGTAGAAGAGGACTACTCCACTGGGGGCGGCTGGGCACACAGTAGGGAGATGCACATCTATCAGACATTTGCACCTGCTAAAACTTTGGAAGGGAGGGGGGGGCAGAGAGACAGTGACAGCTGCCAAACCCTGAGCTTCTATCTGCTTCTTCCACAGCAGAAGTGTCTGAGCAGCCCGGGCCCCCTATCACCACGGGCCCTAGAGCAAGCACTGCGGTTCTAGTTCTGACTGTATAAAATGTATCTGGGGAAATTTTTCAAAGAAAAATCATTGCTTTTAGGAATTATAGAGTTCTTGTATGTGGACAGTACTTGGTGTTTGACTGGCTTAATGTTTTTTTCCAGATGAGCATCTCCTTTTATCTCCCTACAATGAAATAGAAATCAACTTTACACCAGAAAATGATTCCATATCTCCTGATGTCCCCTCAGTCCCTCACAGCCCAGATCTATCCACTGATGACCAGGAACCTTCATCTAGTCAATCACTGGTCGACAAAACATTTCCAAATGGGGAACTTGTGCAAAATAATTCCACTATTTCTATGCCAAACATAACTAACAGCGATAATGGGTCAGTTTCATGTTCAGAATACGATAAATGTCCCCTGATAGAAGTTGATGTTATTGGAGATCAGAGACTTTACCCAGGAGATAAACCATTTCTATGCCCAGAATGTGGGAAAACCTTTAGTGATAAAACATCTGCTGAGAGACACCAGAAAATGCACAAAGTGGAGAAGCCGTATCCATGTGAAGAATGCGGGAAATATTTCAGGCACAAATCTTATCTTGTTAAACACATGAGAATTCACACGGGAGAGAAACCATTTTCTCAGGCCTCTTGCTGGAAAACCACACCCAGAGCTGCCTGTGATTGACAGCTCCCTTTATGATTTTTGGGAAAGCTGGGCGTGTCTCTGTACTCGCTTTGCCTGCAGCTGCGGTTTGAGTGATGGACGGCTGAGCCAGTCAGTGCTGGGGGCGGTGTCCATTACTACTTTATATTCTGCCCAGCCCTTCATTGGGTGCTGGTTATTCTTACCTGTGTATCTTGTGCACTTGCTATCTTTGTTTGCTATTCTGTGTATTGACTTCTGCTTTGCCTACCGACCATTCTATTGCTATACGATTCTTTACCTTTGCCATCTTGGTTTTGACCCGGTTCCGTCTGACTCCGCTTGTCTGTCTGTATCTGTTGTTTGTCTGTTGAATTCCAATATCCCACTCACGTCTCCAGGTCTTGTTCCGAGTTGCACCAGTTCTCTGGAATGCCCTTCCATGGACTTTCAGTATAGTACCCAACCTCCGAAGTTTTAAACGTGCTCTTAAAACACATCTCCTCAGACAGATCGTCCACATTCCCTAACTGCATGCAACTTCAGCTCTTTTCTTTTACTAACCCATCACCTGTCCTCCTCCTGTCTGTTACCTGGAGAACACCAGATACCAAGCTCCAGGCTTCTCTGCAGTCACATTCACCCCAGACTCTGTATATAAGATGAGGCTGATGACTGGTTCAAGCAACAGCATTTTTATTTATTATACTATTTTATTCCATTCCTTTATATACAATGGCTGGAGCATTATACAAGCTCTTATACCTCTTGTGTCACCCCCCTCATCCTCATAGACTGTAGGCTCTTGTGTCACCCCCCTCATCCTCATAGACTGTAAGCTTTTGCGGGCGGGGCATCATTCCTATTGTTTCATATGACAATGTTATTACTCTGTAAAGTCTTAATTTATTTGTATATTGTAACCCACTGAGCTATCTAACTGGTTTGGCTTTGGGCCACCACTAAGGGCGTTATCCCTGAACCTCTCCAGGATTAACTCTTATACCCCTTTACAGGGATCTGAACTATACTGCGGAGAGATCGCAGGCTACCTCTTGTGGTGGTCCCAGTATAGCAGCTGGCCCAGTGGGCACAGAAACACCGGTATGTGGTACCAAGGGGGCAGGCAAGGTGGATGGTTAGAGTCAGTCCGGAGTCAAGGCAGGCGGCATTCAATCGGAATCTAGAGACAGAGTGCGGGTCGTGGCAGGCAGCACAGGATCGAGAAACAGGCCGGGAGATTGTCTTGACCATGTCTACATGCCTAAATGCACTGAGTTGCAGCCATGTGATTGGCTGATTAGAAATTAAGTGTTAACGAACAGTTGGACAGGTGTACCTAATAAAGTGGCCGGTGAGTGTACATACATACACTCAGCTTTATATATTGGATGGATTGGTTATCCTATTTAAGTACCCTACCTACTGAAACTGGAGTGATGTCCAATCCAACTAAAACATTGCTTTTCCAGTCCTGGCTGTCTTGATTAATTTTCACACCTGTCTGTCTCCTGCTAACTTTATTTTGGTTTACAGATGGTTAATCTTCCTATGATAAGTGAATTCTCCACTAACATTTCTTCCTTCATAGCCTGAATGTCAAGGAACCAGTCCAATCACCTTCTGGACTGGGACTCTAAGAGGTTTGTCTGGCTACTTTACACAGCTTGCCAGTGTTTCCTTTCCTATTATTGGATTATTTGACCTATTTCCTATTGTCTAATGACTCCATTTGTCTCTTGAATCTGTACTGCATTGTCCTATTGGTTTTGACCTGTATTTATAAGACTATTCTTCTGTGTTATGTCTCTCTGTGTTTTCACTTTGGCGTAGGAAGGAAACATCAACAATCTTTCACCTACTGTTTAGGGTAGGGTGGGCAGCTAGGTAGGGACAGCATGGGGGATCTAGCCTTCGATCCCCCTGTGCTTCCTTTCTATCTTTGACCTTACAACACCATAACATATATTGTTTCTTTTGCCAGATAAAGATAAGAGGATAAGAAGTTCCAATGAACATCTCCTATTATCTTCATATCATGAAGTAGAAGATAACATTCCAACAAAGGACAATCCAATGGCTCCTAACGTTCCCTCAGTCCTTCAAGGCATAAATTCATCCACAGATACCATTGGTGACCTGGAACCTTCATCAAGTCTAATCAACAAAGATACAGGGCAATTTTCATGTTCAGAATACGAAAAAAGTCTCACGATTAAAGTTAATGTTAGTGGAAATCGGAGAGTTGACCCCGGAGATAAACCATTTTTATGCTCCGAATGTGGGAAAAGCTTTAAAAATAAAGCATCTGTTGAGAGACACCAGAAAACGCACACAGGGGAGAAGCCGTATCCATGTGAAGAATGCGGGAAGTGTTTCGGTCAGAAAGCGTATCTTATCCAACACGTAAGAATTCACACGGGAGAGAAACCGTTTTCTTGCTCCGTATGTGGGAAGCGCTTTAGACACCAAGGTTCCTTTGAGGTACATGAGAGAACACACACCGGGGAGAAGCCATTTTCATGTCCTGAGTGTGGGAAGTGTTTCAGTAAGAAATCAAGTCTTGAAGGACACTTAAGACTTCACACAGAGGAGAAACGTTTTTCATGTCCTGAATGTGAGAAGAGTTTTACCCAGAAAGCACATCTCGTACGACACGTAAAACTTCACATCGAGGAAAAAAGCTTTTCATGCTCCGAATGTGGGAAACTTTTTTCCAGGAAATGTAATCTGGTGGAACATCTCAGAACTCACACGGGGGAGAGGCCATTTTTTTGCTCGCAGTGTGGAAAATCTTTTATTAAGAAATCGGGTCTGCGCCAGCATGAAAAAACCCACACGGGGGAGAAGGTTTATTCGTGTTCAGATTGTAAGAAGTGTTTCGCTCATGAGGTCAGTTTTTTACATCATCTGAAAACTCACTCCGAGGAGAAGCCGTTTTTATGTCTTGTATGTGGGAAATGCTTCAAAGAAGAATCGGTTTTTCTTCAGCATCGGAGAACTCACAGTGATGATAGTGGAGCCATAATAGTGCAGTGCACAGATCAGTCCTCCGAGAACTGAGATTGGAGATTTCGATGGTTTCATCTTAACATCTAATTTGTATTGGGCCTTCTCACTCTTCTCGTATGGCAGCTGTTAAGGGGAAACAAGTATCGGGCAAGTTGGGATTGTTTTCTCTTCATTCTTGGGAGACTCCTCTGGTGTTTTATATCATATGGACTTTTGCCGAGCCAGATGTACACCGTCAGTCAAACAAGAGTATAGCCACCTATTGTCCTTTGGAAACCCTAATGACTAAATATTTCGGAAGATATCTTTTCACGTTTTGAGCTGTTTTTCTGAGCAGTATAAGAGAACAATAAAAAAATGTATTCATTAGTTGATTTACTTGATGATTAAAACTACTCTTTCCGCAACACAGGTTCCACCCCGACTTATTTAATAAACTAGCGATTGTTGATCCATTGATTAGTGCTGTGACTTCTCCAAGTTACTTTTTTCACTTACTGCTGAGAGGT
Organism: Engystomops pustulosus; assembly: GCA_019512145.1. Lineage (NCBI taxonomy): Eukaryota > Metazoa > Chordata > Amphibia > Anura > Leptodactylidae > Engystomops > Engystomops pustulosus. The sequence continues at coordinate 298,955 of WNYA01000016.1, forward strand.
GGTGACCCCATCAACTGCTGTGTTTATAGCAACTCGTGCTTAAAGTTCCAAAGTTGTGGCTTTCCCATTGCTAAAGTGTTGTTCTACTCCTCCCCTTTAAATCATATTGGAGAACAAATAAAAATCTTCCGTGGTGCCTGGAGTTTTTAATTTGATTCTGGATATTTTTTAGTTGCTTATTCCAAAAATTCCTTCCATTTTTTTTTTTAGTAGCTCTGGAGACGTTGAGCGTTTCCATCAAGATATAAGTACAATGGAAGAACGGTGCCGAGGATGATGGGACAGATATGATGGTTGATTACTGGTGTTGGAGAATCTGCGGCGAATGTCCAAAAACACCTCATCGCAGGAAATCACAGAAACGAGGTTTCAGTGACCTGATGAAAAATCTCTAGTCTACAGCCACAAAATATTATATTTATTTTAAAAATTTCTGTAGTACAATATGCTAAAATGATGATTAGATTGAGCAGCGTATACTTCGTAAGGTGGCAACACCAGATCTCCAAAAGTAGATATGATAGGCGAAAACAGGTTTAATTTCCATAATACTGAAAACTGAATCCAAAATTGAAGACACCAAAATGAGCGTTCCCCAGTATAGGTACCAAGCAGGAGATGTTTCAATAAGATTATGACCTTGCAGATCCTGTAGAATAGCTCAGAAGCATTTGATACTACTTGTTCTTGACAGTTGTTTTATTCAAAAACAACATAGACGCGATACACGTGGAAGCAATGGTCAAAGATCAGAAATAAAAAGCCCATGAAGATTAGACAAAATCTCCCACCGCGAGGGATGACATAAGCCAACACCTGGGAGCAGAGTTAAAGTGGCACCCGGTTTTGACCAGAGCCCGCCGCAAAGTGGGCTGGACTTGCAGCAGCGTGGTACCACCAGGTCACTCCACGGGCGCAACTTTGCTTGCGGTGGTGGCCAAGGCGAGGTGCAGAATCGTAAGGCAGAGAGGGAGTCGTGGACAGGCAGGCGGTCAGGACAGGCAGCACGGGATCAGAGTCGGGGATGTAGCGGAAGGTCAGGACAGGGGACCAAAGGATCAAGGTCAGGAAAGTAACAGGAGGTCACAACGGAAATCACACAGGCAAAATGGAACATCTTTCTCTGAGGCATAGAGCACAAAGATCCAGCAGGGTTTGCAGGAAGAGGCTGGCTATATATTACATCAAGGGACGACCAGCGCCAATCAGCGGACCGCAGGAGACATCGCTGGAACGCGGTCAGATAAGTCAGCCTGCTGTGGTCATGTTGGGGGACAGAGAAGTGCAAGGGGCGCCTGCATCCTGGGACATGGGTCGCTGGAGCACACGTGACAGTACCCTCCCCTCTACCCCTTCAGCCTCCCCTCTTCTTGGTTTGGAGAAATCTCTGGTTTGGAGAAATCTCTTCGGCCTCCCAGGATCTTTCTTCTGGCCCGCACACCTTCCAGTCAATAAGGAATTACTGCTTCTCTCTAACCGTCTTCATATCCAGGATCTCCTTTACCTTAAAGACATTGGTGGAATCAGAAAAAATTGTGTTGCAGTGTCCGGAAAAAGGGAGGCAAATACTGGAGGAGCTACTAACTTGGCACACTCCCAAAATTAGCCAGAAAAAAACACATGTAAAAAACAATGTTAGTGTTTTAACTCCACAATAAAACGTTAAGATTGAGAATTCCACAGAACGGTCTCACCCAGTTTCTTATAAATCGAAGATTGAAGAAATTCCTCAGTAATTCCTCCTGTCACGATGTTCACTTCTCTATACTGGATCCTGTGGGAGACCACGCTACCCTCTCGTGTACGCGATCACAGCACCAGATGAAGCCAAAAGGGCGAAACCTAGGTTGGGCATGAGGTCCTCTGGTGTTTTTAACCATTTTGATATGTACGCTTTTAATATTCAGTTTGTGAGTATGCTGGAAAAAAATTCATTTACTTTTATCCTTGATGATCTGCACCATCTGTCCACATTCTTCCTGATACAGGACTGGTGCTGTGATCGTGTGCACGAGAGTGTGGCGTGGTCTCCCACAGGATCCAGTATAGAGAAGTGATCATGAGAGGAGGAATTACTGAGGAATTTATTCGATCTATAAGGAACTGGGTGAGACCGTTCTGTGGAATTCTCAATCTTAATGTTTTATTGGTGAAATCAGCCTCAGGAGCAGGAGGAGGCACTCGCTGTGGGAGAAGCGGTTCAGGATGATTGCCTTCAGAAGGGAGACATGCAAGGACCAAGTTTGTAGCTGGTAATCTTCAGCTGGATGTACCTGGAAGACAGCCACACTTTATCACCCCGGGAGAAGACTGGAGGAGACTTGTTTCTGCGTTTCTTGTCAGCCTGGGTTTTTTTGCAGGCGGATGCCCGAAGTTGAGGCTAACGCATATTCTCCCAGATGGACTTGGGATCTTGAACCAATTCTTCCACCGCAGGAACATAAGAAGGAAGGACAGAGGGAGAAGGGGGTGGCCCCAGCAGATTCAGAGTCCAGAGAATTATATGAGACTTTCGCCCAAGATAAGAGGTTAGACCAATTGTCTTGTCGAGCGGAGACAAAGTGCCGTAGATAGCAGCCCAGAGTCTGATTGACCCTCTCCACTTGCCCGTTAGACTGTGGATGATAAGCCAAGGAGAAGTCCAGCTTAACTTGCAGTTGGCAACACAATGAGCTCCAGAGCTTGGAAACAAACTAGGCCCCGATAAGGTGAGGAAGTACGTAAAGTTGGAATATGTAGAGGAAGAACAGGCTGGCAAGATGAAGAGCTGACGGCAGATCCGGCAGTGGAACAAAGTGGGACATCTTAGAGAACCGATCTGTGACCACCCAGATGACGGTATTATTGGAAGATTGCAGAAGATCCGTAATAAAGTCCATGACCACGTGAGTCCACAGGCAGCTGGGTTTCAGCAGTGGCATGAGCAGACCTGCTGGCTTTAGACATGATGATTTATATTGGGCACAGGAAATGCAGGAACTCACAAAATCTTGTACATCATTGACCAGACCTGGCAACCGGTAGAAACGAGAGATGAGAGCGCCAGATCGTTGCACCCCAGGGTGCCCAGCCACACAAGAGCAATGTCCCCAAGTTAATATCCTCTTCTGAAGAGCAGGTCGAACATAGGTCTTGCCGGGAGAAATTTACTGTAGACCCACAGTAGTAACCAGTCGTTCAGGAGGAACGATATGTCGAGAGGCCAGTTCTTCCCCAATTGTGTTGGAGATACAAGAGATGGCATCGGCCTTAACGTTCTTCTCTGCTGGACAAAAGTGAATTGAAAACTAAAGTGAATTAATTTGAGAGAAGAAGAGTGACCAGCGAGCCTGTCATGGGTTGAGATGCTGAGCGGTTTGGAGATATAGGAGGTTCTTGTGGTCTGTATAGATACAGACCGGATGACGAGCTCCTTCCAAAAGATAACGCCAGTCCTCTAAGGCAAGCTTTATGGCCAGAAGTTGCCGATCCCCTATGGAGTAGTTTCTCTCTGTGGCTGAGAAGATTTTGGAGAAGAAACCGCAAGTGAGAGTTCAGTCTTTGGGCCCTTTCTGGGTGAGAACGGCTCCATCTCCTACTGTGGAAACATCTACCTCTAGCAGGAACGGTTTCTCTGTATTGGGCCGTGTAAGAACAGGCGCAGAGGCAAAGGCAGACTTCAATTTGAAGAACGCTGTTTCAGCCGCCTGAGGCCAGAGTTTAGGATCAGCCTTTTTCTTTGTCAGTGACACAATGGGAGACACGAGGGAGGAGAAATGAGGTATGAACTTCCGGTAGTAATTAGCGAAGCCCAGGAATCTCTGGATAGCACAAAGTCCTACTGGGCGAGTCCAGTAAAGTACCGCAGACAACTTGGCAGGATCCCTCTGTAGTCCCTTGTCACACATACTATGTATCCGAGGAAAGGAAGACTCTTTTGGTGGAATTGGCACTTTTCATGCTTGGCATATAGGCAATTGGCCCTTAGGCGCCTGAGAACTTCCGTACATGGGCCTGATGGGACTCAAAGTCTGTGGAGAACACCAGGATAGGTGCCACACACAGGTATAATTTGGTGAAGACATTGGTTCTGTGTATGCGGTCAAAGAGTTCCGTGATCAGAGGTAGTGGGCAGAGATTCTTCACCGTAATCTTGTTAAGACAGTCAAAACACGCATGGAGTGAACCAGACACTGGGTACACCCAACCTCATGGAGGAGATGTACCCAGCAGCAGCTTTATAAGACCATTGTAGGGACGGTGCGGTGGCAGAGTCTCCGGTGGCTTCTCTGAGAAGACATTAGCAAAGTCCACATAGGAAGCGCGAAGACCCACTAGTGGCTTGGAGGACACTGAAGAAGACATAGTGGCCACAGAATGGAGTCTCACAAGACGGCATGACTGACATTCCGGTCTCCAACTGAGAATTTCCCCAGTCTGCCAGTTTAGCACAGGTGCGTGATGCTTTAACCACAGAAGGCCCAAAAGCACGGAGGACTTAGACCGGGGAGCACATAAAACGTCTCTCTGTGTCCAGTGCCCAAACTTGCAGACATAGAGGCTCGGTGCAGTACCGTACAGAATTACAGAGAATCTGCCCACTGACAGATGAGATGACCAGCGGTTTTTCAAGGAGGACCACAGGAGGATGATACTAGGAGACCAGAGCAGCATCCATTAAGTTTCCTGCAGAGCTGGATTTCAGGAAGGCAGAAACTTGAAACTGGCTACCTGTCCCAGAGCTGAGTAGAACACGTATGTTGAGGCGTGGAGAAGCTTTGCTCAAGAGCCCTAGGATGAGGACAGACTGGACAAGTAAGTGCTTCGGGCTGGCACAATAGAGGCAGAGATTCTATTGTCTTCATCTGGAGTTCTCTTGAGGTGTAAGTCAAACTCTATCCCCCTGCATGGGCTGCTCTGCAGGAGAGAACAGAGGGCAGCAGAGGTGGCCTTTGAAAGACTGGAGCCAAGCGTGGCAGTCATCGGGTCCTGATTTGTGCTTGTTCAAGACGCTGCCATTTAAAACGATTATCTGGTCTCCCCACTACCCTGAATATATATCCATGTTCACACTTCGTGTCATGACCTGTTTTAAAGTTGTCGAGTAAAATGGTATGATTTTACTTCACGTCGATTTCGTTTGAAGCTGGATTTCGATTGTACCTTTATTCTCTAATTCACTGTTATTAACAAAAATACAGAATTTCACAGATATAAATTCCAACCAGTATCTGTCAGTCCTGGTGTACACAATTTCAGTTACCCCTGGTTTCTGACCCTGGATCTTCTGACTTTAGGGTCGGCAGCCATCTTGTCGGACGCTGTGGAGTTAAGGTATTCTCTGCTCCCTGCAGCGACCCCTCCGCTTGCATTCCAGGACGGAGCTCACACTGATACACACTCACTTCCTGTCGGCAAACATCAGCAGCAGCGAGAGGAGAGCTACACGCTAAAACAAAACCTTTGGAGCCTGAAATTTTCCAAGATTCCATATCAAGTCTAACACATTCCTAATCCTTTCATTTACAGTGTTACTGTTCTCTAACAAAACCCCTGCTAAACATAATCGTGCCTTACATGCTGTTTTTTAGGGACTCACATTAAATAAATACAAAAGGCCTTCATTCCCCACAATGTCAGTGAAGTTCATTCTTTCCTTGGGATGTACAACTACTTTGCTAGAGGCTCAGGAAGTCAGTTCTCCTTGTAGAGACTTCTGCAGGAGTCTTGTAGGTCGGTGGAGACTTATAGCCATTGATGCTCCAATGGGAGATTCCTGGAAATATACAAATACGTTTTTCAGGATGGGATAAGGGAAACATTGCTTCTTAGCTCCTTATAATACTTCTGCGCTTGTACACAGCTCCAATGATGCCGGAGATGGTCAGCAGTGACTACTGGGGGCATAGTGTAGTCTTCTCCCCCGGAACTGTCTCAAGCTTCTCCGCGCCCCCAATAACCTTAGAAATTAATTTGCATATTCCAGCATGAAACATTATTTTGGCAGCAGATACATCAAAGAATAAGTGAAAATGCAGCTGCTGCCCGGAGAGGGAATCTACCATAGGGAATATCTCCAAAAGTAGATTTCCTTTACGCTTACAAAAATGAGCTTTGGTACCGAAAGGGTATTGTCTGGAAAAGATACAGCAGTTTGCCCACCCAATGGGTCTTCTTACTAGCCCACCTAGCACGGATGGATCAAAGGGACTAGAGAAACGGATCATACTTGGGATTAGCCGGGATCTGGATCCCGAAATAACCAATTGCCTCTTTTTTTCAAGAAAAAGCATATTGACTGGAAATGGGGTGATTGAGGCCAAGACCAATGGCTGCACATTTAGACATATTGATCTTATGATTGCTTCAGAATCCGAAAGCATTCGGTGGGTAATGAGGTGTGAGGGTCAGAGAGGTTTTGTATACATTATATATACTAATGACTACAGGACCTGTGATGACGTCATAATCATGAGATCAATTCCATAGCCAAAGGAGCCAAGCAGTGAGGATTTGTTATGGCCCAACAGATTGTGTCATGTGACCAGTGTGATGTCATCAAAGGTCCTTTAACATTAGTAGACAATGTATCAGTCACTGTGTTATTTCCTATAGATGGATCCAGTAGGAGAGATCCACCAGAGAGATGTCCCCGTCCTCCACATTCCCAGGACTGGCCAGGAATAAAGCAGAAGGTCCCACCCGATCATCAGGTAGGAGAAGCTGGGATTTTATGCTAAACTTTTCCATGGTCATATATACTAAGGGTTAATGACTCACGGGTGAGTCCTTTTTCACACTTTACAAAGTATTTAGTGCTGCTAAAATCAGTTCACAACAAAGAAGAGATCCTCTTAGGGTAGAAGAACGAAGGTTCCATCATCAACGGTGATGAGAATTTCCTCTACTGGAAAAGCTGAGATGTTCCTGAATGATGTAAGATCTGGCATTGATGGTCACAGCTTTCCACTTCCAGATATGACTAGTGGCGGAACCATGGATATTGATACAATACTTGGGTTAATGTTGATGTTCTTATGGCCATTTGAGGAAAACCTTCATCATCAGGGTCTTCTACAAGTTTTATGCCTTTACTTGGATCCAAGACGAATTAAGGTTTCTTTTCTTATCTGTAATGTGTGATTTTTGCAGGAAAGTGAAAGTGGGTCGACGAGTGGATTCCGAAACCCCTCATCGGTGTCAGTGAATGGTAAGGGCTTTGTATTGAAGGGGTTGTCCCACAATCCAAATTAGGTCCTATCCACAGATCACGAGAACGAGGATTCCGATGAGGTCCCAGGTACCTCAGTCGGATTCGTCGTTGCCCTCGGAGATTAATGGAACTTACATGACCGTTCTGCTCCGTTCATCTCTATGGAGCTGACGGAGATCGCCTGGGACCCCATCTGACCCCTCGTTCTTGTTATCTGTGGGGGTCTCATCACTCATCACAGGATAGGGCCTAACTTGGTTTGTGGGACAACCTCTTTAATCCTGTTAAGTTGTTACTTATTGATAAATGAGTTGATCATTTATTAGGTAATATTTAATTCATAAAGCATTTTTTTTAGTGTTTTAGTTTTTTAAAATTTTGTGTTGTGGGGGAAAAAACCATTTTGTTACTTTTCCCAGGTGAATATAAGATGAGCGATGTCCCCGATGGAGGACCACCAGCCCCTCACATCACCAGGTAAGAGGAGACCTTCTCTGATTGTAGAGGAGAGTCATTACTAGCAGATTTATATATATACAAGTTTATAAACATACAGTGCACACAACATACATATATATACAGAACACACAATATACACACTGTATAGTAGTTCTAGTGGGCACTTCCATGTTTTCCTGGACTGCAGGGGTAGAAGAGGACTACACCACTGGGGGCGGCTGGGGACACACAGTAGGGAGATGCACATCTATCAGAAGTTTCCACCTAAAAAAGCCTTGGAAGGGAGGGGGGTCTCTGTGATTGACAGCTGCCAAGTGCTGAGCTTCTATCTGCTCTTCCACAGCAGAAGTGGCTGAGCAGCCCGGGCCCCCTATCACCACGGGCCTTAGAGCAAGCACTGTGCTTCTACACTCCCCGGCCACTTTATTAGGTACACCTGTCCAACTGCTCGTTAACACTTAGATGGAGAGGTCAGGGTTGGGTTGGTTAGTAGATGGTGGAAAGACAAGAAGTTCAGTCTTAGAAAGATTAAGTTTCAAGAAGAGAGAGGACATGATGTTAGAGACAGCAGAGAGACAATCACTAGTGTTCTGGATTAAGGCAGGGGTGATGTCACGTGCAGAAGTATATAGCTGGGTGTCATCAGCATAAAGATGATAGTTAAAATGCATCCAAACCAAAGCCCAACCCCTGGGACTACCCCGGGATTTTGTCAGGGTGCAAAGTAAGTTAAAACACACAATTATATTGTGATGCAAATGCTTAGAGAAGGCAGAAAGACATCTGTGCACTGCAGGTGGGATGGGCTTCTGTAACATTTCTTTAGTGAAAATGAGGTCCCTGCTGACAGGACCAGCATGATGGGCGTGTCCATGTTATCACAAGTAGACTGGTGTTTGAGATTGTGCTGTGATTTCCCACTGAGAGAGGGGTAGGAAGAGCCGTTTTATGCACAATCCAGCATTTACTTGCTGCAGAGACCACATACATTAAGAGCTGAATCTAAAGGGCCAATAGCTCTATGACAGATTCCCCAGCAGCAAAAGTGAGTGTATTCATTAAATATCAAATATATTGAATCATTTGTAAAATCATTTTTACAGGAAATGTACCATCAAAATCCTCATTGATCCAGACACTGTATCTGTGGAAATATTCCTATATTTGTTACCCATGCCTCCTCCCTTCTAAAATCAACTTTTATAATTATGCTAATGAGGCAGAAGGGCTCCTGGGAGGCATTACCAGGGACCCTCTGTACTTCAGCTTCACAAGCTGTTACACTGTCTCAGGAGAACTCTTACTTCCTGATGGTCTTATGCATGCAATACTGAGGTCCACCACCAGATGTCACACAAATTCTAGTTTGGTTCTGCTCTATGTGCCTGATTTATAATCCCTAAATTTGTAAATATTAGGAGGTGGCAAATTGAAAATGTATTCTCCCTCCCCACATAGACAGAGGCGGTGCACTGTATACACCCGATGTATGTGGCAGAACAGTGTCATTTGTTTTATACATTTTCTTAAATGTTATTTTTAAAAACCAAATATTGAACAGTTTAGTGAAAATAAAACTTGATGATCAAATATTTTTTCTTATGAAATACAATAAACAAAACTGCACTTATTTATGTGTTTATTTTGTTTTTTTATTTTATTTTATATTTTACTATTTTGGCATATAGATTTTATTTTATAACATTTTCCATTCAATTATATTTTTGCATCTTTCACAAGTAAAATGGATTTTGATCACTTTTAATTGTTTTACGTAATCTATTTTGTGTTGTATTTAGTTAAAGGGCATCTATCAGGAGAATGAAAGACTGTATGCAAATGAGCCTTAGGGGCTCCAGGCTCCATTAACACCTATGGAGCCCTGAGGCTCATTTGCATACAGTAATTCATCCCGGTGGTAGATGCCCTTTAAATTTTTTATAGTTTGATACAATTTTAATTATTTATAATTAATCACGTTTTGCGCTAAAATATAACTTTTAATTGTATCACATAAAACCGCACTTAAAAGTGTCATGTGCCTAAAATGAACATCAGGAATGGGATGTACCAATCCTAACCACAATATATCCTCAAAGGACTAGTAAGGTAGCATAAAAGTATGAATCAGAGAAGAAAAGTGTAGGTCTTACCGGGATTCTGACGTGTATATGCTTACCAGGCGGGGGGTCAGAGGGCAGTCCACAGCTGACCCTCTTGATATTTTGCATGCCAATGTTCCCTGACGCGTTTCGTCAACAAAAAATGAACGATAAAGGATGCTTGGGCCCACCTTGTGTTTTACAAGTGCTCATAGGGCACATGCAGGATATCAGGCGCAGGATCTTAGTGACTCCGCGCACAGCGCATTATACACGGACAATGCACTTACATGCACCAGGAAGAAGAAGGTGAACTCCAGGGACCTGAGCGGGGAAGCGACACATGCAGGAAATTGGACGCAGGATCTTAGTGACTCCCCGCACAGGGCATTATACACGGACAATGCACTTACATGCACCAGGAAGAAGAAGGTGAACTCCGGGGACCTGAGCGGGGAAGAGACACATGCAGGAAATTGGACGCACGGTCTTAGTGAATCGCGGCAGCTCCGAATCCTCGTCGGACAACGCACCTTGGGGATCACGACGAGATGGGTTATAGTGTATGTGCCCCATTTTGGTTCTCCCCCACCAGTATTTTTCTACCCCTGATACCAGACTGTATCATCCACCTTCTTATCAAGAAATACTGACATTGACAAACACCAAAAAGAATTATTATTCTTATGCTAATGAGTCAGAAGTTCTCTGGGGTGTATTACCACAGCCCCTCCATGCTATAGCTTCACATACTGTTACACTGTGCAAGAGCACTTCCCTATGCAATTGAGATTACATCAGGCAGTGGGAAAGTGCTGAGAAAGTGTGGGTGAGTTAGTGTAACAGCCTGTGAAGCTACAGCACTGTTAATGCCCCCAGACCACTATAGACTTATTAGTATAATTATAAAAGTTGCTTTTAGAAGGGGCGGAGGCCATGGATAACACATATAAGACAATTACCGCAGTCGCGGTGCCTGGATCTATGAGTAATGTCCCTGGTTTATCACACATTTAATGATTTGTATACTGCACAGTATCCTCCTCACTGGGCTCTTCTACATTATTATGTATCATCTTAAAGACAAAGATACAATTGATTCTTTAATAAGCGGATACATATGATGGTCTACACCATGGACACTATTGATGGTCACAAAGGGCCCAAATGTTCAGGGGGGGCCCACATTATAATCCAACATTGTATATATGTCAGTAGATATACTACATCTATATATACACTCACCGGCCACTTTATTAGGTACACCATGCTAGTAGCGGGTTGGACCCCCTTTTGCCTTCAGAACTGCCTCAATTCTTCGTGGCATAGATACAACAAGGTGCTGGAAGCTCCTCAGAGATTTTGCTCCATAGTGACATGATGGCATCACACAGTTGCCGCAGATTTGTCGGCTGCACATCCATGATGCGAATCTCCCGTTCCACCACATCCCAAAGATGCTCTATTGGATTGAGATCTGGTGACTGTGGAGGCCATTTGTGTCCAGTGACCTCATTGTCATGTTCAAGAAACCAGTCTGAGATGCTTCCAGCTTTATGACATGGCGCATTATCCTGCTGAAAGTAGCCATCAGATGTCGATGGGCACGAGAACGGACCACGGCATATTACAGCTACTGGTAAGCGCATCGATCGTAGTTTGCTACTTATGAATTTACTTATTGGCTCATATTGTTCATGTATCTTTGGGTGTCGCCCACACTGGCTAAGAACCAGTAGAATTTACTTCCGACTTATGGGGGCGTGGTGAGTGGGTTTAAAAGGCCTGCCTTGTCTTATATGTGTGTGAGCAAACAAGCCAGATGAAGCGCCGAGAGCGCGAAACAGCTGTCCTATTTGCCAAGTCATGAGTCCCTACGTTCTCCCCTACATTGTGCTCATAAAGGGATGGACATGGGCAGCAACAATACTCAGGTAGGCTGTGGCATTGTACCAAGGGGCCCAAAGACACCATGACACCACCACCACCAGCCTGACCCGCTGATACAAGGCAGGATGGATCCATGACACCACCACCACCAGCCTGACCCGCTGATACAAGGCAGGATGGATCCATGACACCACCACCACCAGCCTGAGCCGCTGATACAAGGCAGGATGGATCCATGACACCACCATCATGTACACCGTCAGTCAAACAAGCGTATAGCCACCTATTGTCCTTTGAAAACCCTAACGACTAAGTATTTCGGAAGATCTCTTTTCACGTTTTGAGCTGTTTTTCTCAGCAGTATGAGAGAACAATAAAAATAGTATTGAGAAAAAAATATTTCTGATTTACTTGATGCTTAAAACTACTGTTTGCACAGGTTCTACCCCATCTTATCTAATAAAATAGAGGTTGTTAATACATTTGGGCTTATTTACTGAGGGTTTGTGGATTCCACTTTCATCAGAGTTTCGGGATTTGCACCGATGTGACCGGTATTTAACTGGGGATTGTGGTGCACGCGATCGAAATGTCACGCAGCTGTGCTGGCTTTCATGTGACTGAGATCGGGGGGCAGGCCGCCGGGTGATCTGATTGATTCGGACTGAGCGCGGGATTTAAGATTCAAATTGTGTCGCAAGACAATGCACTTGCATATACCGGGTAGAAGGTGAACTCCGGGGACCTGAGCGGGGAAGCGACACATGCAGGATATCGGGCGCAAGATCTTAGTGACTCCCCGCACAGCGCATTATACACGGACAATGCACTTACATGCACCAGGAAGAAGAAGGTGAACTCCGGGGACCTGAGCGGGGAAGCGACACATGCAGGATATCGGGCGCAGGATCTTAGTGACTCCCCGCACAGGGCATTATACACGGACAATGCACTTACATGCACCAGGAAGAAGAAGGTGAACTCCGGGGACCTGAGCGAGGAAGCGACACATGCAGTATATCGGGTGCACCATCATAGGGAAACCTACCAACTTATTGTGGCCTCCCTTCTTCTTGCTCGACCTGCCCATTGTGGACCATGCCTGTTCCACCAGGACCAAGTGACCGTGACAAGTCAAGCGCTAAGGCTGCGCTAAAGCCAGACACTCAGGTACCAGGGGAATTCAGCTGCCCACAATCTGTTTCTTCTAGAATAGATATACTGGTTTGCCATTAATCCTGCACCATGTCATGAGTCTTTTTGAAAGTCATGCTTGATGTGAAGAGGCTGCCTTACAAGGCAAACTCTGACCTGAGTAGTGTTCAAGACAATACTTCTTGATAGAGTACTATAACAAAATCTCAACAATATATCATTTCCTTTAGTGATATATGGTGGGTTAAGAATATAAAGTTGTATACATAAAAGTAACCAAATAACAATCAAAATAGAAGAGCCAAAAGTCAGAGCACTTCATGACCATGAAGCTATTATCCCAAAAGATTATGTAAAAACTTTACTACCAAGTTCTAAAATGCTTGCCAGCAACGAAATAAAAGAAGAGGTCCATTCCACATTAGAGATATCAAACCAGCATTAGAACCCTGGCACCATGGACAGTTGTCATCCATCACGGAACCCATTTTAAATAGTCAGTAATGGTGAACCTATAGCATGGGTGCTAGAGGTGGCACTCTAGAACTTCACCAGGCAATTACAGGCCTGTAAGTTTAACTTCAATTGTAGGGAAAATGGAAATTGGTAGGGTTACTAATAGACTAAATACAGGAGACTTGCTTGCAGTAGTGGCAAGGCGAGGTACAGGGGTGGCAGACAGAGTCCGAGTCGAAATCGGGCAAGTGGTCAGGATCGGTGGCACAGGATCGGAGTCGGGAACGTAGCAGATGGCCAAGGCAGGCAGCAGAGAATTGAGGAAATGAAGCAGAGGTTACAATGGATAAATAATGCTTTCTCTAAGGCAACTGGGCACAAAGATCCGTCAGGAGTCATAAGAAGAGGTAGGTTATATAGCAGGGCAGCATCCAGCCAGTGACAATTAGCGTTGTGCTGGCCTTTTAAACTTCACAGAACTGACGTGCTCCTGGAGTGTGGACGGGTGAGTATGCCTGCAGCCGCAGTGAGAAGGCACCATCACACAGAAGTACATAGGTGCACCCGAAACCCGAGACAGAGGCAGGAGCACTCGTGACAGTACCCTCCCCCTTTAACCTACCCCTCTTCTTGACCTTTCAAGAACGCCACAGTCCAGAATGTTGTCTTCAGGCTCCCAAGATCTTTCCTCTGGCCTGAACCCATTCCAGTTTATAAGAAAGAACCATTTCCCTCTAACCGACTTCATGTCCAGGATCTCCTTTACTTCAAAGACATTGGTGGAATCAGCCAAGAAGGAGGAGCTACTTGCCAGAAGAATCGAATCAGGATGACAGACTTTAGTAGGGACACGTTGAAGGAGTTTGGGATGCCCATGGTGGGAAGACGAAGCTTGTAAGCCACAGGGTTAATGCGCTTCAGAACCTCGATTGGACCCAGAAAACGAGGACCGAGTTTGTAGCTGGGAATATTCAGCTAAACATATATGGAGGACAGCCACACTTTATCACCCAGATATAAGATTGGGGATGACCTGTGTTTCTTGTTGGCCTGGGTTTAGAGACTGACAAGTATGCTCCCAGATGGACTTGAGGTCTTGTACCAAGTGTTCCACTGCGGAAACATGAGAAGGCACGGAGAGAGGAAGATGTGGATGTCCAAAAACAACAAAGAAGGGAGTGGCATCAGCCGACTCAGAGTCTAGAGAATTATAGGAGAATTCCACCCAAGCCGTCCTGTCAGACGGAAACAAAGTGCCGCAGATAGCAGCCAAGAGTATGATTGACTCTCCACTTGCCCATTATACCGGGGATAATAAGCAGAGGAGAAGTCTAGTATTACTTGAAGTTGTTTGCACAAAGAATGCCAGAATCTGGAAACAAATTGGACCCCTCAGTCTGAGATAATGTGGTGAGGAAGTCCATGAAGCTGGAAGATGTGGAGAAAGAACAAGCTGGCAAGACAAGGAGCTGATGACAGACCAGGCAGGGTAACAAAGTGGGACATTTTAGAGAAACGGTCTGTAACCACCCAGGTGACAATATTACCAGAGGAAGGGGGAAGATCCGTAACAAAGTCAATGGCCACGTGAGTCTACAGGCAGCTCTCTGCACCCCAGGGTGCCCACCCACACGAGAGCAATGACCCCAAGATAATATCCTCTTCTGAAGAACAGGTCAGACATAGGCCTTGCCAGGAGGAATTTCCCGTAGATCCACAGGAGCAGCAACAACAAGCTGTTCAGGAGGAACAATATGTCGAGGAACTGGTTCGTCCCCAATTACACCCAAGGCACAAGAGAGAGCATCGGCTTTGATATTCTTCTCTGCTGGTCGGAAATGGAACAGAAAGTTGTAGCAGAGAAGAAGAGGGACCAATGAGCCTGTCGTGGATGGAGGCATTGAGCAGTCTGGAGATACAGGATAAGAAAGTTTGCGAGAAGAAGCTGCAAGTGAGAGTTCGGCCTGTGGCCCCTTTCTGGGTGAGAATGGCTCCAGCTCCTACCGAGGAGGCATCAACCTCTAGCATAAGCATGTTTCTCTGTATCGGGTCGAGTGAGTACAGGAGCAGAAGCAAAGGCGGATTTCGGTTTTGGGAAAGCTTCTTCAGCTGTCGCAGGCCAGAGCTTGGGATTGGCATTTTTCTTGGTCAGCGCCACAATGTGAGACACGAGGAAGGAAAAATGTGGTGTGAACTGCCGGTAGTAGGTAGCCAAGAATCTCTGGATTGCACAAAGTTCCAGTGGGCACGGTCACTGAAATTCCGCCAACAATTTTGTGGGATCCATCTGTAGTCCCTTGTCAATGATGATATACCTGAGGAAAGGAAGACTCTTTTGGTGAAATAGTCACATCTCGAGCTTGACATACGTGCGGTTGGCCCTTAGGCACCTGAGGAGTAATTATACATTTTATATATACTATGATACATGAACCTGATGGGACTGGAGGTCAGCAGAGAACACCAGGATATCGTCAAGGTAGACCACGATACAGGTATATCATAGGTCTCTCTGCTCTCGTTTACGAACTCCTGGAATACGGCTGGTGCATTACAGAGTCCAAACAGCATGATGACATACTCAAACTGTCTATCACGAGTATTGAATGCGGTCTTCCATTTGTCGCCTTCGTGGATGCGGATGAGATTATACCTCCACGTAGGTCTAGTTTGGTGAAGACCTTGGTTTCACGTAGGCTTTTGAAGAGTTCCGTGATCAGAGGCAGTGAGTAGTGGTTCTTTACAGTGATTTTGTTAAGTTTGCGATAATCCATGCATGGAGTGAACCATCCTTCTTGGCCACAAAGAAGAACCCAATACCAGTACCCAGTACTTGCTTATAAACTCCTTCTGCTGATTCTTCTTCACATAGGCTTACATAGCCATGGTTTCAGGCACCCGAGCCTGTGGAAGAGACGTGCCTGGCAAAAGTTCTATAGAGCAATTGTAGGGTCGGTGTGGTGGTAGAGTCTCCGCTTGCTTCTCTGAGAAGTCCATATACAAAGCAGAGAGACCTACCAGGGGCTTGGAGGAGACCAGAGAAGTCATGTTGGGTACAAGATGAAGTGCCACCAGACAGTGTGACTGGCATTCAGGTCCCCAATGAAGAATTTGCCCAGTCTGCCAGTTGGGCATATGAGCGTGGAGCTGCAACCATGGAAGACCCAGTAGGACAGAAGACGTAGACCCGGATAGCACATAAAACGACAGTCTTTCTTTGTGCAAGACCCCAACTTGCAGGCAGAGAGGCTCAGTGCGGTATCACAAAAAGATGATGTTGGAAGACCAGGGAAGCAACCAAGAAGTTTTCTGCAGAGCTCGAATCCAGGAAGATGGCTTAAACTGGCTCCCTGTCCCAGAACTGAGGAACACAGGTATGTTCAGATTCGAAGAGGCTTTACGCTCACCTAGGGATGCCTCTCCTAGTGATTATGGCAGGGACCAAGTAGTTCCTGTTCCAGAGAGGGGTGGCCCATGCCAGGAACTTCCAAGAGAGTAGGCTGACCACAAATGCCACCGTAGACCTTTCTGTGGTAAACTGTGTAGGCATCAGCTCGATGTGCAGTGATCACTGGGTGATGAAGCCCCTGCACAAGTTGGCGTCTCCGTCATTCTTGCAAGGCATAGACAAATGCAGTCTGGGTTCTGCAGAAGACGCTGTAGCAGGAGGTACTGCAGGAACTGGTAGCTGCTGCTGGGAGGTCAATAACTGCTGCATGATGGTGGTAAGCAGGAGAAGCTGCTGGGCCTGCTGAGCCACAATGGTGGTGAGGTCAGCTCTTTCAAGTAGAGGTTCGAGATTCATGGCTGGATCTTAATGTCAGGAATGGTGGTGGACCCACTGTACCACCGCGAGCAATGAAGTAAGCCGACACCTGGGAGCCGAGTCTAAGTGGCACCCGGTATTCACCGGAGCCCGCCGCAAAGTGGGTTGGATTTGCTGCAGCGGGATACCACCAGGTCATTCCACAGGCGCGACTTGCTCGCGGTAGTGGCGAAGGCAAGGTACAGGGACGGCAAAAAGAGTCAAGGTCAGGCAGGAGGTTAGAACTAGTGGTAAAGGATCAGAGTCGGGAACGTAGCAGATGGTCAAGGCAGAGGGCAGAGAATCAAGGTCAGGAAACAAAGCAGAGGTCGCAACGGATAAATCACAAGAGTCTCAACAATGTTTCTCTAAGGCAACTGGGCACAAAGATACGACCCAGAGAACTATGGGTGCAGCCTATGCAAGAAAGAGGGGGATATGAGGGTGCAGGATACAAGAGAAAAAGGGGGATATTGGGGTGCAGGTTGGAAAAGAAAGAGAAAGAAGTAAGGAAGGGCTGCAGGCTGCATGGGAAATGGGGATATGGAGGTGTTGGCTGCATAAGAAATCGTCAAATATAGGGGTACGGGGTATGTGACAAAGAAGGGGTGTGGGGGTGCAGACTGTAATAGAGGAAAGGGATATTGTCTGAAGATTATTTATTTATAAAATACATTTATGGGTGTGATATTGCAATCAGTTCTCTTTGTTCTGCCTCCAATTACTTAGGTACATCAAGATATGGTAAGTTTCCTTTTAATAAACAATGGTTCTTCCCATCAATGACCCACCAGAGATGGAGAAGGACCGAACCATGGAAGCCCGGATCCTGGACCTCACCCTAGAGATCATCTACTGGATAACTGGCGGGTGGCTCTGCAGGAGAGAACAGAGGGCAGCGAGGTGGCCTTTGAAAGGGACTGGAGCAAGCGTGGCAGTCATCGGGTCTGTATGTGGGCTTGTTCAAGACGCTTGCCATTTTTAAAAAGATATACTGGTCTCCCCACTACCCTGAATATATATCCATGTTCACATTCGTGTCAGGACCTGTTTTAAAGTTGTCGAGTAAAAATGGTTGATTTTATTCACGGCGAGTTCGTGAAGCTGGATTTCGATTGTACCTTTATTCTCTAATCACTTATTAACAAAAAGGAAAGAATTTCACGATATTAAATTCCAACCAGAGTCTCTGTCAGTCGGTGTAAACAATTTGTTTTTTTTCCCAGTTACCATGGTTTCTGACCTGGATTCTTGACTTTAGGGTCGGAGCCATATGTCGGACGCTGTGGATTAAGGTCTTCTCTGCTCCCTGCCAGCGACCCCTCCGGCTTGCATTCCAGACTGAGCTCCATGATACACACTCACTTCCTGTCGGGCAAACATCAGCAGCAGCGAGAGGAAGCTACCGAAAAACAAACATTTGGAAGCCTGAAATTTTCCGTTCCATATCAGTCAACACATTCTAATCCTTTCATTTAACAGGTTACGGTTCTAACAAAACCCACTGACTACAAATCAGGCCTACATGCTGATTTTTTAGGGACTCACATTAAATAAATACAAAACGGCCTTCTATTCCCGCACAATGTCAGTGAAGTTCATTACTTCTCTTGGGATGTCCCACGACTTGTTCTAGAGGTCAGGAAGTCAAGTGCTCCTATGTAGAGATTCTCAGGAGGTCTTGTAGGCGTGAGACTCTATAGACCATTGATGCTCCAATGGGAGATTCGTGGAAATATACAAATAGTTTTTCGGATGGATAAAGGGAACATTGTTCTTAGCTCCTTATAATGATTTGATCTCGTGGCGCTGTACAACAGCTCCAATGATGCCGGAGGATGGTCAGCAGTGGCTACTGGGGGCATAGTGTAGTCTTCTCTCCCCGGACGTGTCAGCTTCTCCGCCGCCCACAATAACCTTAGAAATAATTTTGGCCAAATATTCCAGCATGAACTTTATTTGGCAGCAGATACACAAGGAATAAAAAAATGCAGCTGCTTGCCGGAGAGGTAACTACAGATTGGGAATATCTCCAAAAGTAGATTTCTCTTTACGCTTACAAACATAGCTTTTGGTAACCGAAAGGGGATTGTCTGGAAAAGATACAGCAGTTCGCCCACCCAATGACGGTCTTTTACTTAGCCCACCTAGCACGGATGGATCAAAGGGACTAGAGAAACGGATCATACTTGTGGATTAGCCGGGATCTGGATCCCGAAATAAGCCCAATTGCCTGCTTCTTTTTCAAGCAAAAGCATATTGACTGGAAATGGGGTGATTGAGGCCAATGACCAATCTGCACATTTGACTATTGAATCTTATGATGCTTCAGAATCGAAAGCATCTCGGTGGAATGAGGTGTGAGGGTCAGAGAGGTTTGTGTAGACCGATATATACATAATGACTGCAGGACCTGTGAGTAGCATAGTCATGTGATCAATCCATAGGCGAAGAGCAAGCAGTGAGAGGTTATGTGCCCAAGTTGGTCAGTTGACCAGTGTGATGTACAAAGGTCCTTTAACTATAAAAACAGCAATGTATATTCCTTGGTAAAGATTTTACTTATCCTATTAGGCTCAAGGACCTGTGATAGGTCATTAACATGTGACTTTTGTGGTGAGGAGAACACACTTACAAGCATTTAAAGAGAGTGCTGGGGGCGAACACTGAGAGAGGTAAGGAAACAATGAGGAGGGAGGATGACGGGGTGCAGGGGCGAGTTAACAGGTGAGTCGGAGAAAGACAAGGGTGCGGTATCAGGGATACAGGGCATTCTATGAGGAGGGGACCATTGTCTGCAGATGAATTTAGTATATAGATACATTGTTGGTGGATCTTGCAATCAGTTCTCCTTGTTCATGCTCCAATATCCCTTAGAAAATTCAGATACCTTAAGTTTCCTTTATAAACACAAGGATCTCTTCTACATCAGCGCCCAGCAGAGGGTAGGAACAGAACATGGCGCCCGGATTCTCGACCCTACCCTAGAGTCATCTACTGCGATAAAACTGGAGAGGTGAGAGTCTCCCAGACACGGCTTCTATCTTAGGATACAACAGTGGAAATGACTGGAGAGGGAAGGATTCTAGGATATATGTAGTGATCAGGTCGCTCCCATCACAGCCGATTACACAGTCGTGAAGAAGTCGTCTGGTGAGTGTGTGACACCCCGTGTATCCGGAGGATGGACACCAGAGCCCCATCACCAGGAGCTCCACCTCATTCACTGATACATGAGCAGAAGATCACTAGTAACTTACCTCCAGGATCACGAGCTGCACTGATGCGGAGAGGTGAGCGTGCCGGGATGTATGGGGACATGATATTATAACACAAGGGAGGGTCCGGGGGATGACTGTGTCATTTGGTGTGTAGGTCCTATAAGTGTCGGATGTGGCTGTCTATTTCTCCATGGTAGGAGTTGGGAGTATGTAGAAGGACACAAGGACCTGTACAAGGAGTCATGAGGAGGACCACCAGCCGCCGCACAACATCAGGTAAGAGGGACCTTCCCTGATGTAGGAGGAGAGCCCGCAGATTGCCCCATTATCTGGCATCACATGTAGACATGTATCAGTCACTGTTTTATTCCTATAGATGGATCCAGTAAGGAGAAGATCCACCAGAGAGTGTCCCGCGTCTCTCCTCCGATTCCCAGGAATGGCCAGAATAAACCCCAGGAGGTCCCACCCCAATCATCAGGTAGGGAAGACTAAGACAAATCTGTGAATCTTCTACAGATAAAAAGTTGGATGAGTTGAACTTGTATGTTTTTACTGGACATTGTTGCAGGAAACCTGTAGTGGAACGAGGGATGACCCCAACTTAATACAATGTGTATCAAGAGGGTAAGAGCATGAAGAGACCAAACTATAGTAGTTAACTATGTAATTGTGCCATCAATCCATCACACTACAATCTACTTGCTTTTGTTACACACACTTGCCACTGAAGTTCTGTGCAGTTAATGCCACAACGTGGTGGATACCACCTTATGTGCTATACATATGGAGCATACAGCAGAATACAATCGCAATAAGTGCACACATACTGGAATTATCGCACACATATACACGTTAGTATTTTCTAGGTACTTCATGTTTTCTCCGGACCGGTAAAGATACTCACGGGCGTGCCATGGGATGCATCAGTTACACAATCGAAGGACGGGGGGGGGGGTCTCTGTGATTGACCGCTGCCAAGTGTGACTCTTCTCGATTCTTCCACAGGCAGAAGTGTCTGAGCAAGCCCGTGGCCCCTACACCACGGGCCCTAGGCAAGCACTTGCAGTTCTATGTTCTGACTGTATAAAATGTAATCTGGGAAGTTTTCAAAGAAAATCATTGCTTTTAGGGAATTATATAGAAATTTTGTGTTTCGTGTGTGGATAGGAAGGGGGGACCCCCTTCCCCCCCCCCCATACTCTTGCCCATACAGTCCATCTTCACCCCCCTTACTGTACAACCTTCCTCGCCCCCTTGGCAACCTTCCCACCCCACCCCATCTCTCCCTCCCCCGCTCTCTCATCACCATCTTTTTTTGAATTCCCTTCTGATCCCGGGGATTTGCTGTGTGTTTAAAAAATTTTTACCATTTTTTTTTCTTTTTTAGCGAAAGATGAACATCTCCTTTTATCTCCTTACAATGAAACAGAAAACAACATTACAACGGAAAATGATTCAATATCTCCTGATGTCCCCTCAGTCCCTCACAGCCCAGATCTATCCACTGGTCACCAGGAACCTTCATCTACTCAATCACTTGTTTCAAATGTGGAAAATATTAAAAAGAATTCCACTATTTCTATGCCCAACATAACTGACAGTGATAATGGGTCAGTTTCATGTTCAGAAGATGATAAATGTCTCACAATAAAAGTTATTGGAGATCAGAGACTTTACCAAGGAGATAAACCATTTCTATGCTCAGAATTTGGGAAAACCTTTAGTGATAAATCTTCTGCTAAGAGACACCAGAGAATCCACACAGGGGAGAAGCCATATCCATGTGAAGAATGTAGGAAGTGTTTCAGGCGGAAATCTTATCTTGTTAAACACATGAAGGTTCACACGGGAGAGAAACCGTTTTCCTGCTCCACATGTGGGAAAAGCTTTAGAGACCGAAGTGTTTTCCAGAAACATGAGAGAACTCACACGGGGGAGAAGCCATATTCATGTACTGAATGTGGGAAGTGTTTCCTTCAGAAATCAAGTCTCATGGGACATTTAAGACTTCACACAGAGGAAAAACTATTTTCGTGTCCTGAGTGTGGGAAACGTTTCATTCAGAAATCAAGTGTTGAGAGACACTTAAGACTTCACACAGAGGAGAAGCCATTTTCATGTCCTGAATGTGGGAAGCGTTTCATTCAGAAAGCGCATCTCGTACGACACGTAAGACTTCACATTGAGGAAAAAACATTTTCATGCTCCGAATGTGGGAAACTTTTTTCCAGGAAATGTAATCTGGTGGAACAGCTCAGAACTCACACGGGGGAGAGGCCATTTTTTTGTCCAGTTTGGGACATTCTTTTATTTTAAGAAATAGGGTCTGCGCCAGATGGGAAAAAACCCACACGGGGGAAGAAGAGATATTCATGATTGTACAGAACTGTGATCATAGGAAGTTATAGATTATCTAAAAAAGTCACTCTAACGAGAAGCCGTTTTTATGTCTTGAAATGTGGGACATGTTTCGAAGAAGACATCGTTTTTCTCAGCATCGGAGAACTCACAGTGATGATAGGGAGCCATAATAGTGCAGTGAAACAGATCAGTCCCCCAAGAAACTGAATTTGAGATTTTATGGTGTCATCTAAACATCAACCGTACTGGACCTCTCAATCGTCTCATATGGCACTGTTGAGGGAAACAAGTATCGGGAAAGTGGGATTGTCCTTTCCATCTTGGGAGACTTCCCTGGGGGTTTTATATCATATGGAGTTTTGCCGAGCAGAACTGTACACCGTCAGTCAAAAAAGAGTATAGCCACCTATTGTCCTTTGAAAACCTAACGACTAAGTATTTCGGAAGATCTCTTTTCACGTTTGAGCTGTTGTTCCAGCAGTATGAGAGAACAGTACAAAATAGTATTGAGAAAAAAAGATTCATGCATTAGATGATTTACTTGCGGCTTAAAAACTACTGTTTGCACAGGGTTCTACCCCATCTTATCTAATAAAATAGAGGTTGGTTAATCCATTGAGGCCTTATTTACTGAGGGTTGTGGATTCCACTTTCATAAGAGTTTCGGGATTTGCACGATGTGACCGGTATTTAACTGGGGATTGTGGTGCAGCGATCGAAATGTCACGCAGCTGTGCGGCTTTCATGTGACTGAGATCGGGGGGCAGGCGCCGGGTGATCTGATTGATCGGACTGAAGCGCGGGATTTAAGATTCAAATTGTGTCGCAAGACAAATGCATGCATATACCGGGTAGAAGGATGAACTCCGGGGACCTGAGAGGGAAAGCGACCACATGAGATATCGGGCGCAAGAATTAGTGACTCCCCGCACAGCGCATTATACACGGACAATGCACTTACATGCACCAGGAAGAAGAAGGAGTGAACTCCGGGGGACCTGAGAGGGAGTGACACATGCCAGGATATCGGGTGCAGGATCTTAGTGACTCCCCGCACAGCGCATTATACACGGACAATGCACTTACATGCACCAGGAAGAAGAAGGTGAATCCGGGAACTGAGCGGGGAAGCGGACACATGCCGATATCGGGCGAAGGATCTAGTGACGCCCCGCACAGCGCAATTATACACGACAATGCACTTACCATGCACCAGGAAGAAGAAGGTGAACTCCGGGGACCTGAGCGGGAAGCGAACATGCAGGAGATAGGGGCAGATTCTTAGTGGACGCACCGCACAGGGCATTATACACGGACAACTGCACTTACAGTGCACCAGGAAGAGAAGGTGACTCCGGGGACTGAGCGAGGAAGCGACACATGCAGTATTGGGGGCACCATTATAGGAAACCTACCATACTTATGTGTGCCTCCTTCTTCTTTTTGTCAGGCCTGCCCCTTGTGGACCATGCCTGTGTCCAGCCAGGACAAGTGGACCGTGAGCAAGTCAAGCTAGGCTGTCGCTAAGCCAGACACTCATGTACAGTGGGAATTCATCTGCCCACAAGTCTGTTGTCTTCTAGAATAGATATCCTTGTTGCCATTAACCTTGCACCATGTCATGATTCTTTTTGAAAGTCATGACTTGATTGTGAAGAAGGCTGCCTTACAAGGCACATCTCTGACCTGAGTAGTGTTCAGACAATCTTTCATGTGATAGAGTACTATAACGAAGAATCAATCCAAAAATCACTTCATTTCCTTCAGGTGATATATGGTGGGTTAAGAATATAAAAGTTGATACATAAAAGTAACCAAATAACATCAAAATAGAAGACAAAAGTCAAGCACTTTCATGACCATGAGCTATTGATCGCCAAAAGAACTATGTAAAAACCTTAACTACCACCGCGTTCTAAAATGCTTGCCAGCAATGAAATAAAAGAAGAGAGTCCATTCCACACTTAGAGATATCAACCACGCATTAGAACCCGCTGCGCACCCAACTGGACAGTTGTCCATTCCATCACGGAACCCATTTTAAATAGTCAGTTAATGGTGAACCTATAGCATGGTGCTAGAGGGGCCTCCTAGACGTTCCACGGCAATTACAGGCCTGTAACGTTTAAACTTCAATTGTAGGGAAAAGTCGGGAAATTGGTAGGGTTCTAATAGGACAAATTCAGGAACTTGTTGCGCATAGTGGCAAGTGCGGGTACAGGGGTGGCAGACAGAGTCCGAGTCGAAATCGGGCAAGTGGTCGGATCGGTGTCCAGATCGTAGTTCTGGGAACGATTAGCAAGAATGGTTCCAAGGCAAGGCAGTCAGAGAAATCGGGGAAATGAGCAGAGGTTTACAATGGATAAATCAGTTCTTTCTCTATCCGGGCAACTGGCACAAAATCCGTCCAGGAGTCATAAGAAGAGGTAGGTTAATATAGGCAGCGCAAGCATCAGTCCAGTGACAATTAGCGTTGTGCTGGCTTTAAAACTTCACATAACTGAAGTCGGTGCCTGGAGTGTGTTAGGTGTAGTATGCCTGCAGCCGCAGTGAGAATGCCACGCATCACACAGAAGTACATAGTGCCACCCGAAACACCGGAGCAGTTAGGCAGGAAGCACTGTTGACATTCACCCTCCCCCTTTAACCTACCCCTCTTTTGACCTTTTTCAAGAACGATCCACACGTCCAGATGTTGTCTTCAAGGCTCCCAAGATCTTTCCTCTGGCCTGAACCACTTTCCGTTATAAGAAAGAACCATTCCCCTTTCCTCTACTAACCGACTATTCATTCCCGGATCCTCTATTACTTCAAAGACATTGGTGGAATCAGCCAAGAAGAGGAAGCTACTGCCAGAAGAATCGAATAAGGATGCAGGACTTTGTTAGGGACACATCGTTGTAGCGTTGGGTGCCCATGTGTGAAGACAGAGCTTGTAAGCCACAGGGTTAATGCGGCTTCAGAACCTCGATTGGACCAGAAACGAGACCGAGGTTTGTAGCTGGAATATTCAGCAAACATATATGGAGGAGGAAAACACTTTATCACCCAAATAAGATTGGGGATTGACCCTGTGTTCTGTTGTTGGCCTGGGTTAGAGACCTGACAGTTGCTGCTCTCAGATGGACTGATGTCTTGTACAAGTGTTCCACTGCGGAAACATGAGAAGGCACGAGAGAGGTAGATGGGATGTCCAAAACAACAAAGAAGGGAGTGGCATCACGAGTCAGAGTCTAGAGAATTATAGAGAATTCCACCAAGCCGTCCTGTCAGGCGGAAACAAAGTGCCACAGATAGCAGCCAGAGTATGATTGACTCTCCACTTGCCCATTATACCGGGGATATAAGCGAGAAGTACCTAGTAGTTACTTGAAGTTGTTTGCACAAAGAATGCCAGAATCTGGAAACAAACTGAACCCCTCATCTGAGATAATGATGGCCACCATTCGAGATTAGGATAGTCCGTTGAGGAAGTCCATGAGTGGAAGATGTGGAGAAAGACAAGCTGCAAGACAAGGAGCTGATGACAGACCAGGAGGGAACAAAGTTGGGACATTTTAGAGAAACGGTCTGTAACACCCAGGAGACAATATTACCAGAAGAAGGGGGAGAATCCGTAACAAAGTCAATGGCCACGTGAGTCTACAGGCAGCTCTCTGACCCCAGGGTGCCCCAGCCACACGAGAGCAATGATCCCCAAGATAAATCCTCTTCCGAGAAAAACAGGTCAGACTAGGCCTTGCCAGGGGAATTTGCTGTCGATCCACAGGAGCAGCAACAACAAGCTGTTCAGGAGGAACACATATGTCGGAGACTGGTTCGTCCCCAAATTACATCCAAGGCACAAGAGGCAGAGTCGGCTTTGATATTCTTCTCTGCTGGGTCGGAAATGAACAGAAAGTTGTAGCGGAGAGAAGAGGACTCAATGAGGCCTCGTCGTGGATGGAGGCATTACAGTCCTGGAGATGCAGATAGCGATGATAATGAAAGTTTGCGAGAGAAGCTGCAGAGTGAGAGTTCGGCCTGGATGGCCCCTTTTTCGGTGAGAATGGCTCAGCTCCTACCGAGGAGGCATCAACCTCTAGCATAAGCATGTTTTCTCTGTATGGGTTGCAGTGAGTACAGGAGCAGAAGCAAAGGCGGATTCGGTTTTGGGAAAGCTTCTTCAGCTGCTCGCAGCCAGAGCTTGGATTGGCATTTTCTTGGTCAGCGCCACAATGTGAGACACGAGGAAGGAAAAATGTGGTGTGAACTGCCGGTAGTAGGTAGCCAAGATCTCTGATTGCAAAAAGATCCAGGAGGCACGGCCACTGAAATTCCGCCAACAATTTTGGGGATCCATCTGTAGCCCCTTGTCAATGATGATATACCTGAGGAAAGGAAGACTCTTTTGGTGAAATAAGCACATCTCGAGCTTGCATACGTGCAGTTGCCCTTAGGCACCTGAGGAGTAAATTACATTAGATCTATACATGATACATGAACCTGATGGGACTGGAGGTCAGCAGAGAACACCAGGATATCGTCAAGGTAGACCACGATACAGGTTATCATATGTCTTTGTCTATTGTTACGCAACTCCTGGAATACGGCTGTGCATTACAGAGTCCAAACAGATGATGATACTCAAACTGTCCATCAGAGGATTTGATGCGATCTTCCATTTGTCGCCTTCGTGGATGGGCATGAGATTATACCTCCACATAGGTCTAGTTTGGTGGAGACGTGGTTTCACGTAATCTTTTGAAGAGTTCTGTGATCAGAGGCAGTGAGTAGTGGTTCTTTACGTGATTTTGTTAAGTTTGCGATAATCATGCATGAGTGAACCATCCTTCTTGGCCACGAGAAGAACCCAGTACCATTACCCAGTACTTGCTTATAAACTCCTTCTGCTGATTCTTCTCACATAGGCTTACATAGCCATGGTTTCAGGCAACCTGAGCCTGGGAGGAGGCGTGCTGGCAAAAGTTCTATAGAGCACATTGTAGGGTCGGTGTGGTTGTAGAGTATCGCTTGCTTCTTCCGAGAAGTCCATATACACAAGCAGAGAGACTACCAGGGGCTTGGAGGAGACCAGAGAAGTCATGTTGGTACAAGATGAAGTGCCACCAGACGCGTGACTGGCATTCGGTCCCCAATGAAGAATTTGCTTTGCCCAGTCTGCCAGTTGGGCATATGAGCGTGGAGCTGCAACCATAGAAGACCCAGTAGGACAGAAGACGTAGACCCAGATAGCACATAAAACGACAGTCTTTCTTTGTGCAAGACCCCAACTTGCAGGCAGAGAGGCTCAGTGCGGTACCATACAGGTCACAGAAAGATGATGTTGGAAGACCTGGGCAGCAACCAAGAAGTTTTATGCAGAGCTGGAATCCAGGAAGATGGCTTAAACTGGCTACCTGTCCCAGAACTGAGGAACACAGGTATGTTCAGATTCAAAGAGGCTTTACGCTCACCTAGGGATGCCTCTCCTAGGAAACCTAAGTGCTTGTATTTCCCGGACACTGTGGACAGAGTGAACAAGTCCTGAGAAAGTGCTCCGGGCCAGCACAATAAAGGCAAAGATTATCCCGTCATCTAAGACGAGCTTTGTCCACCTGCCAGGCCTCCTCTGCAGCAGACAAAAAGGGCGGCTGTGGTGGACTTTGGAAGACAGAAGCCAAGTGAAGCAGACGAAGGGTCCTGATCTGCATATGCTCTAGATGCTGCTCCTCCAGACGGATGTCACTCCAAGTGGCCAAGGTGATGAGGTCGTTCAGAGAAGACGGCAGATCCTGTGCAGACAGAGCGTCTTTGATACAACTAGACAGTCCTTTCTTAAAGGTTGCGGTCAAGGCCGCTTCATTCCAAGAGAGCCCATTGGCAAGAGTGCGGACCTGAATCATGTAGTTGCCAACTGACAAGTCTCCTTGACATAAATTCAATAGGGTGGTCTAAGCTGAAGATGTTCGGGCTGGTTCCTCAAAGAAGGACTGGAATTTAGCGAGGATAGCAGTGATTATGGCAGGGACCAAGTCGTTCCTGTTCCAGAGAGGGGTGGCCCATGCCAGGACTTTCCAAGAGAGTAGGCTGACCACAAATGCCACCTTAGACCTTTCTGTGGTAAACTGTGTAGGCATCAGCTTGATGTGCAGTGATCACTGGGTGATGAAGCCCCTGCACAAGTTTGCGTCTCCGTCATTCTTGCAAGGCATAGACAAATGCAGTCTAGAGGTACCGCAGGAACTGGTAGCTGCTGCTGGGAGGTCAATAACTGCTGCATGATGGTGGTAAGCAGGAGAAGCTGCTGGGCCTGCTGAGCCACAATGGTGGTGAGGTCAGCTACTTCATGTAGAGGTACGAGATTCATGGCTGGATCTTAATGTCAGGATTGGTGGTGGACCCACTGTACCACCGCGAGCAATGAAGTAAGCCGACACCTGGGAGCGGAGTCTAAGTGGCACCCGGTATTCACCGGAGCCCACCGCAAAGTGGGTTGGATTTGCTGCAGTGGGATACCACCAGGTCATTCCACAGGCGCGACTTGCTCGCGGTAGTGGCGAAGGCAAGGCACAGGGACGGCAGAAAGAGTCAAGGTCAGGCAGGAGGTTAGAACTGGTGGCAAAGGATCAGAGTCGGGAACGTAGCAGATGGTCAAGGCAGAGGGCAGAGAATCAAGGTCAGGAAATAAAGCAGAGGTCGCCACGGATAAATCACAAGAGTCTGAACAATGTTTCTGTAAGGCAACTGGGCACAAAGATACGACCCAGAGAACTATGGGTGCAGCCTATGCAAGAAAGAGGGGGATATGAGGGTGCAGGATACAAGAGAAAAAGGGGGATATTGGGGTGCAGGTTGGAAAAGAAAGAGAAAGAAGTAAGGAAGGGCTGCAGGCTGCATGGGAAATGGGGATATGGAGGTGTTGGCTGCATGAGAAATCGTCAAATATAGGGGTACGGGGTATGTGACAAAGAAGGGGTGTGGGGGTGCAGACTGTAATAGAGGAAAGGGATATTGTCTGAAGATTATTTATTTATAAGATACATTTATGGGTGTGATATTGCAATCAGTTCTCATTGTTCTGCCTCCAATTACTTAGGTACATCAGGATATGGTAAGTTTCCTTTTAATAAACAATGGACCTTCCTATTAATGACCCACCAGAGATGGAGAAGGACAGAACCATGGAAGCCCGGATCCTGGACCTCACCCTAGAGATCATCTACTGGATAACCGGAGAGGTGAGAGTCTCCCAGGACACGGCTCTTATCTCTAGGAATACCCCTGTAATATATAGCCTGCCAGCCAGCCGTAGTATATAGCCAGCCAGCCCCCTGTAGAATACAACCTGCAAGCCCCCTGTAATATATAGCCTGCCAGCCAGCCGCGGGTGGCTCTGCAGGAGAGAACAGAGGGCAGCAGAGGTGGCCTTTGAAAGGACTGGAGCCAAGCGTGGCAGTCATCGGTCTGATTGTGGGCTTGTTCAAGACGCGTTGCATTTTAAAAAGATTATACTGGTCTCCCCATACCCTGAATATATATCCATGTTCACACTTGTGTCATGGACCTGTTGTTAAAGTTGGTCGAGTAAAAATGGTATGATTTTACTTCACGGCGATTTCGTTGAAGCTGGATTTCGATGTACCTTTATTCTCTAATCCACTGTATTAACCAAAAAGGAAGAATTTCACAGATATTAAATTCCAACCGAGTCTCTGTCAGTCGGTGTACAATTTTTTTCCAGTTACCTGGTTTCTGACCCTGGACTTCTTGACTTAGGGTCGGAGCCACTATGTCGGCGCTGTGGAGTTAAGGTATTCTACTGCGCCCTGCAGCGACCCCTCCGGCTTGCATTCCAGGACGAGCTCACACTGATACACATCACTTCCTGTCGGCAAAACATCCGCAGCAGCGAGAGGAGAGCTACCGCATAAAACAAAACATTTGGAAGCGCTGAGAATTTCCAAGTTTCCATATCAGTTCACACATTCATCTTCATCAACCCTCCCCCCACATTCATTTACAGTGTGTAGTCTCTAACAAAAACCCATGCTAAACATAATCATGCCTGACATGCGTTTTTTAGGACTCCCATTAAATAAATACAAAAGGCATTCATTCCCCACAATGTCAGTGAAGTTCATTCTATTCCTGGTGGATGTCCAACGTACTTTGCTAGAGGCTCAGGAAGTCAGTGCTCTTAGGTAGAGATTCTGCAGGAGTCTTGTAGGTCGGTGGAGACTTATAGACATTGATGTCCAATGGGAGATCTCGGAGGGAAATATTACAAATATGTTTTTCAGATGGGATAAGGGAACCATGTCTTAGTCCTTATAATGACTGTGCTGGACAAAGCTCCAATGAGCCGGAGATGGTCCGAGCAGTGGCACTGGGGGCATCAGTGAGTTCTTCTCCCCCGGAAACGTATCAAGCTTCTCCGCCGCCCAAATAACCTTAGAAATTAATTAGCATATTCCAGCATGAAACCTTTATTTGGCAGCAGATTACATCAAGAATAAGTGAAAATGCAGCGTGCTCGGAGAGGATCTACAAGGGAATTCTCAAAAGTAGATGCTTTTACGCTTACAATATGAAGCTTGGTAACGAAGAGGTATTGTCTGGAAAAGATACAGCAGTTCTGCCCACCCAATGGGTCTTTTCACTGCCCACCTAGCACGGATGGATCAAAGGGACTAGAGAAACGGATCATACTAGGGATTAGCCCGGGATCTGGACCCGAAATAACCAATTGCCTCTTTTTTCAAGAAAAGCATATGACTGGAAATGGGGTGATGTGAGGCCAAGACAATGCTGCACATTTAGGACATATTGATCTTATGATGCTTCAGAATCCGAAAGCATTCGGGTGGGAATGAGGTGTGCGGGTCAGTGAGGTTTGTGTAGACGTTATATATCTAATGACTGCAGAGGACCGTGTGAGGAGTCATAGTCATGTGATCAATTTACAAGGGAGGAGCAAGCAGTGAGGATTATATGGGCCCAACAGTTGTGTTCAGTGACCAGTGTGATGTCATCAAAGGTCCTTTAACATTAATAACAACTAGCAATGTATATTCCTTGGTAAGATACTTATCCTATTAGGCTAAAGGACTGTGATAGTTTAATCATGGACTTTTGTGGAAGGAGCAACTGTAGCAATTTACAGGAGAGTGCTGGGAGCGAAACACTGAGGGAAGGTAACTGCGAAACACTGAGGGAGAGGCGTATGGGGGTAGGGGGCGAGAAGAGAAAGGGTTGGGTCTCAAAGAGGAAGGGGACATTGTCTGCAGATGATTTATGTATAAGATACATTTTTGTGGTCTTGCAATCAGTTCTCCTCGTTCTGCCTCCAATTACTTAGGAAAATCAAGATACATTAAGTTTCCTTTTAATAAACAAGGATTCTTCTCATCAGTGACCCAGCAGGGATGGAGCAGGACAGAACCACGGCTGCCCGGATCCTGGACCTCACCTAGAGATATCTACTGGATAATGGAGAGGTGAGAGTCCTCCAGGACACGGCTCTATCTAGGAATACAACAGGGAAATGACTGAGAGGGGAAGGATTCTAGGATTATGTAGTGATCGGTCTCCCCATCACAGGATTACACAGTATGTGAAGAAGTCGTCTGGTGAGTGTGTGACCCCCCGTGTTCGGAGGATGGCACCCGAGCCATCACCAGACTCCACTATTCACTGATACATGAGCAGAAGATCCTAGAACTTACCTCCAGGATCACTGAGCTGCCTGAGCGGAGAGGTGAGCGCTGCCGGGAATGCTGGGACATGATATATATAACACAAGGGGGAAGGGTCCGGGGGATGACTGTGTCATTGTGTGTGAGGTTCCTATAAGATGTACGGATGTGGCTGTCTATTCTCCATGGAGGAGTGGGAGTATGTAGAAGGACACAAGGACCTGTTACAAGGAGGTCATGAGGGAGGACCACCAGCCCCTCACACACCAGGTAAGAGGAGACCTTCCCTGATTGTAGGAGGAGAGTCAGCAGATTCCCCCATTCATCATCACATGTAGACAATGTATCAGTCACTGTGTTATTCCTATAGATGGATCCAGTAGGAGAGATCCACCAGAGAGATGTCCCCGTCCTCCAGATTCCCAGGACTGGCCAGGAATAAAGCAGGAGGTCCTACCCGATCATCAGGTAGGAGAAGATAAGAAATCTGTGAATCTTCTACAGATGAAAAGTTGGATGAGATATAACTTGTATGTTTTACTGGGACATTGTTGCAGGAAACCTGTGATGGAACGAGGGATGGACCCAACTTATCAATGTTATCAGAGGGGTAAGAGCATTGAAGAGCCCCAAAACTATTAGAGTTAACTATTAAGTTGTGCCATCAATCCCATACACTACAATTCTACTGTATTATGTTACACACTTGCCACTGAAGTTCTGTGCAGTTAATCCACAACGTGATTGGATACCCTTACTGTGCCTATACATATGGAGCATTACCAGCAGATAGGGCACACAGTAGGGAGATGCATTTCTATTAGAAGTTTCCACCTAAAAAGCCTTGGAAGGGAGGGGGGGTCTCTGTGATTGACACTGACTAAGTGTGAGCTTCGTATCTTTCTTCCAGCGCGAGTGTTAGCAGCCCGGGACCCCTATCACCACGGGCCCTAGAGCAAGCACTTGCAGTTCTATTTCTGACTGTATAACAATGTATCTGGGAATTTTCAAAGACAAATAATTGCTTTTAGGATTATAGATTTGTGTTTTGTGTGATAGAGGGACCCTTCCCCCCTCTCTGCCATAGTCCTCCTACTGTCACTCCTCGCCCTGGAATTCACCCACATCTCCGTCTCTTCATCTTTTGATCGTTTGCCGATGCTGTTGTTTTAATAAAATTTCATTTTTTTTTTCTTTTTTAGCGAAAGATGAACATCTCCTTTATTCCTTACCAATGAAACAGACAACAAATGTACAACGGAAAATGATGTCCATATCTCCTGATGTCCCACTCGTCCCTACAGAGCAGATCTAATCCAGTGGGTCAACATGAACACCTTCATTCTACTCAATCACTTGTTTCAAAATGTGGAGAAAATATTAAAAAGAATCCACTACTTTCTATGCCCCCAACATAAATGACAGTGATAATGGGTCTCAGTTTCATGTCTCAGAAGATGATAAATGTCTACAATAAGTTTATTGGAGATCAGAGCTTACCAAGGAGATACAACCATTTATATGCTCAGAATTGGGAAAACCTTTAGTGATAAATCTTCTGCTAAGAGAACCAGGAGATATCACCACAGGGGAGAACGCTGTATCCATGTGATGAATTAGGAAGTGTTTCGGCGGAAATCTTATCTGTGAAAACACATGAAGGTTCACACGG
Organism: Engystomops pustulosus; assembly: GCA_019512145.1. Taxonomy (NCBI): domain Eukaryota; kingdom Metazoa; phylum Chordata; class Amphibia; order Anura; family Leptodactylidae; genus Engystomops; species Engystomops pustulosus. Next base: position 332,948 of record WNYA01000016.1, read on the forward strand.
GAGAGAAACCGTTTTCCTGCTCCACATGTGGGAAAAGCTTTAGAGACCGAAGTGTTTTCCAGAAACATGAGAGAACTTCCACACGGGGGAAGAAGCAGATTCATGTACTGAATGTGGGAAGTTGTTTCCTTCAGAAATCAAGTCTCGTGGGGCATTTAAGACTTCAACAGAGGAAAAAACTATTGTCATGTATGAGGTGGGAAACGTTTTCATTCAGGAAATCAAGTGTTGAGAGGACATTAAGATCCACGAGGGAGAAGCCCATTTTCATGTCCGGAATGTGGGAAGCGTTTATTCGAAAGACACATCTCGTACGCCACCGTAAGACTTTCACAGGAGGAAAAACATTTCATGTCTCGAATGTGGGAAACTTTTTCCAGGAAAGAATCGGTGGAACAGCTCAGAAACTCACACGGGGGGAGGCCATTTTTTTTGTCGCAGTTGGGAAATTCTTTTATTTAAGAAATCAGGGTCTGCGCCAGATGAAAAAACCCACACGGGGGAGAAGAGATATTCATGATTGTACAGAACTTTGTCATAGGAAGTTTATAGATCTATCTAAAAAATCACTCTAAGAGAAGCCGTTTTTATGTCTTGAAATGTGGGAAATGTTTCGAAGAAGACGATCGTTTTTCTCAGATCGGAAGAACTCCCAGTGATGATGGGGAGCCATATAGTGCAGTGACAGATCAGTCCCCCAAGAAACTGAATTTGAGATTTTTATGGTTCATCTAAACATCAAAACGTACGGACCTTCTCATCGTTCATATGGCACTGTTGAGGGAAAACAAGTATCGGGCAAAGTGGGAGTTGTCCTTTTCCATCTTGGGAGACGTCCCTTGGTGGGTTTTATATTTAATATGGAGTTTGCCGAGCCCGATGTACACCGTCAGTCAAACAAAGCGTATAGCCACTATTGTCCTTTGAAAACCCTAACGACTAAGTATTTGGAAGATTCTTTTCACGTTTGAGCTGTTGTTGCTCAGCAGTATGAGAGAACAGTTAAAAATAGTATTGAGAAAACAAAATTCTTTGCATTAGCATGATTTACTTGGCGCTAAAAACTACTGTTTGCACAGGTTCTACCCCATCTTATCTAATAAAATAGAGGTTGTTAATCCATTGGGCCTTATTTATGAGGGTTGTGGATTCCCTTCATAGAGAGTTTCGGGATTTGCCAAACGATGTGACCGGTATTTAACGGTGGGGATTGTGGTGCACGCGATCGAATGTCCGCAGCTGTGCGGGCTTTATGCTGAACTGAGAGTCGGGGGGCAGGCCGCCGGGTGGTGTGGATCTGATTGATCGGACTGAGCGCGGGATTTAAGATTCAAATTGTGGCGCAAGACAAAGCATTGCATATACGGGTAGAAGGATGAACTCCGGGGACCTGACGAGGGAAGCGACACATGCAGGAGATCGGGCGCAAGTTGTAGTGACTCCCGCACAGGCGCATTACTACACGGACAATGCACTTACAGCACAGGAAGAAGAAGGTGAACTCCGGGGGACCGAGCGAGGGAGTGACACATGCCAGGATATCGGTGCAGGATCTTAGTGACTCCCGCACAGCGCATTATACACGGACAATGCACTTACATGCACCAGGAAGAAGAAGGTGAATCCGGGGGCAACTGAGCGGGGAAGCGGACACATGCAGGATATCGGGCGAGGATCTAGTGACGCCCCGCACAGCGCCATTATACACGGACAATGCATACAGACACCAGGAAGAAGAATGGTGAACTCCGGGGACCTGCAGCGGGGAAGGAAGGCGAACATGCAGGAGATAGGGGCGGATTCTTAGTGACGCACCGCACAGGGCATTATACACGGACAATGCACTTACATGCACCAGGAAGAGAGAGGTGACTCCTGGGACCTGAGCCGGGGAGGAAGCGGACCACATGCAGTTATTTGGGTGTTGCACCATCATAGGAAACCTACCATACTTATGTGTGCCTCCCTTCTTCTTTGCTCAGACCTGCCCCTGTGGGACCAGCCTGTGCACCAGGACCACGTGACCGTGACAAGTCAAGCGATAAGGCCTGCGCTAAGCCAGACACTCAGGTACAGGGGAATTCCAGCTGCCGCCAATCTGTTGCTTCTCAGATAGCATATCTGGTTGCCATTAATCCCTTGCACAATGTCATGAGTCGTTTGTGAAAGTCATGATTGATTGTGAAGAGGCTCCTTACAAGGCCACACTCTGACTGAGAGTGTTCAAGACAATACTTTCTTGATAGAGTACTATAAACAAAATCTCAAAATATCTCATTTCCTTCAGTGAATATGGTGGGTAAGAATATAAAAGTTGTATACATAAAGTAACCAAATAACAATCAAATAGAAAGCCAAAAGTCAGAGCCTCTCATGACCATGAACGCTATTATCCCCAAAAGATACTATGTAAAAAACTTTACTACCAAGTTCTAAAATTGCGTTGCCAGCAATGAAATAAAAGAAGAGGTCCATTCCACATTAGAGATATCAAACCAGATTAGAACCCCTGCCACCATGGCGTTGTCATCCATCACGGACCCATTTAAATAGTGCAGTAATGGTGACCTATAGCCATGGTGGCTAGAGGTGGCACTCTAGACTCATCCAGCCTTCAGGCGGTCGTTTAACTTCAATTGTAGGGAAAATGGAAATGGTAGGTTACTAATAGGATCAAATACAGGAGACTTGTTGCCAGTAGTGGCAAGGGCGGGTTACAGGGGTGGCCAGACAGAGTCCGAGTCGAAAGGGCAAGTGGTCAGGATCGGTGGCAACAGGTATCGGAGTCGGGAAGTAGCAAGATGGCCAAGGACAGGCAGCAAGAAATCGAGGGAAATGAAGCAGAGGTTACAATGGATAAATAAGGACTTCTCTAAGGGCAACTGGCACAAGATCCGTCAGGAGTCATAAGAGAGGGTAGGTTATATAGCAGGCAGCATCAGCCAGTGACATTGCGTTTGCTGGCCTTTTTAAACTGTCACAGAACTGAAGTGCTCCTGGAGTTGTGGAGGGGAGTATGCTGCCAGCCGCAGTGAAGGCACCATCACACAGAAGTACATAGTGCCCCCGAAAACCGGAGACAGAGGCAGGGCATCTCGTGACAGTACCACTCCCCCTTTAACCTACCCTTCTTTTGACCTTTCAGAACGGCCAAGTCCAGGAATGTCGTCTAAGGCTCACAAGATCTTTCCTCTGGACTGACCCTTCCCAGTTTATAAGAAAGAACCATTTCCTTAACCGACTCATGTTCCCGGATTCTCTTTACTTCAAAGACATTGGTGGAATCAGCAAGAAGAGGAGCTACTTGCCCAGAAGATCGAATAGGATGACAGACTTAGTAGGGACACGTTGAGGGTTGGGATGCCCATGGTGTGAAGACGAGAGCTTGAAGCCACAGGGGGGGGGTTAATGCGCTCAGAACCTCATTGGACCAAAGAACGAGGACGAGTTTGTAGCTGGAATATTCAGCTAAACATATATGGAGGACAGCACACTTTATCACCAGATCTAAGATTGGGGATGATCCTGTGTTCTTGTTGGCCTGGGTTTAGAGACTGACAAGTATGACCTCAGATGGATGAGTGTCTTGTACAAGTGTTCCACTGCGTGAAAATGAGAATGGACGGAGGAGAGCAGATGTGGATGTCCAAAACAATAACAACAAAGAAGGGAGTGGCATCAGCCGATCAGAGAGTCTAGAGGAATTATAGGAGAATTCACCAAGCCGTCCTGTCAGGCTGGCAAACAAAGTGCCACAGATAGCAGCCAAGAGATGATTGATCTCCACTTGCCCATTAACCGGGGCATAATAAGCACGAGAAGTATAGTATTACTTGAAGTTGTTTGCACAAAGAAGCCAGAATCTGGACAACAAAATGGACCCTCAGTCTAGTGTACTCCGCAAGTCAAGAAGACAGCTCCGTCCCCTAGCCCAGGTTGAGGAAGTCATGAGCTGGAAGATGTGGAGAAAGACAGCTGCAAGACAAGGAGCTGATGAAGACCAGGCAGGGAACACAAATGGGCAATTTAGAGAAACGGTCTGACACAGACCAGGAGACAATATTACCAGAGAAGGGGAAGATCCGTAACAAAGTCACATGGGCCACGTGAGTCATACAGGCAGCTTCTGCACCCAGGGTGCCCGCCACACGAGAGCAATGACCCAAGATAATTCCTCTTCCGAAGAAAACAGTGGTCAGACTAGGCCTTGCCAGGAGGGAAATTGCTGTTACGATCCACGGAGCAGCAACACACAAGGGCTGTTTAGGAGGAACACATATGTCGAGGGAACTGGTGTCCCGCCAAATTACACCAAGGACAAGAGACGGCAGAGCAGCGGCTTTGAGTATTCTTCTCTGGCTGTCGGAAATGAACAGAAGGCTGTACGCGGAAGAGAAGGGAACCCATGAGGCTGTCGTGCGAGAGTAGGCATTAGCAGTCTGGAGTAGCAAAGAAACAAAAAAAGAATTAGAATAAGAAAGTTTTGCGGAGAAGAGATAGCATGCACATGAGTGAGGGTTCGGCCGTGGCCCCTTTTGGGTGAAGAATGGCTCAAGCTCCTACGCGGGAGGCATCAACCTCTAGCATAAGCATGTTTTCTCGTACTGGGGTCGAGGAGTACAGGAGCAGAGCAAAGGCGGATGGTTGGTTTTGGGAAAGCTTCTTTCAGCTGTCGCAGCCGAGAGCTTGGGATTGGCATTTCTTGGTCCGCGCCCCAAGGGAGACACGAGGAAGGGAACAAAAGTGGTTGTGACTGCCGGTGAGTAGGTAGTGGCAAGAATCGCTGGATTGCAAAAAAGTTCCAGGGGCACGGTCACTGAAATTCCGCCAACTATTTTGGGGATCCACTGTGCCCTTGTTCAATGAGATATACTGAGGAAAAGGAAGAATCATTTGGATGAAATAAGGCACATCTCGAGCTTTGCTCGTGCGTTGGCCCTTAGGCACCTGAGGAGTAATTAGACATTATATATATACTATGATACATGAACCGGATGGGAGGAGGTCAGCAGAGAACACCAGGATATCGTCAGGTCGACCCGATACAGGTTATCATAGTCTTCTGTGCTATTGTTACGCAATCCTGGACTACGGTGGTGCAGTACAGAGTCAAAAAGCATGATGCATACTCAAACTGTCCCTCCGAGTATTGATGCGCTCTTCCATTTGTCGCCTGCGTGGATGGGCATGAGATTATACCTACCACATGGGGTCTGTTTGGTGTGAGACCTGGTTCAGTAATTCTTTGAAGGTTCTGTGATCAGAGGCAGTGAGTAGTGGTTTTTAAGTGTTGTTAAGTTGCCGTAATCCTGCATGGGAGGAACATCTCTTGGCCACGACGAGAACCCGTACCAATTTTACCCAGTACTTGCTATAAACTCCTTCTGCTGATTCTTCTTCACATAGGCGTACATAGCCATGCGTTTCAGGAACCTGGCCTGTGGAGGGGAGGGCGTGCTGGCAAAAGTTCTATAGAGCATTGTAGGGTCGTGTGGTTGTAGAGTATCCGCTGTGCTTCTAGAGAAGTCCATATACACAAGCAGAGAGAACTACCAGGGGGCTTGGAGGAGCCAGAGAAGTCATGTTGGTACACAAGATGGAAGTGCACCAGCGCGTGACTGGCCATGCAGGTCCCCAATGAAGAATTTGCCCCGTCTGCCGTTGGGCATATGGAGTGGAGCTGCAAACATAGAAGACCCAGTAGGACAGAAGACGTAGACCCAGATAGCACATAAAAAGACAGTCTTTTGTGCAAGACCCCAAACTGCAGGCAGAGGGCTCAGTGCGGTACCATAAAGGGTACAGAGAAAGATGATGTTGGAAGACCTGGGCAGCAACCAAGAACGTTTTATGCAGAGCTGGAATCCAGGAAGATGGCTTAAATGGCTAACACGTCCCAGAACGAGGAACACAGGTATGTTAGATTCAAAGAGGCTGTCGCTCACCTAGGGTGCCTCTCTAGGAAACCTAAGTGTTTGTATTCCCGGACATGTGAGACAGAGTGAACAAGTCCTGAGAAAGTGTCGGGCCAGCACAATAAAGGCAAAAGAGTATCCGGTCATCTAGAGCGGCTTTTGTCCACTGCAGGCCTCCTCATTGCAGCAGACAAAAAGGGGGACTGTGGTGGATTTGGAAGACAGAAGCCAAGTGACAGAGACGAAGGGTCCTGATCTGCTATGCTCTAGATGCCTTGCTCCTCCAGACGGAGTCACTCCAAGTGGCAGGTGATGAGTCGGTCAGAGAAGACGGCAGATCTGTTAGACCAGAGGTATTTGATACAACTAGACGTCCTTCTTATAAAGGTTGCGGGTCAAGGCCGCTCATTCCAAGAGAGCCATTGGACAAGAGTGGGACCTGAATCATGTAGTTGCCAAATGACAAGTTCTTGACATAAATTCAATAGGGTGGTCTAAGCTCGAAGATGTTCGGGCGGTTCCCAAAGAAGACTGGAATTTAGCGAGGAAGCAGTGATTAGGCAGGGACCAAGTCGTACTGTTCCAGAGAGGGTGGCCCATGCCAGGACTTTCAAGAGAGTCAGGCTGACACATCGCACCTAGACCTTTTCGGTGGTAAACTGTGTAGGCATCGCTTGATTGTGCGGACACTGGGTGAGAAGCACCCTGCACAAGTTTGCCGTTCCTCATTCTTGCAAGGGCATAGACAAAAGTGCAGTTAGAGGTACAGCCAGGAACTGGAGTGCTGCTGGGAGGTATAAACGCTGCATGCTGGTGCGTAAGCAGGAGAAGCTGCTGCGGCATGCTGAGCCACAATGGTGTGAGGTCAGATACTTTCAGTAGAGTACGAGATTCTGGCTGGATCTAATGGTCAAGGATTGGTGGTGGACCCACTGTACCACGCGAGCAAGAGTAAGCCGACACCTGGGAGGGAGTGAAGTGGACCACGCGGTTATTCACGGAGAGCCACCGACAAAGTGGGTGATTGTGCTGCAGTGGGATACCACAGGCAGTTCCAAGCGGCGCCTTGGACTGCGGTAGGCCGTGTAGTGGGCGAAGGCAAGGCACAGGGACGGCAAAGAGTCAAGGCAGGCAGGAGGTTAGATGGGGCAAAGGATAAGAGGTCGGGAACGTAGCAGATGGTCAAGGAGAGGCCGAGAAGTCAAGGTCAGGAAATAAAAGCAGACGGTCGCCACGGGATAAATCACAAAGAGTCTGAACATGTTCTGTAAGGCAAAAACTGGACAAAGATACAGACCCAGAGAATATGGGCAGCCTCTGCAGAAAGAGGGGGCATATGAGGGTGCAGGATACAAGAAGAAAAAGGGGGATATTGGGGTGACCGGTGGAAAAGAAGAGAAAAAAGTAAGGACGGGCTGCAGGCTGCATGGAAATGGGGATAGGAGGTGGTGGCTGCATGAGAAATCGTAAAATTAGGGTCCGGGGTATGTGACAAAGAAGGGGTTGTGGGGTTGTGGTTGCAGACTGTAATAGGGAAAGGGATATTGTACTGAGATATTTTTTATAAGACTCATTTATGGGTTGGATATTGCAATAGTTTCATGTTCTGCCTCCAATATTAGGTAACAGGATATGGTAAGTGTACTTTTAATGAACAATGGAACCTTCTATTAAGAACACCAGAGATGGAGAAGACAAACCCTGGAAGCCCGGATCCTGGACCTCACCTAGGAATCATATACGGGATAACCGGAGGGAGGTGAGAGTCCCCAGGACACGGCTCTTATCTCTGGAATGAAAACACAGGGAAAGACTGAAGAGGGTTTGGTACATACAAAATATCGGTTCCAATGTGGATAAATGTAAGGTTATGCACTTGGGGGCTGATAATCCACATGTAACATTTGTCCTTGGGGGAGTAAATCTGGTAGAGTCTCTTGTTGAAAAGGACATGGGTGACTAGTAGATCACAGATAAAATAACAGCATGCGATGTCAATCAGCTACCTCTAAAGCCAGCAGGATCTTGTCTTGTGGTCTGGACCCTCGGGATAGGGATGTAATATATTACCCCTATACAAGGCATTGGATCGGCCTCACCTGGAATTTGCAGTCCAGTTCTGGGCCACAGGTCCATGGGGACCAACAGAGCCACAAAATGATAAGGGGTATGGAGGCTCAGTTATGAGGAAAGATTAAAACAACTAAATTTATTTAGGCTGGAAAGTCGTTCCAGGTTAAATCAAATCAAAAGAAGGAGGCGCACAGTCTCCGTCTGGAGGAAAACCAAGGTTTAATCTCAGAGACGGACAGGCTTTTACTATGAGAACCAGTCAATTGTGGAATGCCGAGCTCATGGCTGGTCACAGCAGGGACACGCAGAGAGCGTTCAAGAAGGGTCAGAGCCTTTTACATCAAATAACAGTTGAGGTTTGTTTATAGATTTGTTTCCCCTAAATCCCTTTCTCATCCAATCCTTTCCCTTCCTTGGCTGAACTTGATGGACATGTGTCTTTTTACAACCGTATAAACTATGTAATTTGGGGGAACGTGTAATGAGTCGTTCATGAGTTAAACGGCACGTGGAGTCGGGTCTTCCGTGTGATCGACAGGAGTCAGTTCCCTGCCGTGTGCCGATGCCTCACTCACCCGCCACTAATTGGGTGACTGCCTTCCCTTTATCCTGAGAAATATTGGACTAAAAGGGGTGTGGGAGGGGTGTCTGACATTCAGGAGGCAGCAGAACCAGCTCTTTATAATGAGCGGAACCTAATGATCCAATTCACTAAGAAGAAACGGACTTCCCATCACCAATGTGAACGCAGCCTAATCAACAGTCGGGAGGATGAAGCCTCCATGACTTATCTGTAGACCTTATATACTAAGGACTGCAGGACCTGTGATGATGTCATAGTCATGTGATCAATTCCCATAGGGAAAGGAGCCAAGCAGTGAGGATTTGTTATGGCCCAACAGATTGTGTCATGTGACCAGTGTGATGTCATCAAAGGTCCTTTAACATTAATACCTACAAGCGATGTATATTACTTGGTAAGATACTTATCCTATTAGGCTAAAGGACCTGTGATGATGTCATTAACATGTGACTTTTTGGGGTGAGAGCAACTGTAGCATTTACAGGAGAGTGCTGGAGCGAACACTGAGGGAAGGTAATGGAAAAAAAGGAGGAGGATATGGGGGTGCAGGGTGCGAGGAAAGGGTTAAATATACGGGTGCAGGCTATGCGAGAAAGAGGGGGATACGAGGGTGCAGGATACAAGAGAAAGAGAAGGATAAGGGGCCGCAGGCTGCATCCGAAATGGGGATATGGAGGTGCTGGCTGCATAAGAAAGTGTCACATATAGGGGGCATTATCTGCAGAGGATTTACTTACAAGATACATTTCTGAGAGTGATCTTACAATCAGTTCTCCTCGTTCTGCCTCCAATTCCTTAGGTACATCAGGATATGTTACGTTTCTTTTTAATTAACAATGGACCTTCCCATCAGTGACCCAGCAGGGATGGAGCAGGACAGAACCACGGCTGCCCGGATCCTGGACCTCACCCTAGAGATCATCTACTGGATAACTGGAGAGGTGAGAGTCTCCCAGGACACGGCTCTATCTCTAGGAATACAACAGGAAATGCTGGAGAGTGAAGGATTCTTAGATCATGTAGTGATCGTGTCTCCCATACCAGGATTACACCGTAGTGAAGAAGTCGTCTGGTGAGTGTGTGGACCCCCGGGATCAGGAGATGGACCCAGAGCCCCATCACCCAGCCTCCACATCATTCACTGATACATGAGCAGAAGATTAGAACTTACCTCCAGGATCCCTGACTTGCTGAGCGGAAGAGGTGAGCGCTGCCGGCGAATGCTGGGACATGATATAATAACCAAGGGAGGGGTCCGGGGGATGACTGTGTCATTGGTGTGTCAGGTTCTATAAGATGTCAGGATGTGGCTTGTCTATTCTCCAGGAGGAGTGGGATAGTGTAGAAGGACACAAGGACCAGTACAAGGAGGTCATGATGGAGGCCACCAGCCCCTCACATCACCAGGTAAGAGGGACCTTCCTGATTGTAGAGGAGAGTCACCCAGATTCCCCCATCATCTGCATCATCACATGTAGACCAATATCGTCACTGTGTTATGTCCTATAGATTGGATCCAGAGGAGAGATCCCCCAGAGAGATGTCCCCGTCCTCCACATTCCCAGGACTGGCCAGGAATAAAGCAGGAGGTCCCACCCCATCATCAGGTAGGTGCAGTTGCAGTTTCGCAGCACAATGCCATGTACTGGGAGTCGTTAGGTGACTACTTTCTGTTCATTATGTTATTCTAGTAATTTTCTGTACATTAATGTTTACGTGATACTTTGTTTCTGATCCTCTGTGTAATGTCTGATCCTTGCAGGAAACTTGTGGAGGACTAGAAATCACCTCCTCAGTGTCAGTGGAGGGTAAGAGCTTCTCATAAATCTTATTTAGTAGGAAAATTTCTTTTTAATGTGGGATCTGACATTTTGGAAACATTTCTCCCTTATGATCATAATTATTTCTATTATTTTAAGTAACTTATTTAGTTGTATAATATTCCATCACGTCGGTTTGTTGTTGGGTATGGACATTACTCCTGCCATGGGAGAGACTTATGTCTGAGCTTAAAACAACCTGAACACTTAACTCTTCTCTCCTTTCTTAAAGGGGTTGTCCTAGAATTTAAAAAAAAAAAAAAAAAATGTGTACTTACCTCCTCTGTCGCTCCTGATGTCCTGCGCCGCGGTCCTTCTGATTCTTCCGGTTGGCTGAGGTGTCCGGCCACTCCCATCTGTCCCATCTCTCAGCATTGTAGGGTGCTGGGATTTGGTGACAGATGGGAGTGGCTTCCGTACCCCTGTAAACAAACAGTGAAGTTGAAGTTTGGGGTCAGCAGTTTTGGTTGAACTCCGAAAAAAAGTTTGGTGCGGTACCCGACCTTGACCCCAAACCCCATTGAAATCAAAGAACTTTAAAACCCAACAATGGCTGCGTATTGGAGGTAGTAAGAGGTAGAGGGGTGCAAAAAGGGAAGTAAAAAGGGGGAAATTGCCCTGACAAAAATGGACCAGGAAAACTACTTAAAATAATAACAGAAAATAAAACAAATACTGTATATACTCAAGTATAAGTCGACCCAAGTATTAGCCGAGACCACTTATTTTACCACCAAAAACTGTGAAACCCAATTGACTCGAGTATAAGCCGAGGGTGGGGAAATGCATTGGTCACAGCCTCCCAGTATATAGCCAGCCAGCTTTCAGTAGTATACAGCCTGCCCAGCCCCCTGTAGTATATAGCCAGACAGCCTCCAGTAGTATACAGCCTGCCCAGCCCCCTGTAGTATATAGCCAGCCAGCCTCCAGTAGTACAGGCAGTCCCCGGGTTACATACAAGATAGGGTCTGTAGGTTTGTTCTTAAGTTGAGTTTGTATGTAAGTCGGAACCGTATACTTTATTATTGTAACCCCGGTCAAAAATTTTTTGGTCTCTCTGACAATTGGATTTTAAAAATGTTGTCATAAGAACCAGGAGTAACAATAAATCTTAATTACAGGCAACTGTGATAACTGTTATAGCTGATTATTGTAGCCCAGGACTAAAATACAGTAAATTACCAAAATCCACAGGTCTGTTTGTAACTAGGAGTCGTATGTAAGTCAGGTGTTCTTAAGTAGGGGACCGCCTGTATACAGCCTGCCCAGCCCCCTGTAGTATACAGCCTGCCCAGCCCCCAGTAGTGTACAGCCTGCCCAGCCCCTGTAGTATACAGCCTGCCCAGCCCCCAGTAGTGTACAGCCACCCCGCCAGCCCCCAGTAATATATAGCCTGCCAGCCAGCCGTGGTATATAGAAAGCCCCAAGTTGTATAGAGCGAGACTGCCAGCCCCCTGTAGTATATAGCCTGCCAGCCCCATGTAGTATACAGCCTGCCCAGCCACCTGTAGTGTACAGCCTGCAAGCCCCCTGTAATATATAGCCTGCCAGCCAGCCGTAGTATATAGCCAGCCAGCCCCCTGTAGAATACAACCTGCCAGCCTCCTTTAGTAGCCAGCCAGCCCACAGTTTGCCAAGCACATTAAAAAAAAAAAAACTTACATACTCGCCTTGGGTCCCAATGCCTGGCGCAGCTCCCCGATGCTCTGGTCCCCGGGGCTCCTCTTCTTTCTTCTCTCTGCTTTAACAGCCGGCCACGCGATCTGCCGGCCGTCGCACACTATGATGTCATCAGTGGCAACACCGCCGCATCATAAGGTGCGCCGGTCGGCAGATCGCATGGACGCATCTCTGCCGGCTAATACAGAATAAAGAAGAAGAGGAGCCGCGTTGAGCATCGGGACACTGGAGGGTGAGTATGTACCTTTATGTTTATTATTGACTCGTGTATACTCGAGTATATATGGTAATAAAAATTAATTAAAACCAAATAAATGATGTTAAAGTCACTGCGCTATAAGATGCTATGGGTATCCAGACCTGGTTCCTCTTAATGAAGTGCGGATGTCCACATTGGCTATGGGTAGGTGATGATGAGACCCCTGGCAGTGCAGAACACCGACTCTGATCGGACACTTGCCGCAGGGGAGGACAGCACCTAAAAGGCTCCGGCAACATGTCCGATTTTCCTACCCAGAAATTAAATGGAGACACCACATAGTTCAGTACCAGGAGACGCGTTGCAGTAAGTGAACCATTACACCATCTGAATATAGAAATGCAGTGACTGCAGGATGAGACCGCTTGACAGGCAGTGACGGTTTATGAGACCGTTTTAGACTTGCAGTAACTGCGGTACACGCCTACTTGAGTCTAGACATGCGGTATGAGACCGTTTGACATTATATATACAGTGACTGTGTATGAGACCATTTGAGACAATACTTGCAGTCACTGGCACTGCCCTGTAGTACAGTAGTTCTTCACCGTGCCCTAAAAAGGGCAATTATTTAAAATTACTAGCTGTCCCTCCTCTCCCTACCTACTTGCCCTCAAAATTAAATCTTTCTAGGTCCCTGTCTCCACCTTTCTGTAACGACACTGGGACATGTGACCCTGCCTCTTTTATAAAGCAGGGTCACATGACCCACCTGGCCAATCACAGCCATGCCTGTGGTTACTTAGGGCTTGTTGATCGACCGCCCCGCAGCCCATCGACCAGCTTTACCCTGAACTTCGGACCCGGAACTACAGTTCATGTTTTCCAATTATCTCAGTAAATTAGGAGGATGTGAAACTTTGTTGTTTCCTTTTTATAGGTGAAGATGAGATAATTCCCTTCCATGAACATCCCCTTTTACCTCCCTATCGTGACGCTGAATATATCCCAGATAACGTAGTAACACCAAATGTCCCCTCGGACCTCCACGGCAGAGGTCCATCCACTGATACCACTGGTGCCCTGGAACCTTCATCCAGTCAATTTCCAATTGTCAGACATGAAGATGGGGATAGGTTGGAGGAAATATTTCAATCTGGAAAACCTGTGAAGACAAAATCTAACCTTTCGGTCCATAAAAAAATTAACACAGAAGAAAGGCCATTTTCATGTTCACAATGTGGGAAAAGTTTTAGTAAGAAATCGATTCTTGTTAAACATCAGAGAACTCACACAGGGGAGAAGCCATTTTCATGCCCTGAATGTGAGAAACATTTCAGCCAGAAATATAGTCTGATAGAACATCTGAGAATTCACACGGGAGAGAAACCGTTCTCGTGCTCAGAGTGTGGGAAATGTTTCATTCAGAAATCGATTCTCGTTAAACATCAGAGAACTCACACAAGGGAGGAGCCATTTTCTTGTTCAAACTGTAAACAGTGTTTTGGTCAGCGTTCAGATCTTATGGAACATCAAAAAATTCACACAGGAGAGAAACACGTGAACCACAAATCCAGTCTTGTCAAATTTCAGAGAACTCATGGAGACGAGAAGCCATTTCAATGTCCGGAATGTAAGAAAAGTTTTCATCTAAAGTCCAATCTTCTAGAACATCAGAGAACTCACACAGGGGTGAAGCCTTTTTCCTGTACAGAATGTGGGAGATGTTTTAACCAAAAATCAAGTCTTGTAAAGCATCTGAGAATTCACACAGGGGAGAAACCATATTCTTGTTCTGAATGTAAGAAATGTTTTGCACGCAGCTCGAATTTATATGATCATCTAAGAACTCACACCAAGGAGAAGACATTTTCATGTCCCGAATGTGGGAAATGCTTTCACCAGAAATCTGTGCTAATTAAACATCAGAGAACTCACACAGGGGAGAAGTTATATTCATGTCCTGAATGTGGAACTTTTTTCAGTCAAAAATCAAATCTTGTGGAGCATCTAAGAATTCACACAGGGGAGAAGCCATTTTTATGTTCAGAATGTGGGGAAAATTTTTGTCTCAAATCGGATTTTGTCAAACATCAGCAAACTCACACAGCGGATGACTTGTCTCCATGTCCTGAATGTGGGAAACGTTTTAGTCAGAAATCCAAACTTGTGGAACATCTTAGAGTTCACAAAGGAGAGAAGCCATTTTCTTGCGCTGAATGTGGGAAAAGTTTTAGCCAGCAATCGATTTTTGTTATACATCAGAGAACTCACACAGGAGACAAACCATTTCCTTGTCCCGAATGTGGCAAATGTTTCACTCGAAAATCGTATGTTATTCAACATCAAAGAATTCACACAGGAGAGAAGCCATACACATGTTCGGAATGTGAGAAAAGTTTTCGTCGAAAATCTGTTTTAATTAAACATCAGAAAATTCATAGAGGGGAGAAGCCTTTCCCGTGTCCTGAATGTGGGAAATGTTTTAGTTCCAAATCAAATCTCATAGAGCATCTCAGAGTTCACACGGGGGAGAAGCCGTTTTCTTGTACTGAATGTGGGAAATGTTTTAGCCAGAAATCGATTCTTGTTAAACATCAGAGAATTCACACAGGAGACAAACCATTTCCTTGTTCGGAGTGTGGCAAAGGTTTCACTCGAAAATCGAGTCTTATTGAACATTGTAGAATTCACACGGGGGAGAAGCCGTTTTTGTGTTTAGAATGTGGGAAAAGTTTTGGTTATAAATCAGTTTTTCTTAAACATCAGAGAACTCACACAGGAGGAGAAAGCCGCTCTCCTGACGTAAATGTGGCAAATATTTTAGTTTGAAATACAATTCCCTAGTACATCAGGCAAAGATGACCTTATTTTTGTGTATGGCAACAGTTTTAGTCAAAGGGGAAGCCATTTTGATCTTGAACATTGGGAGATTACAAAGGGAGGAGACAATAGGGCGGCACGGTGGCTCAGGGGGAAGCACTTCTGCCTTGCAGCGCTGGAGTCCTGGGTTTGAATCCCACCCAGGTCATCATCTGCAAAGAGTTTGTATGTTCTCTCCGTGTTGGCATGGGTTTCCTCCGGGTCCTCCGGTTTCCTCCCACACTCCAAAACGTACTGTTAGGTTGTTTAGATTGTGAGCCCATGGGGACAGGGAACAATTTGACATGCTTTGTGCAGCGCTGTATTATCTGTAGGCGCTATATAAATAAAGAATTATTTATAATGTTCATATTGTCAGGGCCGGCTTCAGCACTGGGAATGCCGGGGCCCAGAGAAATTCTGATGATTAATCCTCGCTATGTGTCTGCCCGGTTGCCATTCTTTTGTACTTTTTAAACCGTAATATATAAATGTGTTGGCCTATTATAATGAAATAAAGTAAAGTTTGTATGAAATTTTTAATATACCAAAATAAAGTGATTAGATTTTTCTGAATTGCCATCTTTTATTACTACCCCTTCTGTCTTAGGGTATTCTTTGAGAGTGGACATGGCTGTGATTGACCCAGCAATATATGTGACCCTGCTGTATAAGAGCAGGGACACATCTTTAGGTGCCATAAAAACCATGAGTGAGCTAGGGAGTTGCAGGGACAGTGAGGGATTCAGCTGTAATATCACAATTGCCCTTTTCAGGGCAGATAAAGAGAAAATGCTGCAAGAGACAGAGAGAATAAATTGCCCTTTTCAGGGTAGTGTGCAGAACTGGATCTTGCTACTCATTGGCTGCTATAGTGTAGGGCCAGTCTAAGTAATAGTTGCATCCCACAATACTAGCTGACAGTTCTAGTTGAATCCTACAGTACTAACATACATTATCAGTAATAATTAGAGATGGGCGAATTTGTTAAAATTTGCTTCGTCCCTATTCGCTGAATTTTTTGAAAAAATTTGATTCAACCCGAATCGAATCATGACGAATCATGTTACAAAAACAGGTATTTCCTGGCTGCAGAGAGCCTGTAGGGTGTTGATATTAGATGATTTCATAGATGACAACAGAACCTGTTCTGTTAAATGCTGATACATGTAGAAACCCCCCTAAAAAGTGTAGAGGGTGTCGGCAGTAATTCTGCATTGACGTCACTGATCATTTTGCCCTTCATTTCATCCGTCATTTTCCGCTTTCAGTCGGTCAATAATCCATCATGAGTATTGCTAAAGCCAAAAACAAACAGGAGTGGATCCAAAACAGAGATGACCAGTAAATGGGATATTTGCATGGCCTTTAGTTTGAAACTAAACATAGTGGCAACGTCATAGAGCGATGGAGGGTGAAAACAGCATTATGAAAATCACAGGGTGTTCCAGGGAGACAGTGGTCAGTTGGCAGCAGCATGAGTAGCAGAGTGGCACCATGACAGAGCGTGGAGGTGGGGCAGCAGCAGCAGGAGGCCACAAAGTGGCACAATGATAAGAGTGTGGAGGTGGCGGCAACAGAAGCAGCAGCAGGACCCACAGGTGGCAGCAACATGGTGGAAGCAACATGGAAAGCCACAGAGTGGCCCAACGATAGGGTGTGGAGGTGGTGGCGGCAGCAGCAGGAGCCCACAGCAGGAGAGGCCACATTGTGGCACAATGACTAAGTTTGAAATGAATTTGAAGTTGAAATTTTCCATTTAAATTTGAATTTGAAGATTGGACACGCTACATTCATAATACATTGCAGTTTTCCTGAAAATATCAGGTCTTTGCCAAAAAAGAACTGCAAAGCTTCAGCAGGAGCCCACAGAGTGGCACAATGATATAGTGTGGAGGTGGCGTCAGCAGCAGCAGTAGCCCACAGAATGGCACAATGATATAGTGTGGAGGTGGTGTAAGCAGCAGCAGGAGCCCACAGAGTGGCACAATGATATAGTGTGGAGGTGGCGTCAGCAGCAGCAGGAGCCCACAGAGTGACACAATCATATAGTGTGGAGGTGGCGTCAGCAGCAGGAGCCCACAGAGTGTACATGATATAGGGTGGTGGCGTATCAGCAGGAGCCCACAGAGTGGCACAATGATATAGTGTGGAGGTGGCGTCAGCACCAGGACGCCCACAGAGTGGCACAATGATATAGTGTGGAGGTGGCGTCAGCAGCAGCAGGAGCCCACAGAGTGTTGCACAAGTCATACATATAGTGGTAGTGGGCGTCATCAGCAGACCCACAGGTGGAACAAATGATATAGTGTGGAGGTAGCAGCAGGAGCCCACAGAGTGGCTCAATGATATAGTGTGGAGTTGGAGTCAGCAGCAGCAGGAGCCCACAGAGTGGCAAAATGATATAGTGTGGAGGTGGTGTCAGCAGCAGCAGGAGGCCACAGAGTGGCACAATGATAAGAGTGTGGAGGTGTCGGCAGCAGCAGCAGCAGGAGCCCACAGCAGAGGAGGCCACATTGTGGCACAATGACGAAGTTTGAAATTAATTCAAAGTTGACATTTTCTATTTGAATTTGAAGATTAGAGACACCACATTCATAATGCATTACAGTTTTCCTAAAATTTCAGGTCTTTGCCAAAATGAACTGCAAAGGTGGCACCAGCAGCAGCCGCAGCATGAGGTCAGAGGTGTGGATGTGGCGGCAACATGGTAGGCCACAGAGTGGCACAATGATATAGTGTGGAGGTGGCGTCAGCAGCAGGAGCCCACAGAGTGGCACAATGATATAGTGTGGAGGTGGCGTCAGCAGCAGCAGGAGCCCACAGAGTGGCACAATGATATAGTGTGGAGGTGGCGTCAGCAGGAGCCCACAGAGTGGCATAATAATATAGTGTGGAGGTGGCAGCAGCAGCATACTGGTAAAGGGCTGGCACTGCCGTTTTGGAAAAAAAATTGCGGCTTGGAACTCTCCCCCTCGGTTCGGCACAAAGCATTAGTTCTCTGAAGGGTGCAGAGTCCACGACTTGGAAAGGGAGAGACTGCTGTACCAACAACTTCGACAAGAGCACGATCAGCTTCTGCACCTTATGATGGCTGGACGCATAAAGTTGTCTATTTGTAAATGCCTCTTTCAACGACTGCTGGCGCCATGCGTAGCGAGGTGCAGGAGCATCTGGACCGGGAGATGATGTCAAAGACAAACAGCTCCCTTCGGCAGAGGTGCTGGTGCCTTGACTGGCTGAAATGGCATGTCTACCACTAGGTTCTGCTGTTGCTGCACCTACAGGATGGACCTCCACATCTGTTCCACGTTTCTCCCAGGCCATTGGATGGTGATGCTGCATGTGTGGGCGCAGGGCCGTGGTGCCAACGTTAGCTCCCTGGCCACGCTTCACTTTCTGCCCGCAGATTCTAAATATACACATGCTCAGCTCCTCGGGTGTCTTAACAAAAAACTGCCACACCGCCGAGGTGGTGATTTTACTGCCACCACCCTGCACTGAGCGACTACTAACGCCACTGCTTCGCTGAGCACTGCTTACTAGGACCTCCAAAGCGAGGTTTGTACCCCGTGGCTGTTTGGCTCCTGTGCTCACACTGCTGCCACCCTGCTGACTCACGGCTACAGGAGCGACTTGCTGCCTGCTTCGCTGCCTGACGCGCAAGCTGACACTCTCTTCGCCCAGCTTCCAAGTGCGAACGGCTACATCATCGTCAATTTGCTTTTCCCAGTCACTGCTACTCTCCTCACCGGTGTCAGTATGCACAGCCTGCCTACTGCACGAAGCAGAGGATGTCTGCCCCATCTCTTCACTGCCAAGCAGCTGCTGACTGTCCTCAAACACTTTGTGCTCGCTGAATAGTGGTGCTGAGCCCAGACCACCTAGTAGATCTCTGGCTGCGGGAAATGAACAGGACAGAGGCTGGTTGAGGACAGGTGAGCCCTCCTGGTCCATGCCAACTAATTCTTGTATCTGGCTGGGGTTGTCAGATGTTATATTTGAGGAATTGGGTGACCTAGTCGACCAATCAACAATCTTTGGGTTGTTGATCAACACATTGCCACTAGATGACAACGGCAGTTCTGGCCTCACAGTAACCCCTGTTGTGACGTCTCCTTACTGTGCTGCGACGTCTACCTGCTCCACCTGCCACCTTTCATAGTGGTTAATCAACTACGTGGATTTGACACTTATTTGTTGCTCAAATATATAAAGCAACAAAGAAGTATTGGAATTTGCAGTATACAGATACCCCACAACGGACACCCTGTAATTGGACGGAAAATCACTCTATAAACTATGTGGATTTGACACGTAAATCTTGCTCTGAACTTTAGCAACAAAAAATATTGGAATTTGCGTTATACAGATGCCCCAAAATGGACACCCTGGGATTGGAGCAGAAATTACTACAGAAAGTAGGTGGATTTCACACTATTCACTTCAGCAACAAAAAAGAACTGCTATTTGGGGTATACAGATCCCCCAAAAGGGACACCCTTGGAGCAAAAATCACAACAGCACAGTACAGTAGAAGCAGCTGGATGCTACAGGCCGCACATGCAGTGTGAAGTGCCGAGTTTGGAAAATGGCCGCCTCTTTTATAGTCTGTGTGACATCACAGAAGCCTGCCGATTGCTGATTGGCTTACAGGTCTGCACATGTGATCGAGGGTGTTCCTTTCTCCTTCCCAGAGTTCTCTGCCCCATGTAACATGTTGTTCTCGTGCCCATTTTGGTAATAAAGGAGGGGGAAAAAAAACTTTGTTCCCACGAATCATCGTAAACTTTGGCTTCGTGACGAATCGAATTTTTCCTGGAATGCTAACCGAAGTTAGAATTAGAATCGATTCGCCGATCTCTAGTAATAATAATCTTTATATAGCGCCGTAGCTATTACACCATTCTGTAGCTTTACAGAATCTGGGGGACATACATATAAAAAGACATTACAGAGTAACAACATATGAAACAATAAGAGTGAGGAGCCTGGAGAAGCTTGGGCTCATTTACATAATTTTAAAATCCTTAAAAAAAAAAACCTGGGCATAAGAAGTTAAAAGAAAAGCAGATCCTGCCAGAGGGGGCACACACCAGTATGTCAGTGTGATGGGTTTACAATCCTTCATCCTGGTGGTAGATGTACTAAAATATTGTAGCCCGTACAAGTTTGGAAGTTCTTGGGGAATGAAGGATGTGTCCTTCTGCCTATAATGGATATTGTATACATTTGTATTGAGAGCAGGACCAGATGTACAAGGATTCATGGGTGAAGATCTTTTTCAGTAGAAAATCTGGTGGGTGGTGTGGGTGCCCCTCTAGAAGGCTTGCACCCTTGCTACCGCCCAAATCACCTACATTATAGTCCACTACTGCTCTCTGTGTTATATATATATGCTCCTAAAAATAGACCTAGAATTTTGCCTATTTATGTTTAGGACCATATATACAGTATTTGGATATGTCAGCCTATGATATCTATTTACTTGTCTCTTAGGAGTATATATATATACTTTTTCATATTTACAGTGGATTGTGCATATGTGTGATTTAAATTCATTATTTATACTACAAATTGGTCACATGACCTTGTATGGGATCCCACCCAGACGTGTCAAATTTTGGTCTAAGCCCCATATTAATTGAATTTTCCCAATACTTTTATGTGAATTTTATGTCATTTTTTTGTGTTTTTTAGTCATTTTAACAACAGCGCCATGTAAAAACCAATCCAATGCGGTTTTTATTTCCCTAAACTCCTAAAATGTGGGGATACTTAAGCAAACTTTCTCAGAGATCATACTGACTCAAAATATAAAAATGATGCATCACCTTGACCACACAGTGAAAGCCGTAAAAGTAAAACCCACGTAACTGCGTTTTTTGGCCGATGCCTCCACGTATCGAATATTTTGTCAAGCCCTCATACAGCTCTGTACATGGAAAAATCTATAAGATTTTGTTTGTAGAAGGAGAGGAGTGAAAACAGAACACAAAAACCCAAAAGCCTGAAAAAATCTTCATCAAAACCGACCAAAAAGATACTTTTCCAAATGACCGCAAGCGTTTAACAAGCCAACGAGGAGCGCAGTCTGCATTTCAGTCACGACTGTAGGTCTTATATACCACAGACTACAGGACCTTTGATGATGTCATGGTCATGTGACCAGACGAGGGGCGGGGTAAAGCACCATAGATTGATGTTTTTAACCACTTCCTGTGATGTCATCAAAGGTCCTTTAACCAACGAAGATTTCGTACGTGACTGATCATGTGACTGTGACATCAGCGCAGGTCCTGTAGACACCAGGAGGTCCTGTGCAGGTCAGTGATTGGTTGTGGTGCGTTTGTTGTCTTGTTGTTGTTGCATTAGTTAACTTTTTAGTAATTGGTTTAGTTTTGTGTAGCTGTAGGTGATATTCGGCCGTCCATATGTTCCGTTTATTTAGGTGACCTGTACACGTAATTTCGCACTCATAGAATACGCCTACACATGGCGTTGATTTTCTGTTGCAGTTAATAAGGAGCGGGTTTGTCAAATTTTCAAAACCTTTGAATTCAGATGAGTAACACGTATGACGGGTCAGTTTGTATTCACACACAGAATTATATTTAATACATAATAGCAGCCTGGACGATAAAACCTTGTGACCTCCCAATTGTCCCGCATCCAGCAGGACAGCTCCGGTTTTTCAGGCTCTGTCCTGCCGACCGGGAGATATGTGCCAGGACATCAATTGTGTTGGCATCTCCCAGACACCAGCAGAGCTGATTACAGTGATAGTGCAGGGAACTGCTGGCTCTGTGTATTATCACTGCGCCTATGCTGTAGGACAATGTAGCTGAGCTGATCGGCGTGATGTAATGATGTCACCCAGCCTGCCTGCTTCACTGCTACATACAGCCCAAGGAGAGAAGAGGAGCTGCTGTGATGGAACAAAGAAAGGTGAGTACCTGTTTATTATTTTACTGTGGAGCACAATATCACTGCATTGGTTGCCTGTCTCCTTCCGAATTCAGTTTAAAATAACAACCCTCATCCACAAAGCTCTGCACAATGCTGCGCCTCCATATCTCTCATCTCAGTGTTTTACCCCACCTGTGCGCTTCGATCTGCCAGTGATCTTAGATTAATCTCTACATGAATTCGAACCTCCCACTCACGTATCCAGGACTTCTCCAAAGTTGCAATGATTCTCTGGAACGCCCTTCCCCGGACTCTCAGACTAATACCCAACCTTTACAGTTTCAAAACTGATCTTATATCCCATCTCTTTATGCAGATCTATCACACTAACTGCATGACTCATAGACTGTAAGCTCTTGTGTCACCCCCTCATCCTCATAGACTGTAAGCTCTTGTTTGTATTCTGTAATGTAATATTATATTTGCCTATCTCCCCTATGATTTGTAAAGCTCCGGAATATGATGGCGCTGTATATATATATATATAGAGAGAGAGATTAGATATAAAATATCATTATGTTATTATCAGAGGGGCTACCATGACGGGGAGCTGGGGGGACACAATATGAATGGGAGATAAAGGGGGTAGAAAGGGGCGGAGCAAAAGGCGTGGCTTGGGGGGGGATTTCTGTATTGCTGATAGCACTCAACATTTTCTGTCCCTCTTTCTCTGATATGTAATTTGGGAGGTGGGTGACTTTATATGGTACACAGCGCTGTCTATCACCAACATAAGCCCCTCTTACACATGAGTTAGCTCTCGGCTATCTCTCTCGTCCACATGGATGATCACATCCATGTTTCACCGGCGGACAACTCTGGGCGGGGCTTATGTCCAAAGACCTACAGGATTGAGTTGTTGAATTCCAACTTACCTTATACTTATCTCCACATTAGATGTTTGGCTGAACCCATTCAAATCGGAAGGTTCTGGACAAGCCCATTCAGTCCTATCAGTCCTCAGTCATCAACAACTTTTACTAAATTGTTCTTCATGTAATATGTTCTTCCACAGGTGATATTGCGCTCAGTCCTCCTTGATCTCCCTCAGGTTCCTTTAGGCACAGGACAATTAATATATTTTTTTTTTTACAAGACGATGGACCTTTTGATCAGTGACCCACAAAGAATGGCCAAGGACAGAACCATGGCTGCCCGGATCCTGGACCTCACCCTAGAGATTCCCTGGAGTTCACCTTCTTCTTCCTGGTGCATGTAAGTGCATTGTCCGTGTATAATGTGCTGTGCAGGGAGTCACCAAGATCGTGCGCCCTATATCCTGCATATGTCACTTCCCCGCTCAGGTCCCCGGAGTTCCTGGTGCATGTAAGTGCATTGGATGCAACACAATTGGAATATTAAATCCCGTGCTCAGTCCGATCGTCCAACGACATGCCCCCCAATGTCTGTCGCATAAAAGCCGGCGCCGCTGCGCCAAAATCTGATCGGGTGCGACACAATCCCCTTCTTAATCCCTGTCCCAGCGACGCGCATCCCGAAAACCATGAACAGTCCGACGGAAATGCGATCCGCGGACCCTTAGTAAATAAGCCGCATTATGTTCATAATCCATATCACTTGTTTATCAAAGCCGGTTTTCCCTTAGGAAATCATCACAACCCAATCCAATTTTTGTAAAATGTAAGCTCGCCTTGTAAAACACTTCAATCCAATCCAAGGTTCCTACTGCTATCATTAGCTCTTCTTTATTCAGATATATATCCAAGATATCAAAACTTCACTCTGAGAATATCAGACAAATACCAACGCGTTTCGAACACAACACTGCACTCTTCGTATGCTGCATCACGGCCATTGCTGTGTTATTGGTTTCTCTACATTGAGATCTACTATGGAAAGCGGGCGAGTGGGTGTTTTTTTCACTGTATTATTTCTAGGTTCTGTGGATCCTTGCAAGGAAATTGGAAATTGTTATGAAATACCATAATACCAACAATAGGGTTTTTTTTTATAAAGGGTCGTGGATCGCACTTTCGGGATTTGCGCAGCTTTGACAGGTATTTAACAGGGGTCTACGCTGGGTGTGTTTTGCACAGGATCTGAATGTGGCGCAGCTGCATTGCTTCCATGCGACACAAATCCGATAGCATGCCGTCGGACGATACGACTGATTCGGACTAAGCACGGGATTTAACTTTCAATTTGTGTCGCAAGACAATGCACTTACATGCACCAGGAAGAAGAAGGTGAACTCCGGGGACCTGAGCGGGGAAGCGACACATGCAGGATATCGGGCGCACGATCTTAGTGACTCCCCGCACAGCGCATTATACACGGACAATGCACTTACATGCACCAGGAAGAAGAAGGTGAACTCCGGGGACCTGAGCGGGGAAGTGACACATGCAGGATATCAGTTGCAGGCTCTTAGTGACTCCCCGCACAGCGGATTATACACAGACAATGCACTTACATGCACCAGGAGGAAGAAGGTGAACTCCGGGGACCTGAGCGGGGAAGCGACACATGCAGGATATCAGGCGCAGGATCTTAGTGAATCGTGGCAGATGTGTATTATACACGGACAATGCAATTCGGGTGAACTCCGTCGGCTGGGTAAGTAAATGTGCCCCAATGTGTTTCGGCAACATGCTTGTAATAGCTCGTATATCAAAGTTTCCCCTAAGGAAATCAATGCAACCTAGAGGTTTGGTCTTGGAACAAATTATCCTTGTAATTCAAGGTTCCACTGTATCCTGATACCAAGAGATGACAGCCTCGTCAATCTTCTATTGAGCCCCTGCGTTCCTCTGGTTACTAGGGCGCATGTCGCTTGCTTGACTTTAATCAGCCATTCCACCCATTCGTAAAAGGGTCGCGGTAATCGACACAAAGAGGAGGAGATACAACACATGACACTCATTGACGTATAACAACCTTAGTCCATTAAAAAGCCGGATCCTACAGTAGGTTGTTATAAGACTACATTTAATCATCACGTTAGCAGAACTTTATCCCTAATCTCTTGATCTTCAATGTGCACTATAAGCCATAGATGAGCGGGTGCTGGATTGTCTTACTGATTGCAGAATGTCCACACGTTCCATTGAAGGTCGAATTCACTTTAGATGGTCATAGGAATCCAAGGGGAAATCCCCAAATTCAGTTCTCGGAGGATTGATCTGTGCACTGCACTATTATGGCTCCACTATCATCACTGTGAGTTCTCCGATGTTGAAGAAAAACCGATTCTTCTTTGAAACATTTCCCACATACAAGACATAAAAACGGCTTCTCCTCGGAGTGAGTTTTCAGATGATCTATAAAACTGACCTTCTGAGAAAAACATTTCTTACAATCTGAACACGAATAAACCTTCTCCCCCGTGTGGGTTTTTTCATGCTGACGAAGACGCCATTTCCTAATGAAGGATTTTCCGCACTGCGGACAAGAAAATGGCCTCTCCCCCGTGTGAGTTCTGAGATGTTCCACCAGATTAGATTTCTGAGAAAAACGTTTCCCACATTCCGAGCACAAAAACGCTTTTTCCTCGATGTGAAGTCTTATGTGTCGTACGAGATGCGCTTTCTGGATAAAACACTTCTCACATTCAGGACATGAAAACGGTTTCTCCTCTGTGTGAAGTCTTAAATGTCCTTCGAGACTTGATTTCTGACTGAAACACTTCCCACACTCAGGACATGAAAATGGCTTCTCCCCGGTGTGCATTCTCTCATGTACCTCAAAAGAACCTTGGTGTCGAAAGCGCTTCCCACATACGGAGCAGGAAAAGGGTTTCTCTCCTGTGTGAATTCTTAGGTGTTGAACAAGATGAGACTTCCGACCGAAACACTTCCCGCATTCTTCACATGGATACGGCTTCTCCCCTGTGTGCATTTTCTGGTGTCTCTCAACGGAAGCTTTATTTCTAAATCTTTTCCCGCATTCTGAGCACAAAAATGGTTTATCTCCGGGGTTGGGATCAGTTCACACATCGGGGCTCATTTACTAAGGCTCCGAACACTGCACTTTCCCGAATATTTCCGTTTTGCGCCGAATTGCCCCGGGATTTTGGCGCACGAGATCGGATTGTGTCGCATCAGCGCCGGCTTTCACGCAACAGAAATTGGGGGGCGTGGCCGTCGGACAACCCAACGGATTCGGAAAAGCTGCAGAATTTAAAAAAGAATTTGTGTCGCAAGATCAAGCACTCACATGCACCGGGAAGAAGAAGGTGAACTCTGGCGGACACCTGCTGGATATCGGGCGCACGACCTTAGTGAATCCCGGCAGACCCGAATCAGCATCGCACAACGTGTCGCAGGATCGCAACAGGACCGGGTAAGTAAATCTGCCCCATCATGTACGGTAATGTCAGAAAAATCTCTGGACACTTCCATAGGTGCATTTAGAAGAAGTACATTTTCCAATACATGTTGTGGTGTCTGATACATATTACAGAGGGCCGAGGGGTCTCCCGATATTACTGGAGTCTCCATCCAAACATCCAAGGAAAGTGAGGAGCAAAACTCACATCCTGAACCACAACGTGTGCATCACTAAGGAAGAGGAGACTCTGTACAGCCTATGGTGCCCCCTGCTGGCTGGAGGCTTTATAACTTCTATAACAACTACACTATAAGAAACATAAGGCTGCGGTCACACTTTGCACTGAAAACTGCATCGCAATCAGTGTTTATGTGGTTTTAGGTGCAGTTTCTCATTTTAACAGGTGAACGACATGAACTGAACAAGCGAATGATCAGGTTTCCCCTCCACCCGTTCAGTTCACCTGTTAAATTTACAAATCTGCACCTAAAACCTCCTCAAAACTGATTGCGATGCAGATGTGACTGCAACGTGTGAAGCTCTGGAAAATAAGACGACCAATCACTGACCTGCACAGAACTTAACGGTGGCCACAGGACCTGTGATGACATCACACTGGTCACATGACAGGAAGTGAGAAATCTCTGCTGCTTTACTCCTCCCATCATCTGACTGATCACATGACCATGACATCATCACAGTTCCTGTAGCCACCGGTATATAAGATGTACAGTTGTGGTGACGAGACAGACGGCTGCCTAATTGTGAGGAGGTATAAAGCAGGAAGTTTTTGTTAGTATTTCTAGAAAACCCCCTTGTGTACGGGGTATGAGACAGAATTGCAGTGTACATGAAGCTCCGGGTGCAGCATCACTAGCGAGGCCTCTGGTTTTTCCGTTTTTCACTCCGATTCTTCCATAAGTCGTATTTTTTATATTTTTCCATTTACAAAGCTACATGAGGGTGCAAATAATACTTTCTAAGGCAGCGGGCGTGGGGGGCAACTAAATTACCCATGAATGAGGCCACATAAGAGATTGGAAAGGTTTTAGAGGGCCAGACTAATATACTTAACTGATACCTAATGCCCCCATGCAAAATGTCTCCTATCATGACACCCCCATCTTTCATTACGCCCCATTCATAATGCCCCCTCTAATTGTGCCCGCATTTATAATTCTTCTCATTATATGCACATTTATAATGCCCCTTCTCCTTATGCCCCATTTTTTCATGCATAATGTCTCCTATCATGACACCCCCATCTTTCATTACGCCCCATTCATAATGACCCCCCTAATTGTGTCTGCATTTATAATTTCCCTTCTTATTAGGCACCTTTTTATAGTGCCACTTCCCCTTATGCCCCCTCCGTTATGCCACCATTTATATTGCCCACTCTCTTTTGTCCCCAATTCATACTACTCTAAATATGGCAAAAATTTACTCACATTTCCTCTGGTCTGTCCGGTGGCATCTTCTATACTACGTCGTCCCAATCTCCCTGCCTGGCAGCGAAGTATTTTTGACCAATGGCAGAATCCCATGCGTTTGTAGTGGGCAGACACGTGGGCCAGTAAAAATATTCAGTGGGCCGGATGTGGCCCGCAGGCTTTATAATGCCTGGTTCTGTCTGCCTGGCACACTAACAGCAGTATTATTGGAAAAGGCAGCCAAACCCGTCCATCGGGTCCACTCATCTCTAATTCTGTGCCATGAATTGGGAAGCTGGAAAATTACTTATAAATTCCATTTTCACTCACACAGAGCTGTGTAACAATGAGATGATGTATTCCCTGATACCATTTGGACAACTGTATGAATGCCTCGAGGGCCAGCAGCCTTCATGGCAGTTAGCAGTATAATACAGAAGACACCCACAGTGTATGAAAAGAGCTCAGTCCTACTACAATATTTGTGAGCTATTTCCAGACTATTGACTATAATACTAAACCATTGATGCACCAAATAGGGATTCTGCATTCTGAAAAAAAAATCTTCTTTATTTTGCCAAATGCAGTTGACAGTTGACTCCTTGGCCTGCCTTGGTTCTGTCTCCACGTTCTATCTCCATGGGTCTGAGGAAGTGCGTAAGTTGGTATCTCACTGCTTGTCAAAAGAGTCCTATTCCTGTGCCACAAATTTTTCTTAGTCTAAATCCATAACACACAATGTATAGGGCATGTATAGCTACAAAAAAGACTATACCAAGCTTCTCCACAACCCTGTGACTGTTTATTCACCTCCTTATGGAAGGTTTTTATCCCTTGTCACTACATCGAAATTAATGAATAAAGTAAAACCTGGAGAGGGATGCACCAAGTTTGAATAAAACAACCATCAGAGACCTCAAGAGTCACAAAAATTAATAATATCTCAGTGGCACCAGTCCAATAAAGAAAGCGTGATATGTCCACTAGTCATGAGTCTGGAGCCTTTTAGTAGAAATGGACGCCGGAGAGGCCTAATAAATTCCCCCTATGTATCTAGTTGTTCCACTATCAACAAAATGACTAATGATAAGACAAAAGTCTACTGATACCACAACCAGTTACTGATCATCAAAGGAGTCTTGGGATCGGGATGTACAATTGCCACGTTACAAAGCATTGATTTGGCTACATATGGAATATGCAACTTGGCTCTGGGTGCAGTTCAAAAGAATAACGCTCTAGAGTTGGAGAAGGTATAAAGTAAAGTTCCGACCATGTAATTACATAGATTTCTTTTGTCTTGGGAAGCAGAGATGACATGATTAAAGGGACTTTGCCACCAGATTTGGGCCACCTTTCTTTCTACAACAACCAGTGGAATCCAGAGCTTTCAGAATTCCTCTTTCCTTGTAGGAAAGAATCTATAACGTACCTGTAATGCCTCAATTAGAAACTTTTGATAAATTTTGGAGCATACTAAATCTACAATTCTTCAGGCACCAACTGAGATGAAGAGGTATGCTCTACCAGCAGGGTCGGATTAAGGGTGGTGGGGGCCCCTGGGCGCAAACTGGTGGGGGCCCTTCCAACAATGTTTTTGGAGGTATATAGCCTGTCAGCCCCCTGTAGTATGTAGCCTGTAGTATGTAGCCTGCCGGCCCCCTGTAGTATGTAGCCTGCCAGACCCCTGTAGTATATAGCCTGCCAGACCCCTGTAGACTAGATGTTCAGTCCCCTGTTGTAGAAAATGGTGATTTTGGCAATCTCCCCCTCGAAGGCAGATGTCGTGTCTCACTGATAGCAAGCTGAGAAGCCAGACCCCTATGTGCGTTTGCGGGCGGCCACGGGCCGCTGCGCATTGGCACACAGAGACAGTCAGCGACTCAGCTGAAGCTGTATTCGCTGACTGTCGGAAACTGGGTAGGGGCCCCATTAACAAGTGTAAAGTGGTGGGGGCCCCGTGGGCTCGAGCCCGGGCCCCTCACTTTAATCCGGGACCCTGTCTAACCAGGTATCCCCGGTTTGTGTCGCACCCTCCTTAACTTCAATGCTAACTCGTGCCAAACGGTTGAGGAAAATCCGGCACACAGAGGAGGAGATAAAATCAACAGTAATCTTATGCCTAACTTTTCCTCAATCCAGAGTCTACAAAATTGCAAGTCCACGCTCTCATCATTTCTCACCCACTTGGACTATTGCAGTATATTCTCGTGTGGTACTTCCAGCTAACTTATACCGCCTCACCCGCAACTATCCGTTAACGCTGCTGCGGCCCCCTGGCCCCAGTCTGTCTCCCCTCTCGTGCCTGCCTCTCCGTCGCAGTCTCTCCACTGGTGCCCCATGGAATACAAATTCAGCTCTAAAAAAATACTAACTATGATTTACTATGACGGTCCAGAACCTGTTTCGTCCTCCATAGATCTGGAACGTTATCAGCCAATACCGCTCTCATCACCGCATCATCTCATTCCTCACAGACCTACACCACCCCATGTCATCCTTACATTCCGAGCTCGCTTACTTCACGAGTCCTACAGTACGTTGTTCAAAGGGGACTTTTAATCAACATTTTAACAAAGCTATATCTTTCATGTCAGGTATGACAAGTATAAAAAGTTATGTTCAATGTGAACTTTATAAGCAATAGATGACCAGATGCTTGTTTGTCTTATTGATGACTTGGCAGAAGATCCACATGATCCATTGAAGGTCGAATTCACTATATGGTCAGATGAATCCACTGAAAATCTCCAATCTCAGTTCTCGGAGGACTGATCTGTGCACTGCACTATTATGGCTCCACTATCATCACTGTGAGTTCGCTGATGCTGAAGAAAAACCAATTCTTCTTTAAAACATTTTCCACATTCGAGACATAAAAATGGCTTCTCCTCGGAGTGAATTTTCAGATGATGTAAAAAACTTACTTTATGTGCGAAACATTTCTTACACTCGGAACACGAATACGGCTTCTCCCCCGTGTGGGTTTCATGCTACGCGACCCCATTTCTAATGAAAGATTTCCGCACTGAGACAGAAAACGGCCTCTCCCCCGGTGAGTTCTGAATGTCACCGAGATTAGGATTCTGAGAAAAACGTTTTCCCACATTCCGAGTACAAAAACGCTTTTTCCCCTCGATGTGAGTCTTATGTGTCGACGAGATGCGCTTTGATAAAACACTTCTCACATTCAGGACATGAAAGGTTTCTCCTCTGTGTGAAGTGCCTAAATGTCCTTACGTAGTACTTGACTTCGTGACTGAAACAACACTTCCCACCACGTCAGGACATGAAAATGGCTTCTTCGCCCCGGTGTGCATTCTCTCATGCACCTCAAAAGAACCTTGGGGTCGAAGCGCTTCCCGCATACGAGCAGAAAAGGGTTTCTATCCCCTGTGTGAAATCTCTTAGGTTTGAACAAGATGAACTTACGACCGCACACCACTCTCCCGCAGCATTCTTCAATGGATAACGGCTTCTCCCCTGTGTGCAGTTTTCTGGTTGTCTACTCAACGAAAGCTTATTTCGAAATCTTTTCCCGCATCTGGAGCACAAAAATGGTTATCTCCGGGGGGTAAGTCTCTGATTTCCAATAACATTAACTTTTATCGTTTGACATTTATTTAATTCTGAACCTAAAATTGACCCTTCACTGTTAATTCTGTTGTGCATAAAAAGATTAGAATTCATTGTATCATGTTCCCTAATTGGAAATGGTTTGTCAACCAGTGATTGGCTACATGAAGGTCCCTGGTCACCAGTGGAATCAGTGGATAGATCTGATTTGTGAAGGACTAAGGGGACATTAGGAGAAATTAAATTGTCTTGTAGTGTAATGTTATCTTCTACTTCGTGATAAGGAGATGAAAGGAGATGTTCACTGGAACTTCTTATTTTCTCAACTTTATCTGTAAAAAGATAAAACTGTATTTAACTTCTTGGAAGAAGGTTTCTTTAACTGTTGGATCAGGAAAAAAACAGCTGACAAATTCAGACAGTGGGCACTAATACTAAAGCCACCTTCCAGCTGTCCTACCTGCCCTAAGCAGTAGAAGACAACTTGTCGACATTCCTTTCCTGTGCCAAATAACAAACAAGGAGAAAAAGACAAGACAAGACAATACAAACATGGAGGAATAGTCACCAAATATGGGTAAGAACCAAGAGGACAACGCAGTACAGAATCACTTTCCAAACAGACAGTCAGAAAAAGCAGGCAAAAAGCTCACAGATACCAGAAAACACAATGAACACAAGATAGTTAAGAACAAGACTATGGCAGGCAAAGAACAAAAGTCCATTGAGAAATTTATGAGATGTCAGAGCCCCAGTAAAGATAAAGATAATTGGATCAGTTCTCTGACATCAGACACAACAAAAATGAGAGGGGGATGGTTTGTCACAGGTGAATAAATCAAAGGATCTGTCAATGGTTGGCTAGAACTTTAAGGACAGCACTTATAAAGGTCTGGCAGTGCCGGATCTTAGGATAATAATACTTTTTCTTGCTACCAAGTGTGTCCTGAAGTCCAAAGAAGAAATGAAACACCTTAAAAAATATTATTGTTTTCAGTTAAAGGAAGAAATTGGGAAACAAGATTTATGACTGGCTCTTACCCTCCAATGATATTGTTGAGTATTGTTTGTATTCATCATTCGTTCCTCCACAACTGTCCTGCAAAATTTCATAATGAGACATGAAATTAGTATCTTATAAAATCCACACATTGCAGGACATTTATAACGTGTCTGTATCTCATTTTCATGGATAAGCAAGAGCTTCACTTTATCTGCCTACTCAATGTTTTCTACAAGAAAAGCTGTAAAAAATCTGTCTATAGAGGAATCACAGAAATATCATCTTCTCCTACCTGAGGATCGAGTGGGACCTCCTGCTTTATTCCTGGCCAGTCCTGGGAATGTGGAGGACGGGGACATCTCTCTGGGGGATCTCTCCTTCTGGATCACCTTATAGGAAATAAACGACAGTGACTGATACATTGTCTACATGTGATGAGCAGATGATGGGGGTATCTGGCTGACTCTCCCTCTACACATCAGGGAAGGCTCCTCTTACCTGGTGATGTGAGGGGCTGGTGGTCCTCCATCAGACCTCCTTGTACAGGTCCTTTGTGTCCTTACTACTACTCCCACTCCTCCATGGAGAAATAGACAGCACACTCCTCACCTCCTTATAAGAACCTGACCACACACAATGACACAGTCATCACCCGGACCCCCTTCCCTTGTGTGATTATATCATGTCCCAGCATCCCGCAAGCGCTACCTCTCCGCTTCAGTCAGCTCAGTGATCCTGGAGGTAAGTTCTAGGATTCTCGCTCATGTATCCAGTGAATGAGGTGGAGGCTGGGTGATGGGCTCTGGGTCCATCCTCCTGATACACGGGGGGGTCACACACTCACCACAGACGACTTCTTCACTACTGTGTAACTCCTGTGTATGGGAGACACTGATCACTAATAGATCCTAAGATCCTCACCTCTCCAGCTTTCCCTGTTGTATCCTAGAGATAAGAGCCGTGTCCTGGGAGACTCTCACCTCTCCAGTTATCCAGTAGATGATCTCTAGGGTGAGGTCCAGGATTCGGGCAGCCATGGTTCTGTCTTTGTACAATCTTGGTGGGTCATTGATGGGAAGGACCATTGTTTCTTAAAGGAATACTTAACGTGAATTTTTTGTAAATCACATCTCATAAGTAAAGAATCTACACCCCGTGTTCCCTTCTTCTATCAGTCTATATCCCTCTTTTTCTCACACAACCTGCACCCCCATATACCCCTCTTGCTCACGTAAATGTGCAAAACCCCCTCTTTTTGTTATGCAGCCTGCACCCCCATATCCTCCTTTTTGTTATGCAGCCTGCACCCCCATTTCCCCCTTTTTGTTATGCAGCCTGCACCCCCATATCCCCCTTTTTGTTATGCAGCCTGCACCCCCATATCCCCTCTTTCTGGCGCAGCCTCCTCCTCGGTTCCCTCGTTACCTTCCTCCAGTGTTTGCTCTCTGTCTCTTCCTACACACAATAACACCGCACTTTACTCTAAACTCAGTTGCTCCTCCCACAAAAATGTCACATGTTAATGACATCATCACAGGTCCTTAAGACCACCTGGATTATCAGCTTAGCGAGGAGCACAAATGGCTCAATGGTATAAATGTTACAGGACCTTTGATGACATCACAGTGGTCACATGATATGTCAGTGCTGCTCTTTGCTCCTTCCCTCATGTAATTGATCACATGACTTAATCACAGGTCCTGTAGTCACCAGTACGTAATGTCTACAGATAAGTCGTGAAGGCTGGAGATTCCTAATTATTAGGAGTTTTCCAGAAATTCTTGGACAAAAAATAAACCCGTGTTCACACAGGAAAGTTTATGGTGTAAATGTGGAATGTGTCCATAGAAATTTGTAGTCATACGGAGGCCTAAAGAGCAATTGTACTGATAAACTACACAGAACAACAAACAAAACAGTCCCATTCCTTTCCATGAGGAAAGTATAAATTGAGCTTCGTCATCCTGCATGTCAGGATTCGGGATGTGTGAATCCTCTGGACCATCGCGGGAGATGGTACTAGCCGACACCTGGGACTGGAGTCTAAGTGGCACCTGGTCTTCATCAGTGCCCGCCGCAAGGCGGGATGGACTTGCTGCGGCAGGGTAACACCAGGTCGTTCCCAGGTGCGACTTTAGCGGAAGAAGCGAAGTCTCGTGGTCGGGTTCAGGCACAAGGTCAGGGCAGGCGGCAGAGATGCAACGTCAAAGCCCAATCCAGGGTCGGCAACGGGAGGTCCAGGCAGATGTGAACGGGAACACAGGCACACGGGAATTCAGGAGCAGGAATATTGCTGGGGAGCTTTTTCTAAGGCTGTGAGGCACCAATCAGCGGTGTGCTGGCCCTTTAAATCTTCGACAGCTGGCGCCCGCTGGCGTCCGAGGAGGTGGAGACACGGGCACACAGCAGTCCGCTGGGGAGCAGGAGACAGGACAGGTGAGTTCGGGCCTGCGGTCGGAGTGGGGACACACAGAGGGACACAGGTACGCCCGCAATTCGAGACAGGGATCGCTGGAGCACCCTTGACACTGCAGCTTCTGTATTTTAGTTATGATGTTCCTTCTGCCAGTACAGGTAATGGATGCCCCTGACTCCCTCCTGCTTTGGATTGAGGGCAGTCAGCAGGACACAGATTTGTAGGAGAGGTCCACATAGGACCACAACTATTGAGAGTCACCTGGGTGTTGGAAGCCAGGGACATTGTCACCAGACTAACACGGAAAATCCTGAGAATGTTCTTTGAGTTCTTTATCGCAAGTGAACTATTCTTCGCCGTCACCTGTTGGGGGAAAACTATCAATACAATTGGCTCCCCGCTTACTAGTTTTGAGGATGTCTGGCACAATAGATGTTCCAATAAATTTGGCACTATCGCAAGTAATAAATCACACCCACTGTTCCCATTCATAGCGAATAAACTGAGTACATTCAGTAAACGATACTGCCACTAAACTGCCGGACCAAGAGGTTTCGGAACTCCTTTGTCCCAACAGCAATCGAAGTGCACAATAAATCAATTAGCTCCAACGAGACAGATCTGCCTTCTGCCACCATTAGCCCATATTGATCACATCAATCCCCCCACCCACCCCTGAAACTCGAATCCCTATCGATTATATGCTCGTGTTCAGATTTTATATATAGTCCAGGCTCGGACAGACAGTATGTGTACAACTCAATTTCCCGAAAGGGATCAATAAAGTTATATTGTATTGTATTATAAGACGTAAATGACAAGCACACCTTTGTGGAGGGTAATGATTGAGGATGATGAAGGACGCAGGTTTTCGTCAAAAACTGCTGGTGTGAAATCCCTTACTTGATAGAGTGTCTAAGGTGGATACATTAGTTTGAATTTGTGGCCGTAAGGTGAGATGTCCAAAGGGCGCTAAGAATGGTACCCGAGGCCGTAAACACATGCTGCCACAGCAACAAATGGTTTAGAAAAAATCGTCAGCCGGCACCCGTTCTCCAACAAGCGGGGCTCCTCCACCTCAGCTAGTGAAAGCTTTATTTCTGTTCCTTCATCTCCTGCTCCTGACCTTCATCCTCTGCTGCTCCTCATTACTACACTGGCTACATTGATTTCTCTTTCCAAAACAGAAAATTAAACCATATCCCACAGATGTAGAGGATTTTTTTTTATTGCGTCAGAGGAAAACTTCTACACAGCTGTGAGGGTATGGCTCATAATTTATTGGAACTTCAGTTTTTTAAGATTGTGTGGATCCAAGATTTTATCGATAGTGTAACCAACAGCTCGGAGTCTCTGATGGAAGGTCCATACATTCTAGACGCAACAATATGGGCAAACCCAATCAACAGTGCAAATAACAGGATGCTGTTAATACAGTCCCTCCCTTTCTGTGTGGACTGTGCGGTTTGGTTGGGGAGCAGGCACACCAACAGCCAACATCGTTGACTCGTTGCCAATGTCCTCTTAAGCCTCGTGTGTTTGGAAGTCCATGTGCCAGCTTTTTCAAATACATGCAAGAATATGTTCCCAAATAAACCAAGTGTTTTATTAATTTTTAACTCAGAGCTGGGTCAAGGCTTAGGTCTCCAGCAAGTGAAGTTGAGCTTGAATGGTTTTAAAAGAGCAAGACCCTGGAACTCCTTGCTAAATTTGCAAAACGTTTGAAGCTGTATTCACTCCACCCAATCGATAGTGTAAATAAAGTACATGTGCATGTGGTCAGGTTGCTAGTCCTGATGTCCAGGACTAGCTAGTCCACATGCTAGGGCCCTCTCCGTGTGGTGGCCTCAGCACAATAATACAGCGTGGTTCATACTAACTAAAGGGAAAGGTGGCCCTAAAAATTATACAACATGCAAAAAAATCAGATGAGTCAGGTGATAGGAATGCATCAGGCACAGGCCAGAATACCAAGCAGAAGTCAGAACCCCAAAAATAAACAATAAGTGATCGATCACACCCACAAGACCATCTAGCCACATCCTCTGATTGACAACTGCCTTGAAAGATAGCTGGTGGCCCCACATTAGCCTCTGAAACCCTTTAAGACTGATTCTTCATGTGAAAATGTTTTGTACCATTCCATTTGTTTCTTTGTGTAAAATTTCCGCACTGACCACCACTCACCAGTAATGGATTATTATATAAGCGTTTTGGGAGGCAGCCCACGGTCCCAGCTCCGTGACCACTCAAACCACCCACCTAATTTTTTACGCAGAATGACTTCTACCCATGAAATCCTCGTACTTCTCTTCCTGCTTTCAATACAAATGAACACAAGAGGCATTTCAGGACCTTTATAGGTCCTCTAAAGGTTTTGAAAGCACAAACTGAAAGCAGGCAAAAGGGACGCATCCTTCATTCCCTAAGAAACTTTAGATTCTAGTACCAAATGTAGGAAGTCATTTCCAAAATAGGCAGTGTTAATTGCCCTTTTATATACAATATCAAAGATTCTTTGTGAGGGATAGCCCTCCCACAGACTTCTCTCCCCATTGTTTTACTGACTGTTTTTTCCAATTGCCCTCAGACTAAAAATTCTCAGACTGAGACAACCCTCTTGCACACATTTAAATTTTAATAAACTAGTTGCAACATCCCCCATCGGGGCCTTTTTCTTGGGGCCTGGAGGCAGCTGGGGCCCAGAATACCGGAGTGGCTGGAGGTTGTGGCCTAGGGCACGCTGTGGTCACGGTGCTTGGTATGGGGACCGGAGGGCTGTCCTACAGCCTGGCAAGTCTGGGTGGAGTCACAACAATAATAATGTATTAACAAACTCTGTTTTATTAAATTAGGCGGAGTGGATTTTGTGTTGTCGAAAGAGTAGTCATAGTCATCACATACATTGGGCTAAATCTGGGATCCAATAATGAATACAATTTTTTCTCGGTGCAATTTTTATTGTTCAGAAGTCAGACTTCTGTAATATAGATTTAAACATGAAAAGATATTTTTCAAAATACTTAGCAGGCTTGAAGTAGACAATAGGTGGCTCAACGCTTATTAGTCCGACAGCTTCCAGCCGACTCAGCAAAAGTCTGTGGGGCTTATTTACTAAGGGTCCTGCAGCCGCATTTCCGTCAGGTTTTACGTCATTTTCGGGGATCGTGCCGCTGGGACAGGGATTGTGTCGCATGCGATCGGATTTAGTTGCAATCGCACCGGCTTTCACGTGACACAAATCGGGGGGGGGGGGGGGGCGGCGGGCCGTTGGACAATCCGATGGATTCGGACAAACCGTGGGATTTAACTTAAAAATTGTGTCGCAAGCCATGCACTTACATACACCGTGAGGAAGATGGTAAACTCCGGCGGACCTGATCGGAGAAGCGACACGTTTTCTTGAATCACAGCACAGTGCATTGTCTCCTCCGGACCGGGTAAGTAAATGTGCCCCTATATGTAACGAAAAGGAGAAACCCAGAGGAGTCTCCCAAGGGTAAAAAAAAATTATCTCAAAAGGAAGTTGGGAAGTGAGAAGGTCCAATACAAATTAGATGTTTAAGATGTTTCAGTTCTCGGAGGACTGATCTGTGCACTGCACTATTACGCTATTATCACTGTGAGTTCTCTGATGTTGAACAAAAATCGATTCTTCCTTATAACATTTCCCACATTCAAGACATAAAAAAGTTCAACATCAGAGAACTCACAGTGATAATAGCGTAATAGTGCTATAGTGCACAGATCAGTCCTCAGAACTGAAACATCTTAAGCATTAATTTGATCGACATTCTCAAGTCCCAACTTCCTTTGGGATAATTTTTTTTTACTTGGGAGACCCCTCTGGGTTTCTCCTTTGTAATCTAGGGGCACATTTACTTACCCGGTCCGGAGGAGACAAGTGCATACTGTGCTAGTGATTCAAGACAACGTGATGCCCCAATTTGTGGATTGGTCGCCTTCTCCGATCAGGTCGGCCGGAGTTTACCATCGTCCTCACGGTGTATGTAAGTTGCTGGGGTCGGCGACACAATTTTAAGTTGTAAATCCCACGGTTTGTCCGAATCCATCGGATTGCTCCAACGGCCCCCCCCCCCCCCCCCCCCCCCCCCCCCCCCCCCCCCCCCCACCGATTTGTGTCAGTGAAAGCCGGTGTTGCGATTGCAACTAAATCCCAAATGCAATGCGACACAATCCCGTCCCCAGCGGCCGATTCCCGAAAAATTCGTCTTGTAAAACCTGACGGAAATGAGGGCCTGCGGACCTTAGTACAAAGAAGCCCCACAGACTTTTGTGAGCCTGCTGGAAGCTGTCGGACTTAATAAGCGTGAGCACCTACTGTCTACTCAAGCTGCCTAAGTATGAAAAATATCTTTCATGTTTAAATCTTATATTACAGAAGTTGACTCTGAACAATAAAAAATTGCCACGAAAAACATTGTTATACATTATTGGATCACAGATTTAGCCCAATGTATTGTGATGACTATAAATACTCTTTCGAAAACGCCAGATCCACTCGCCTTACCCAAGTTAATAAGACAGAGTTTGTTAATCATTATTATGTTGATGAACTCCACCAGAAACTTTGTCACAATTACTGCTGTGGGGTTGACCCCCATCGACAGCTCTCGTCAAAGCAAGTTGTGCTAATAGAGACAAATTTTTAGATAAAACCCCCATATTGCAACACCATGCGATTTGCATAGGCAGGAGGAGTAGTAGTTGTGAATAAGCCAATTGTCTGTGTGTCCTCATAGGTGAGCCTGTACGGACTCACTCAGGGATCATATAGTCAGATAGAGGTAATTAGCAGCGGTAGATACTGCTGGATAGGCACAAGGTTAAATGTTTAATGTTATTATCTAATGATGTTACACTTTTTGTTATGGAGTGTGATGGAGAGTGAGGCCACCTGACCAGAGCATAACAAAAACCCCTGGACAGGAAGTGACAAGGTCTCTTAGGATCCAGATTCTGACAGAGGAGCAGCTGCTTAGAGCACCTGTCTATACAGGCCTCCTAGGCCTCAGCTGCTCACTAAGAGTCACAGTGTGTCAGTGCAGCCACTAAGCACAGACAACACAGTAAGACCCCCAGGGACAAAGCTGCAGCTTACAGCTTGCGACACAGACTACATCATAGCTGCTCCTGCAACCAGGCTGGTGAACAAATTCCTGAGGTTCACTCTCCAGGACCACTCTCCAGGAATACGGACGATCCAATAATACCGACCATTTGTACAAGATCGTTTGGCACGTTGCTGTCGTTGGTTCGAATAAAGAATGGTAAGTTATTTTTGCACATGTTGCTTCAGTCTGGACCATGCTACGGTGTCACCATCAGGGGATCCCCACTATCATTCCGGGGACTTAGACCACCAGATTCAGTACATCAGCCTCTCCCTCGTCTACAATTTCTTGACACCACCACCACCTGCTGAGACCTGCCAGGACCTCGGTCCCCATACCAAGCACCGGACATCAGCGGCGCCTAGGGACACAACACCAGCCACTACGGTTTCTGGCCCCCGCTGCTCCCGGCTCAGAAAAGGCCCGATGGGGGGGTTGGAAACTAGTAAATTAAAATTTAAATGGGTGCAAAGAGGGTTGTCTCAGTCTGAGAATTTTTTATAGTCTAGGGCAATTAGAAAAAAACAGTCAGTTAAAACAAATGGGGAGAGAAGTCTGTGGTGAGGCTACCCTCACAAAGAATCTTTGTATGATATTCAAAGGGCAATTAACACTGCCTGGGCCCTGGGCTACATGAATATTATAGTCTACCATTTGGGAAATTCACTTCCTTCATTTTGGTACTTAGAATCTAAAGTTTCGTAGGGAAATGAGGCATGAGTCCTTTTGCCTGCTTCAGTTGTGCTTTCAAAACCTTTGAGGACCTACAAAGGTCTGAAAATGCTCTTGTGTTCATGGTATGAAAGCCGGACGAGAGAAGTACGAGGATTTGCATGGTAGAAGTCATTCTGCGTACCAAATAGGTGGGTGGTGTGGTTTGAGTGGTCACGGAGCTGGGACGTGGGCTGCTCCCCAACGTTATATAATAATCCATTACTGGTGAGTGGTGGTCATGCGGAAATTTACACAAAGAAACAAATGGAATGGTACAAAACATTCTCACATGAAGAATCAGTCTTAAAGGGTTTAGAGGCTTAATGTGGGGCCACCAGCTATCTTCAAGGCAGTTGTCAACAGAGGATGTGGCTAGATGGTCTTGGGGTGTGTGACGATCACTTAGTGGTTATTTTTGGGGTTCGGGACTTCTGCTGTGTATTTGGCCGGTGCCCTGATGCATTCCTATCACTACTCATTGATTTTTGCACTGTTGTATTAATTTTTAGGGCCACCTCTTTCCCTTTAGTTAGTATGAACCACGCTGTATATTGGATGAGGCCACACACGGAGAGCGGCCCTAGCATGTGGATAGCTAGTCCTGGACACAGGACTAGCACATGACCAACATGCCACATGTACTTTATTTACACTATCGATTGGCGGAGGCGATACAGCTCAAACGTTTTGCAAATTAGCAAGGAGTTCCAGGGTCGTGCTCTTTACAACCATTCAAGCTCAACCTTCACTTGCTGGGGACCTAGCATTGACCAGCTCTGAGTTAAAAATTAATAAAACACTTGGTTTATTTGGGAAACATATTGTTGCATGTATTGAAAAAGCTGCACAGTAAGTGCACAGGACTTCCACACACACGAGGCTTTTAAGAGGACATTGGCAA
This sequence comes from Engystomops pustulosus, assembly GCA_019512145.1. NCBI lineage: Eukaryota > Metazoa > Chordata > Amphibia > Anura > Leptodactylidae > Engystomops > Engystomops pustulosus. The sequence continues at coordinate 374,517 of WNYA01000016.1, forward strand.
CGAGTAACGGTGTGGGGTGGTGTTGGTGTGCCTGCTCCCCAACCCCAAACCGCACAGTCCAAAACAGAAAAGGGGGGACTGTTTATTAACAGCATCCTGTTATTGGCACTGTTGATTGGGTTTGGGTTTTACAATGTTGCGTCTAGAATGTTATGGACCTTCCATCGAGACTCCGAGCTGTTGGTTTTAACACTATCGATTAAAATACTTGGAGCCACACAATCTTAAAAAAAACTGAAGAAAGTTCCAATAAATTATGGCCATACCCTCCAAGCTGTGTTAGAAGTTTCATATGACGCAATAAAAAAATTCCCGCTTTATTTCTATTGGTTGGGTAGGACTCTACATCTGTGGATATGGTTTAATTTTCTGTTTTGGAAAGAGGAAATCAATGGAGCCAGTGTAGTAATGAGGACGCAGCAAGAGCAGAGGATGAGGTCAGGAGCAGGAGAGGGAAGGAACAGAAATAAGCTTTCACTAGCTGAGGAGGTGGAGGGAGCCCCGCTGCTTGTTGGAGAACCGGGTTGCCGGCTGACGACTTTTTTCCGTAAACCATTTGTTGCTGTGGCCCAGAATGTGTTACGGCCTCGGGTTACCATTCTTAGCGCCCTTGGACCATCTCACCTTACGGACCACAAATTCAAACTAATGTATCACCTTGAGGAAAATATATCAAGGTAAGTAAGGGATTTCAAGACAGCAGTTTTTGACGGAAAACCTGCGTCCTTCATCCATGCCTCAATAATTACATCCACAAAGGTGTGCTTGTCACTTTACGTCTTATAATACAATTTACCCAAATATACTTTATTGATCCCTTTCGGGAAATTGGTTGACACATACTGTCTGTCCGAGCCTGGACTTATATATAAAAAACTGAAACACGAGCAATATAATCGATAGGGATTCGAGGTTCAGTTCAGGGGTGGGTGTGGGGGGATTGATGTGATCAATATGGGCTAAGGTGGCAGAAGGCAGATCTGTCTTGTGGAGCTAATTGATTTATGGTGCACTTCGATTGAATGTGTTGGGACAAAGGAGTTCCGAAAACCTCTTGGTCCGCAGTTTAGTGGTATATCGTTTACTGATGTACTAAGTTATTCGCTATGAATGGGACACAGTGGGTCGTGTGATTTTGTGATTTATACTTGCGATAGGCCAATTTATTGGAAAACATCTATTGTGCAAGACATCGTCCAAAACTAGTAAGCGGGGGAGCCCATTGTATTGATAGTTTTCCCCCCAACAGGTGACGGCGAAGATAGTTCACTTGCGATAAAAGAACTCAACGAACATTCAGGATTTTCCGTGTTAGTCTGGGACAAGTCCCTGGCTTCCACACAACCACGTGACTCTCAATAGTTGTGCCCCTGATGGGACCTTCTCCTACAAAGCTGTGATCCTGCTGGACTGTCCTCAATCCCAAAGCAGGAGGGAGTCAGGGGCATTCCATTACCTGTGACTGGACAGAAGGAACATAATAACTAAAATACAGAAGCTGAAGTGTCAAGGGTGTGCTCCAGTGATCCCTGTCTCGGATGAGGGCGACCTGTGTCCCTAGTGTGTCCCCACTCGGACAGCAGGCCCCGAACTCACCTGTCCTGTCTCCTGCTCCCCCAGCGGACTGCTGGGGTGCCCGTGTCTCACCTCCTCGGACCCAACGGGCGCCAAGATGGTCGAAAGATTTTAAAGGGCCAGCACACCGCTGAGTGGTGCCTCACAGCCTTCTTAAAAGAGTCCCAGCCAAATTCCTGCTCCTGAAAATTCCCGAGAGCTGCCCTGTGTTCCCGTTTCCCCTTCTGCTGGACCTCCGTTGCGACCCCTGGTTGGACTTTGACCTGCATCTCTGCCGCCTTCCATGATCTGTGTTGACTGGACACATGACCGGAGACTGTTCTTACGCTAAGGTACCTCGACCTCGGCTTGCCAACTAGCGGCTAGTCCACCTGTGGAAAGACCTGGTGTACCCTGCCGCAGCAGGGTCCATCCCGCTTGCGGGCGGGCACTGATTGAAGACAGTGCCACTTAGACTCCAGTCCCAGGGTGTCGGCTAGTACCAATCCCGCAATGGTCTCAGGGATTCCCACATCCCGAACTGCATGCCAGGAGGCAAAGCTACCAAATTTATACTTTCCTCATGGAAAGGAAGGGGACTGTTTTTGTTTGTTGTTTCTGTGTAGTTTTATCAGTACAATGTCTTTAGGCCTCCGTATGACTACAAATTTTATATGAACACATTCCAAGTTTACACCACAAACTTTCATGCGTACAGGCGTATTTTTTGTCAAGAATTTCTGGGGAAAACTCCTAATAATTAGAATCTCCGCATGGTAGCCTCCATGACTTATATTAGATGTTACGTCCGGGTGACTACAAGACCTGTGGATTTAAGTCATGTGATCAATTACATGAGGGGAGAAGCCAAAGAGCAGCACAACATATCATGTTGTGACCAATGTTGATTGTCATCAAAGGTCCTGTTGTAACATTTATACCACGAGCATTTGTGATCATCGCTTAAGATGGATAAATCCAGGAGGCGTTAAGGGACTGTGATGATGTCATAACATGTGACATTTTGTGGGGAGGAGCAACTGAGTTTAGAGTAAAGTGCGGTGTATGTGTGTAGGAAGAGACAGAAAGCAAAACACTGGAGGAAGGTAACAGGGAACCGAGGGGAGGGCTGCGCCAGGAAAGAGGGGATAAGGGGGTAGCAGGCTTGCATAACACAAGGGGGAAATGGGGGTGCAGGCTGCATAACAAACAGAGAGGGATTATTGGAGGTGTAAAATCGATTCTTCCTTATAACATTTCCCACATTCAAGACATAAAAATGGCTTCTCCTCGGAGTGAATTTTCATGTGATGTATAAAAGTCCCCTTGTTAGCAAAACCTTTCTTACACTCGGAACACGAATACGGCTTCTCCCCCGTGTGGGTTTTTTCATGTTGTAGAAGGCCCCATTTCTTAATAAAACCTTTTCCGCACTGCGAACAAGAAAATGGCCTCTCCCCCGTGTGAATTCTGATATGCTGCACGAGATTAGATCTCTGAAAGAAACGTAGTCCACATTCCGAGCACGAATATGCTTTCTCCTCGATGTGAAGTTTTAGATGTCGCGCGAGATGGTCTTTATGAACAAAACACTTTCCACATTCGGGACACGAAAACGGCTTCTCCTCTGTGTGAAGTTTTAGGTGTTGTTTGAGACTTGTTTTCGTACTTAAACACTTTCCACATTCAGGACATGCAAATGGCTTCTCCCCCGTGTGAGTTCTCTCATGTATCTGGAAGGCACTTTTCTCTCTAAAGCGTTTCCCACATACAGCGCAAAAAAACCGTTTCTCTCCCGTGTGAACCTTCATGTGTTTCACAAGATAAGATTTCCGCCTGAAACACTTCCCACATTCTTCACACGGATAGGGATTCTCCCCTGTGTGCATTCTCTGGTGTCTCTCTGCAGAAGCTTTATCACTAAAGGTTTTCCCACATTCTGAGCATAGAAATGGTTTATCTCCGGGGTAAAGTCTCTGATTTCCAATAACATTAACTTTTATCGTGAGACATTTATTGTATTCTGACCCATTATCGCTATTAGTTATGTTGGGCATAGAAATTTTAAAATTCTTTTCAACACGTTCCCCATCTGGAAATGTTTTGTCGTCCAGAGATTGAGTAGTTCTGAATCCGTGTGGTTTTCCCGACGGCCACGCCCCCGATTTCTGTCGCGTGCAAGCCGACGCTGATGCGCCACAATCCGTGCAATTCGCCGCAAAACGGAAATATTCGGGAAACGCGACGAAACGTGTTTGGACCCTTAGTAAATGAGCCCCAATGTATCAGTCACTGTGTTATTTCCTATAGATGGATCCAGTAGGAGAGATCCACCAGAGAGATGTCCCCGTCCTCCACATTCCCAGGACTGGCCAGGAATAAAGCAGGAGGTCCCACCCCATCATCAGGTAGGAGAAGCTGGGATTTTTGCTAACCCTTCCAGATAAGGGAAAATCATTACAGGCTACAAAATGGTAGAAACATTTGTGTTGACATGTAAAATACTTGGTTATGTGTAAGAATATTCTTACTATGTTACTTATATATCTACTGTGTAATTTATGAAAGGTTTCCTGTGACCAGTGGATAATCTGGCCTGTGAGGACTGAAGTGGACATCAGGTATCTGGGGAAACATTTTCCGTTGTAATGTTGTTTTCTGTTTCTTCATAGGGAGATAAAAAGAGATGTTCATTATTAGCTTGAAAATTAAAAAAAATATACAAACAGCAAAAAACTAAGAACTATCCACATACAAGAACACAAAAAAATCCTAAAAGCAATGATTTTTATTTGAAAAATATCCCCAGATACATTTTTATCACAGTAGAACTAAACTCAGTGCTTGCCTCTAGGGCCCCCGGGTGATAGTGGTCCCGCTGCTCAGACACTTTCTCTGTGGAAGAAGCACATAGAAGCTCAGCACTTGGCAGCTGTCAATCACATATACCCCCCTCCCTTTCCAAAGGCTTTTTGGTGGAGCTTCTGATGATGTGCATCTCCCTACTGTGTGTCCCTCCCCAGCCGCCCCCCGTGGAGTAGTCCTCTGCAACCCTTCTCCAGGAAATTGAATTGCCCACTAGAACTATTTACAGTGTGTATATTGTGCGTGCTGTATGTTGTGGCTATTAATGCTGAGCTGCCTGTTCTGTTTGCTGTATATAATATATATGTATGGTTGTGTGCACTGTATGTTTTAGAAAACTTGTATATATATATATAATATTATAGATATATAAGTATATCTATTACTCTCCATCTACATCAGGGAAGGTCTCCTCTTACCCTGGTGATGTGAGGGGCTGGTGGTCCTTTCCCCCATCATGGACACATCCTGTACAGGTCCTTGTGTCTTCTAACTCCCCACTTCCTCTCATGGAGAAATAGACACCCCATCCTGACTCTTATATGAACCTGACACACACAATGCACAGTCATCCCCCGGACCCCGCCCTTGTGTTATTATAATAATGTCCAGCATTCCCCCGTCAGCGCTCCACCCTCCGCTCAGGGCAGCTCAGTGATCCTGGAGTAAGTTCAGGATCTTCTTGCTCATGTATCAGTGAATGAGGTGGAGGGCCTGGGTGATGGTGCTCTGGTCCCTCCTCCCTGATACACGGGGGTCAACCCACTCACCAGACCGACTTCTTTCTTTCTTCACTACTGTGTAATCCTGTGTATGGGGAGACACTGATCACTACATAGATCCTAAGAATCATTCCCCTCTCCAGTCATTTCCCTGTTGTACTTCCTAGAGAACGAGCCGTTCGGGGAACTCTCACCTCTCAGTTATCCAGTAGATGATCTCTAGGGTGAGGTCCAGGACCGTCAGCCATGGTCTGTCCTGCTCCCCCCCGTTGGGTCACTGATAAAAGAATTATTGTTTTCTTAAAGGAAATATAACAGATGAATTATTCTTGTTCCTTAATATGATGGCGAACTGAGGACATCACACTTAGTAATAATCATCTGCACCTCACTCCCCCCTCTGTCTCGCCGCCTTCTCCTCGGTTCCTCGTTACCTTCCCACACACAATAACACCGCACTCTCCTATAGATTCCTACCACCATATAGTCACGTGCTAATGACATCATCACAGGTCCTTTACCCCACTAAGAACTGCAGCTTATCCAGGAGCACAAATGGCTACATGGTAATATTGTTCTAGGACCTTTGATGACATCACATCACACTGGTCCATGACTGAGAAGTGTTTGTGCCATAAATCCCTGCTGCTTTTGCGCTCCCCCCTTCTTGACTGATCACTGACTATGACATCTCACAGGTTCTGCAGTCACTAGTATATAGATCTACAATCAGTCGCTGTGACGGGACGGAGTTGCCTGCAGTGTCGTTGGTCTCCTGAATCGCTCCAGGACTTAACCCTTTCCCTGCCAGTAGTGTTAGATTTGTACCGCGTCATCCATGGAGAGCGAAAAGAGAAGAAAGAAATCACACACCGATACCTTTCTGGGGAATAAAACTCAGAGTAATATTGATGGTGAGCTTTGAGAAACTGTTCTCCTCATCAGCGACGTGTGTAACTAAGATGTCCCTTTGTTTATCCTTCTGTTGTGTTAAAGTTTTTTTTTCATATCCTTTGATATCCCTGCCGGTGTATAAAATACGTGAATTTTCCTGTTTCACATCCCTAACATCATGTCTGACGGAGAGAAATAGTGTTCTCCAAAGCTCCCCACCAAATATCCTCAATCGGTATTGCCAAATGATCTATCGCCCACAATCACTGCCAGATATATCTGGGAGATTTTCTCCCCTATCTCGCTAGAGTCAGTTTTTTAGAATTTTGACCGAAATTACGACATAAGATTTTATAGCTAAATCCCACTCTCCATGTTTTTCTGAAAGCAGAACCTACGCCCCATTTCCGTTTTATTCCATGAAAAGCGTTTATAGACTTGCAACCGTTCATGCAATGGTGATTCCAAGTGTAAAAATGTAAAAAATCCTAAAATTTGACTTTGATGGCAAAAAATCTGCCCCATATAGAAAAAATAGAAAGCTTCACATCTCCTAATGTAATATATAAGAGATTGCAGTAGTTATAGATACCTTATAGTCACATGTTACGTGAATGATCATCCTAAAAATCACAAAAATTGAAATACTGTATATACTCGAGTATTAGCTGACTCAAGTATAAGTTGAGGCCCCTAATGTACGCCGACCAAAAAATGGGAAAACCTTTTCAACTCGAGTATAATCCAAGGGAGGGAAATGCTTTTGGTCAAGCCTCCAGTATTAGCCAGCAAAGCCCCCCCATAGTAGATAGCCAGCCCCCTGTAGTATATAGCCCTTCCCCCCTGTGGTGTATAGCTACAGCCCCCGTTTGCCCAGCACACAAAAGAAGATAAACTTACCTACTCAGAAAAGGCAAGTTTAAACAAATGGTGTTTTGAATGCGAATGTTTGAATACTGCTTCTGGCTAACAAGATGTCATTTGGAAGAATATTTTGGCCAGATCGGAGTAGTGGATCGTCTGAGACCACCGTGGATGAATGACATATCGGTAACCAAACCGGTGTTCCTTCCAGAGGGGTTGGCTCCCCTTTTTATTTAGTTTTTCTACTTCTCTAATCGAGGACGGGGGAAAGGTGTTAGAGGGGGTTCTGGGACATGCAGGCAGGCCACCATCGTCAGCGCTTCATGCATGAAAATCCTCCTGGGATTATAATGATGCGCGGACACCCTTACATTGTTCTCTAAGGTTCCGCCCTGAAATTCCCTCCCCACCGTTTCTGAATTGCTTGACTTCAAACTATTCCGTACCACAGAGACCTCCCCCGCAAAAAACACAGCCTAATGACAGCCACAAATATGCTCCAATCAAGTGCCCCTCCTCCGGCCACATACCCCTTTTTGGTACCCCGGGCATACACCCTTACTTTTGCTCACCAGTGGTTCAAATGCTACCATCCCCCACACAGTGCCCCCTACTAAAACCCTCTCCAGCACTTGCTGCACCCTTGACTACCTGTTACTCCATGTGCTCCTTATCACTTTGTAGCCACCCATGTGCAGATGGTACTCTCTTCGGTTCTCTGCTGCCCCCCTTGCTCTGTGTGCCCATCTGCTCATCCTTGTTCCATAATTACCCCTTCAGGCAAGGCTCAGTGTGTGCAGGAGGAGCACGTTGTCCCCCTACTTGTTCCTCTGGTAAGGGCTCTCATGTGGCTCTCTCCCACCATGCATAGCGGGGCCGTGGCAGCTGTGGTGTCCTGACAGCAACTGAGGCAAGGAGGATACCGATCCACACCACCCTGGCCTCCTGGAATGTATAGTATCTCCTCTTGCACCACAACTAGGCACAGGGCCAGCCAGGGCAGCCCGAGCAGAGAAGCCCCAACATGGTCCTTACAGCACACTACGGCGAGGAGATAGTTGAAATATGTGGGTCATCACCGCCCTCGCCTCCCCTGCAGGGACAGGTAGCCATTGCCGGTCAACTGTTCTGTTCTGCCCATCTTGCTCTTCTCAGACCACAATCTCCTTCACTGCCCATGGCCAACACGACGATAGGCCGACGCCGTTGAGACTCTGCCCCTCCATGGAAGGAATGTGAGGAATCCAACCAACCTGACAGGACACATGTCCGCGCCCAAGTCCACATGAGTTTATGGTTGGTACACGGGAACCAAATTACACTTAGAATAACTGATGGACACCGTATATATTTGTGCAACACTGATTTTTTCATAACATCAATGACAAAAGAATTTTTCTATCTGATGACTTAAGATGTTGCCTCTGTGGAAATTGCGAGAGCCTGGAATAGTCTTTGGTCGGCCTTTGGGACTCCATTGACATTGAGACCACTACCGTATCACTTCTGCTGTATCCCGACATCATTTATGTGAATTTTATCCTCTTTTATTTTTACAAATACATTTTTTCCTTGTATTTGTTTTTCATCTTTTAACATTTTTTTGTTCTTGTATTAAATTTTTAATCTTATAAGTATTTTCCTTGTAGTTTTACGCACCTTGTGTTTCGGGAGGGACCCACTTACTGATATTAATTCCGAGAATTCTTATTGATAATTATTTGCAATCTCTTTGTTGTTTTATTTGTGTTTAGGTGGGTGATTGGTGGTGATTAAAGGGGGTCTGAGATACCTGGAGTTGTAATTATGATGGCATAACTTAACTCCGTCATCTAGGATAAGCGGCTGGATTTATGTGATAGATTGATGGGTTCTCGATAGAGATAGCGAGCCCTAATGCTCGCGTACTCGTTATTTCGAGACAAACTTTTCCGATGCCTCGAGTGCTCCTCGTCTCGAATAACGAACCCCATTGAAGTCAATGGGAGACTCGAGCCATTTTTCACAAGGGGAAACCAGCTCTGGCCACATGGAGCTTGCCAACACCGGGACCAGCCAAAAAGGATGGAAACACCACGAATGGACAGAAACAGCATGGGCAGCATGCATGGTTGCCTCTGAGGCTGCTTTAAGTCGCACATTAGGCCAAAATTATGGGACAGCATGGCCATGACAGATTTACAGAAAAGAATGAAGCTAGATAGCATGTAAAACTCCAATAATTGACCCATGACATCTATAGGGGCGGCATGCAGAGGCAGCGGCAGCATGTCAGAGGTGGCATGGCGACATACCCTAAATGGACTCAGGCTTCAAACCAATGGGTGGCAGAGAGGAACCCAAGGAGGTGAGCAAGAAGCGCTCAAATATACGGTACATGATAAAGTTTTGCCATATTTTTTGTGATTACACAGCAGAGGGTGGCGACAAAGTTTAACATGGAGCCATGAAACAACACAACATCTCCTGACACAGCTCGTTTGATAAGGGGACATGTATGGAAGCAGTGAACGATAGTAGATTAAGGTGCTGCATTTAAAAACTATGTGTTGGTCTTGGCATGGAGTTGGCGCTCCCGCTTCCAGGCGAGCTTCGCCAATCCAAGCCCCTGTCTCTAGCCTACTCCCAAACGCACTTCTAAGACCTTTTGTATAAGATCAATGTAGTAGCGTTCTTATAAGTTTAGGAATATGGCGGGGGAGGGAATGTAACAGATGCGCAAGATCGCTGAATAATCTTGTAAATGATAAAAGTTTTATAGTATAATTTTGTGGATAACAACGCTGGGTGCGACAAAGTTAACAATTTGATGTGGAAATCCATGAAAACAACCCAAATTTTTCTGCCTGACACACACCTCGTTTGATAAAGGACATGTATGGATGCAGCTAAATGGAACGACCTCTGGAGGTATCAATGAGACAACGTGTGGGAGGGAGCTGCTTGGAAAAGGACAATTAATTTGGATAGTGCTGTATGTTGCAGTCAAAATTTTTCAAACCAGAGGAGCATGTAGGTGTCACCCTCCAGAAAAATAGAATAGATTGAGTGCCTTATGTGGCAGTCCCAAAAGTTTTCAAACCAGAAGGAGCAGTAGGTGGCCCTCCAGAAAAATTGAATAGATTGAGTGCTGTATGTGGATTGCCAAAAAGTTTCAAACCAGAGGAGCAGGTAGGTGGCCCTCCAGAAAAATTGAATAGATTGAGTGCCTTGTATTTGGCAGTCCCAAACGTTTTCAAACCAGAGGATCAGTAGGTGGGCCCCTCCAGAAAAATTGAATAGACTTGAGGCCTGTAGTGGCAGTCCCAAAAAGTTTTCAACTCAGAGGTACAGGTATGTGGCCCTCCATAAAAATGGCATCGTTGAGTGCCTGGTATGTGCAGCCAAAAAGTTTTCAAACCAGAGGAGCGGTTAGGTGGCCCTCCAGAAAAATTGAATAGATTTGAGTGGCCTGTTGGTGCACTCCCAAAAATGTTTAAAATCAGATGGAACAAAATCTCCTGTGTGGGTTCTTAGATGTCTTATAAGATCTGATTTCTTCATAACTAATAATCCACATTCTGAACATGAGAACGGTTTATAACCTATGTGAACTCGTTGATGATCCCTCAAATGATCTTTCTTGCTAAAAGTCTTCCCGCATTCAAGACAATAAAAGGGCTTCTCTCCTGTGTGAATTCTTAGATGCTTCATTAGACTGGCTTTTTGGCTGAAACGTCTATCACATTCTGTACAGGTAAATGGCGTCCTGGAGACGTGAGTGGGAAGTTCGATTTGAGAAAGAAAATAATATAAGATCGAAGAGCATGGATTGGACGACCGACTGATATGAGAGGGAAGAGATAAGGAGCAGCATTATGCAGATCTTTGTGACGAGGGTTATTAATTAAATCTATATTTGGATGGAGACGTGCAACCAGTGCAGTGACTGGCACAGACTGGAGGCACCTGTGTAGCGTTTGGTGTGAAAGACGAGCCTGGCTGCTGCATTGAGAATGGATTACAGTAGTCTAGTCGTGAGTGAATCAGAGCAACAATTAGTGTTTTAGAGTTTTCAATTGTACGAAATATTTGGATCATAAATGTAAATTAATTAAGACTATTAACCTTAGTTATGCCTATATTTATTTGTTACGATATAGTTCCAGGGGTTCATGTGTACATCATAAGATAACAGGTCCTTGGGCAAAGATCATATCCATTTATCAGAAATTTATAATGATTTCTGCCCTGAGTGAATTCTCTGGTGTTTGATAAGTCCCGATTTCTGTCTAAAATGTTTCCCACATACTGGACATGGAAATGGCTTCTCCCCCGTGTGGCTTCTTAGATGTTCTATAAGACCCGATTTTAGACCAAAACATTTGGCACATTCGGGACATGAAAACGGTTTCGCCACAGAGTGAGTTCTCAAATGCTGAATAAAACTCAACCTATGAGCAAAACATCTCCCACATTGTGGACACGAAAATGGCTTCTCCCCCGTGTGAATTCTCTGATGCTTTACAAGACTCGATTTGAGGCTGAAACTTGTTCCACATTCTGAACAGGAAAATGGTTTCTCTCCAGTGTGAATTCTTAGATGAACCAGAAGATTTGACTTCAGACTAAAACATTTCCCACATTCCGAACACGAAAATGGCTTCTCCCCTCTGTGAGTTCTCTGATGTTTAACAAGAACCGATTTCTGGCCAAAACATCTCCCACATTCTGGACATGAAAATGGCTTCTCCCCCGTGTGAATTCTCAGATGATTCACAAGAATTGATTTCAGACTGAAACCTCTTCCACATTCCGGACATGAATATGGCTTCTCCCCGCTGTGAGTTCTCTGATGTTTCGCTAGATCTGATTTTTTACTGCAGCATTTCCCACATTCTTGGCATGAATAGGACTTTCCTTCTTTCCGAATTTTCTTATGATGGTTAATGAAACCTGAATTCTGGAGAACATGATTCCCAAATTCTGAATATGAACATTTTTTTTGCAAATGTTCTCCACATTGAAACATTTCCCACTGTTCATAGTTTCTCGTTGGGTTTCCACTCAGTGGGTCACTAGATGACGGCTCCTGGTAACAAGCCATAGATAGTTCTCTGCTATGAATCGGATTAGTCCATGTGTTATCTTCAATCTCATGAGATAGTTGCCCACAAGAGCTTTTTATTCTGCCTTCTGCAAAAAAACACCCAAAATTTTACAAATTTCAGAAAGACCAACCATTACGAGTGCATGAATCTTGATGACTAATTGTGATTGTATGGGTATAATCAAACTTGACAAACCAGGGACATTACTCATAGATCCAGGCCCCGGGACTGTGGGATCTTCTTATATTTCTTATCCATGGCCTCCTTCCTTTTAAAAGCTATGTTTAAAATTATGCTAATTAACTAGAAGGGCTCAGCCTTCACAGGTTGTTACACTGTCTCTCCCTCGCTCTGCTCCCACAGCACTGCTCCTTCAAAGTGTAACAGCCTGTGAAGCTATAGCATGGTTGGGCTCTGGTTATGCCCCCCAGAGCCCTTCTGACTCATTAGCATAATTTTTAAAGTTAATTTTAAAAGGCAGGAGGCAATGGATAACAAAGTGACGGTACCTGGAGTAATGTCCCTGGTTTTGATTCCCTTTAAGCAGGCAACGGTAAAAGACACGGTTGATGTGATGGTAATTGTCCATATTGTAACCCGTTGCACCCGTGTTATGATGGAAAGTTATGGCCATAAACAAAAATATTAATATAAAACTATAAAAAAAAATATTAAAAAAAATCTAATTGATTAGATTTATGTAGAGCTCTTACCATCCATGGACACTGAAATTGGGTTTTCGAGTCCATTCATATTTCTACCACAACGATCCTACAAGAATCATAGATTGTAGACAAATTATAAAAGGATGAACATTCCGCAACCCTATAAACGACTGCTTGATAGATCAACTGCTGCTAAAGACCCGGGATCCTTTAACACTTTGGGGATCATTTACTAAGGGCCCGAATTGCTTTTTTCCGTCGCTTTACCCTAATATTTCCGATTTGCGCCGATTTTCCCTGAATTGCCCCAGGATTTTGGCGCACGCAATCAGATTGTGGCGCATAGGCGCCGGCATGCACGTAACGGAAATCGGGGGGGGCGTTGCCGTAAGAAAACCCGACGTATTCGGAAAAACCGCCGTATTTAAAAAAAAAAAAGTGCCGCTTGACACACGCTTACCTGCACCCAGGGTAGGACGGTGAACTTCAGTGAACTCCGACGGAATTCAGCGCAGCAGCGACACCTGGTGGACATCGGGCGCACTACCTTAGTGAATCACCGGAAGACCTGAATCAGCGTTGGAGAACCCACCGCTGGATCGCGACAGGACGGGGTAAGTAAATGTGCCCCATTGTCTTTCATTCCGACATAAACAACAATGCAAGATATAGAAGAACACGGTCAAGAAAATCAGCAGCTTGGGTGGAAGTTCAAATGTGTTGTCTGTTGCTTTTTCATGACCACTGGTGTTTGGACCCTTCTTACCCCCAGGCAGATAACACCTGTGTCCCTTCCACCTTAGACTTCGTCATAACAGAGGTTGTCCAGTCTTTTCGGTTCCTCTGTGTAACTCTGCTCCGCTCTGGTGCCAAAAACGAAGTATTGGAGATGAGACTGCACTAGTGTTTAGTAAAGACGTCCTATTAGTCTATGATTACTATGCAATATACATGTATTCACAATGAATGCTAAGTAGATGTCCATGAGGGAGCTCAACACAATCTTTCATGAAACCACAAACCAGATTTGTAGCCAATAATAAGAAGTGTGAGACACTGAAGGGGTTGACTGTGGATGGGCGGTACGTTTCCCCTAGGTTTTGCTATTACGCAAGGCCGTCTTATGCTGATGGGTTGGTTGTCCAGCACCTTGGACCAACAGGTGTGGGAACAGCCATCAGGCTAATAGCCGCTCAGTCAGACTCAGAGTTGTCCCTCTCTGGAAGGAGGCTGGGAGGGAAGCACACATCCCTGACCTCTGTGCTGGAGAGTCACGCAGCCCTGGACCTCTGTGCCTTGTGCCTGGAGCAACAAAGGTTTTTTTTAGTGGTGATCAGAGAACCATTGTTTCTTTAGCACCCGACTGGTATGGGAATTATTTTGGTTTGGGATGCCTGAATGTGAAGTGCTGTTTTAAATTTTGATCTCTGAAATAAACACAGGCTAGACCTGTTTTGGACTGTACTTTGGTGTCACTGTTCGTGCACTGAGCTACACAGCACCCCGCTACACCCCCACGGTCTCTCTGGCCAAATCCTCCATAGAAGCTATTATAATGATATATAGGAAACTCCAATCTTTATTACAGCAGTCGCAGAATCCTAAAAATATTTGTCTCACTCTACTCTATGATGATTTGTTTTTTTCCTCATCACGTCCTGGGAAGTGAGGGACGGGGACATCTCCTGGGGATCTCTCTACGGGATCCATCTATAGGACATAACAAGTGACTGAAGTCAGATTCTGGCATGGCACCTCATCCCTTTAATTAGCATGGTTAGATGAGCAATGAGTGGGGGAATCTCGCTGCTCTCTCTTACAATCAGGGAAGGTCATCCTCTTCCTGGTGATGTGAGGGGCTGGGGTCCTCCATCATGACCTCCTTGTACAGGTCCTTGGTGTCTTTACATACTCCCACTCCTCCACTGGAGAAATAACAGCCCATCCTGACATCTTATAGGAACCTGACACACAACAATGACAGACACAGTCATCCCCCGGACCCTCCCTTGTGTTTATTATATATGTCCCAGCATTTCCCGGCAGCGCTCACCTCTCCGCTCGCAGTCTCATGATCCTGGAGGTAAGGTTCTAGGATCTTACTGCTCTCATGCTATCAGTGAATGAGGTGGAGGCTGGGTGATGGGGCTCTGGGTCCATCCTCCTGATACACGGGGGGGGTCACACACTCAACCAGACGCACTCTTCACTACTGTGTAATCCTGTGTATGGGGGAGACACTGATCACTACATAGACTAAGAATCCTTCACTCTCCAGTCATTTCCCTGTTGTATTCTAGAGATAAGAGCCGTTCCTGGGAGTACCTTCACCTCTCCAGTTATCCGTAGATGATCTCTAGGGTGAGTCCAGGATTCGGGGCAGCCATGTTCTGTCTGACTCCTCCCTGCTGGGTCGCTGATGGAAATCACCATTGTCCTTGAAAAACAAAAACTTTCAATTCAGTATTTTCCGATACATAACGTAAGCTAAGAAGGTGTGCATTACACATGAATATGAGTGGTTTACGGATCCTTGTCCGGCCTTTAGTTTTCCTGGTCTATTGTCCTCAGATCTTGGTGCTGACGTTCAGGCTTCCCTTTATATTGATACCCGTTTTTAGTAACTTGGAGTATTATTGAATTGGCTGAGGTGCCATTGTCTCTCTACATTAAGATTAAACTTTTGAAAACCTCCCCAGATTTCTGTCGTGTGTTATCATTGATTCTCATTATCTGGCCGGGTGGTGTCCCCAGGTTTAGTTAAGACTTCCTACCTACAGTGCAGGACGGAATGGCGAGCCCTGATTTGTATCTTTACTATCTACCTTCATAACTTGTGTTTGAATATTGGTGGATTGATATTAATATGAGCTGTGGCTGGGGTCTTACTCTCCCTCTACAAGTCCCACTCTCTGGTGCCACTCCCTTTGAATACAGTAAAACAGACATAGCCCCTACATATACAGTATGGCAGATTTACCATAGCCTTGGGTGCTGCCACCTGGTTCCCTCTTTGCACCTACTTATGGTCTATGTCTTGGTTGCCTCATCTTACTTCCCTCCCTGCGTTGCTGCTGCATAATGCAGCCAACAATTAGGTTCTGGACCAATTAGTTCTACTCCATTTCTCCGCTCTGCAGTACACTACAACTTTTCATTTATACCCATCCTTCCGATAGCCGTGTAGCCTGAGGTCCTATTCTATACAGGTGTCAGGTTGGAGACTGTCCTGCACTGGTCCTGGGCTGCCATAGTGTCATTCCTTTTTAATCTGGGGGTGTTAGGTCTCTTGGGGTTCGGAGTTGAGCATCGGGCGCGTGTCCAGTGCTGGAGGCATACCTGGCAAGTGCTGGCCCAGAGCTGCTGAGAGGGGGCCCACATAGAGCTGTACTACGAAATCCATAGGGGTGAGGGGGGCTTATATTAATTAACACATTAGGGGGTAAAACTAGTGGAATATTTGGTAACGATTGAGACTGTTTTAGTTTCCGAGGGACCGTGATTGAAAATAGAGATGAGCGCAGCAATGTCTGGGGTTTGTTCCTCACCGTCCAGTGTGCTGTGTGCTAGGTTGACAGCCGTTTTCACGTGGATGGGTGTCCACCTTGGCAACGTAGCCTCAATAAAAAGTTATATGGTATTGTATTGTAGGTTATCGAAGCTGAGATCTGTGACTCCTCTATAGACGGGTGTAATGGCCTCGGCAGCAGTGCAGTATATACTGTGGGATGTTATGGAATAATCTGAGATCTGGGCTGATGGTCACAGTTTTCCTCTTGCTGATAGAATTAGATAATTTCATGCAGAAACATTAGTGCAAAATACTTTTATATGTTGATTTCTGATATTTTTATTTTCTCATCTCTGTAATGTCTGATCCTTGTTCTCTGTGTGACTGTAATAATGATGTGATTACAATGTGAGATCAAAATTTTATTGGGGAAAACTGTACAGTAGAAAGGAGGATGTGATACAGGATATAATATGCCTCCACCCTGGATATAGGATGAGATATGGTTGGACATGGAGAGTTACAGATTCTAGATGGTATCCTGCACATTTGGCCACAGACAGTCCTGTAGATGCATTGGAGAAGCAGGAATACCAGCAGGTCTCGACCAGAATGGTGATAAATCCGGTGACTTGTGGGGGTGACAGTGGAGGGTTGTTGGGAGGTGGGGGGTGTCATAACTGAGGACACATGGGGATGCAGGACGTCTCTTTTATGTCTTTACGGTGAACCAAATCACGGTAGCAGGGGGCAGTATGTCACTGAACACCAATGGCAGGATTGAAGAGCCATAAGGTCTCCATACTCCAGTTTGAAAGTTTCAAAATTGGGTGAACGCAATCTCCTGCAGTTCAGTTCTTCTTTGATCACAACATCACAGCTTGGCTCCAACTGTAAGTGGTCCCTGGTTGATGGCAGTGGAGGTCACCATGTCCCCTTGTAATGTCAAAGACCTGCTGCTATGCCTATTGTTGACATGTGGCTTCTAAAACAGCCTAATAATATTATTAAAGCTCAACCTAATTTCCAGATTTTTCTGGGGCGCTACCAAATGGGAAGAGTTTTTTTCGTGTAGCCCAAATCAGGACACATAATTTAACATGGTAATACAAGAAGCTTTGACCATTAGATGCCAATAACACATCTATGGAAGCAGCTAGAAGCGCACCCTGAATAGGCTAAACTAAAGTAGATGCTTCTGGAAGACATGTCCAAGAAGGGTGTGAGTGGCCGGCACCAGTATTATGTTACTACCTTCAACCTCCCGACATACACCTGAGTGTAGTACAGCGGCTGAGTTACAGCACTGCAATTATCTAAGTTTTTTGAAAAAATGTTAGATAATTCTTAAAAAAATATTTTTCCCCCTTTAAATAAATGTACAGAATTCATATAGGATTGCTTCTCTGTACTGCGACTGTTGGAGAATAGTTAGGATGAACTAGGAGGACAAACAGGAAGGTGAGCCCCAAGATTAAAACCACTTCCCAGCTGTCCCGATCTAATTGCCCAGGTGACAACAGCTCAAAGTTCTCTTTCTGCAACGAAGTGAAAACAAGGAGACACGGGCAATACGAATGTAGAATAGGAGTCACCCAAATCTGGGTGAGAACCAGGAGGACAAAGGCAGTACAAAATTGAGAGGATAGTCAGAAAACAGACAAAGGGTCGAAGAATCTAGAAGTCAAGATGAATGGCAGCTACCTCAAAATAAGATTATAGCAAGAAAGGAAGATGTAGTGATTATTGAGCCCACCTTACATATATGTTGCTCTGTGGAATATGGGGGGGGGTTATTCTTTTTGTAACTTGGGTATTTCCCCACAGGAGGACTGCGTGTCCCGTAGGCTCTGGGCTCACCCGTGCCCCTCTCTGTGCCCCACTCCCGGGCACCCGGACACCCACGCCTACAAAAAACCATGCTCAACCTGTTCTGCGTTCCTGTTTTAGCTCCGGCGGTCAGCCGTGCACCCCCACCTCTAAGAGCCTGCACCACCTCCCTGAAATTTACAGGCACGCAACTCCATTGATTGGTCTGCACGTATCTCTTCATAACACCACTTGTGAACTCTCATGTGGTAGTTTCTTCTCTAATATTTTTTTCCTCCTCGGCAAGAAGAGAATGTCTACTAGGGCGAGAGAGTGAATCTCATAAGCTTGCGTTGAAGAGTGGCCTATCTTCTGGAGGGACCCACTTTCCAGTGTCCAGACAGCGGCTCAATCCACGAAGCTCGCTCTTCTTTCCTGTTTCAATTTCCAAATTAACTTCCATCCAGCAGAAAGAATTGTCTAGGCTGATGCCCTCTCGTCTGTCCTCGGATATTATTGGGGAAAGAACTGGCTCCCTCTGGCATTTCATTCCTCTGAGAGATTGGTTGCTGCCGGCTCCAGTGGACCATAGGCAGCTTCCTTTATTTAAGAACTACATCCGATCCTGTCTTCGAAGAGGATATTGACTTGGGGACATTGCTCATGTGTAGCGGGCATCACGGATTGCATGCTCTGTTGCCCCATCTCCCGTTTCTATTCGGCCTGATCCGGTCAAGGATGTACTAGTGTTTTTGTTGTTTCTGCACTTCTTGTTCCCGAATAGCCATCCGTCTCACACATCTGCTGGTCTTCCTCTTCGCCATGTGCGCTATCCAGCTGCCCCGTCAGACTCACGTGACTATAGATTTTATCACAGACTTCCTGTCCCTTCCTCTCATATACCGTCATCTGGAAAACCGGTCAGTTGCCACCCAAAATTTCCCACTTTGTTTCCTCTGTCAGGTTTTTCCTTCGCTCCATACTTTTCCAGTTGGTTCTTCCTTCACATGCTAGTCTGTTCTTGACTTCATGACTCCTCAGCATCATCGTTTATGACTGGGGGGTTCAGTTTGTTTCTAAGTTCTGGAGAACTCTGTGCAGCCAACTTCAAGTGAAATTAGACTTTTCCTCTGCATATCACCCCAGTCTAATGGCCAAGTGGAAACTCTTGCCATCGGCGAGTTTTTTTCTTATACTCCCTGGATCAAAATTTGCTGGCTCTGCTTCCTCTTCCTCTACCTCTGTACTTGGGACTTCCTGCCTCCTGCCGTGGAGGATTTGCTCCAGATCTGAATCGATCTGGGAGCGGACTCACTTTCTTTGCTACAGGCTTAGCCTCGAACCAAGACCCAGCCTTAAGATATGCAGGCCTCCTCCCATCTTCTCTCCAGGTGACAAAGTGTGGCTATCTTCCAGTATTCTGGCTGAAGATCCCTAGCTACAAACTTTCAAGTGCTGAGGCCTCCATCCTGTGGTCTATAAACTGCGCTTTCCTCCCACCATGCGCATCCCAACTCCTTCCCGGATCTTCCTTAAGCAGTCATCCTGAACAGCTTCTACCGGCAAGTTCCTCCTCCTTATCCTGAGCCGATTCCCTGATGTCTTTGCAGTAAAAGGAAGTTCTGGACATGAAGACGGTGAGAGGTAAGTGTTTTTCCTTGTTGACTGGAATGGTTCGGCTTGGAGAGAAGTCTTGTGGAGCCCGTGGACAACATGGTCTCCTGCAAGAATTCCTCAGACTAAAAGAGGGGGAGTCGAAAGGGGGGTACTGTCACGGGTGCTCCTACGACCCACGTCTCGGGTCACAGGCTCATGTGTGCCCATTATGTGCCCCACATCTTGGCACCCTGACTCCCTGTCAAGCACGTGCACTAGAGGCGGAGACTGTGCATGCCGAGCTGGAACAGGAACACGACGGTGAGTCGGCTCCCAACATTTAAAGGCCAGTGCAACCCATTGATTGGCCTGGCCATTTCCAGAAATCCTTCATTAGCTTGCCTCTCCCACACACCTTGCCCGATCTTTGTGCCTCACCAGCCTTAGAGAAAGCTTTGTCTGATGCCCGATAGTATTCTGAATCCCGTTGTGACCCCGGTTCTTCGCAATTGACTTTGATCCCATGCTTGACTCCTCTGCATCCCCAACTCTGATCTTGTGCTACTTGTTTCGACCTGTCCCCAACCACCCGCCTTATTACAACTTGTACTATTACTATCCTTGGCCGCCACTGCAGAAATAGTTGCGCCTGGTGAGCGACCTGGTACCACATTGTACGATCCAAGCACTTTGCGGCGGGCTCTGGTGAAAACTGGGTTGCCCTTAGACTCCAATCCTAGTGTATTGGCTTACGTCATTGTCCACAGTGGTCCAGTGGGTCCACTACCTACCCCGGTGTCCATGACACTGCGGGTCATAAATGGAAGCATATTCTGTGTTTTCTTTCGGTCCGATATCCTTGAAGACTGATCGTTTCATTAACTTAAAAAGGAATGTTGAAAACGTGGCTTTTTCTTACAAAAACCACCTCTCCTGACCATGGAGCAGGGTGGTATTGCTACTAAGCTCCTCCCCCTATACGATGATCAATACTCCACACAAACCGGGTCAGGAGAGGTTCGGTTTTTGGAAGAAGGCAGCCATGTTTTTCATCTTCTGGACAACCTTTTTATCATGTTTTCCTCTTCCTTACTGTGTCTTATATCTCAAAAAGCTTGATTTACTTATGGAAAAACTACATCTTCTACAACAGAATTATATATATTTTTTGTTTTTTAAGGTGAACAGGATGAAAGACTACTCCTAGATCCCTTATATCTCCTTCATTATAAGAAGAAAGATAACATCACACAATATCCAATATCTCCTAATGTCACCTCATCCCTACAGCAAAGATCCATCCACTGACACCACCGTGACCAGAGCCTTCAACACAGTCGACCTCTTAGTTGGAAATCTTCTACTGGACAATGTCAGGAGGAAATGTTTCGATAGAAACCCTTGGAAACAAAATTGAATATCATGAGATGATTCCATGATGAGACCTCAATTCATAGAACATAAGGGTGGGGAAGTTTTCAAAGAAATCAAGTCTCTGAACTTCAGAGAGTCCACAGGGGAGAACCATTGTATGTTCTGAATGTGGGAAGCGTTTTACTAGAATCAAATCTTATACAAACATCGAGAACTCACACAGGAGAGAAGCCATTTTCCTGTACGAATGTGATGATCTTTCACCCAAAAAGGAAGTCTTGTGAAGCATCTAAGAATTCACACAGGAAGAAACCTTTTATTGTCTTGAATGGGAAAGACTTTTAGCCAGAAAATCCTTTGAGGGATCATATACGAGTTCACATCGGTAAGAGCCTACTCATGTTCAAATGTGGATTATTAGTCATAAGAAATCAGATCTTATAATCATCTAGAAACCCACACAGGAGAAGCCGTTTTTCATGTTCAAATGTGGATTATTATTCATAGAAAGAAATCAGATCTTAAAAGACATCTAATAACCCACACAGAGAAGCCGTTCTCTGTACAAGTGTGGGAAAACAATATGCTCAAAAATCAGTCTGCACAGAGCATCAAAAATTCACTTGGGGATAAACCATTTTCCTGTGCTTAGAATGTGGCCAAAGTTTTGATGATAGATTTTGTTCTTTTTAAACATCAGATAACTCACGGAGAATGGTGGCTATTCTGTCCTGGTTTGGGAAATGATTTGGTTAACATAAATAATATATAAACATCTAAGAGTTACACAGAAAAATTTTTGTTCAGAATGTGGCAAATGTTTCACAACACCATCATCCATCTAAAATCCAACCAAACGAAACACATGTTGATGCTCCGAATCCATAAAGAGTTAGGTACAGGATGGGGATGTGACGTACCCGCACTCTCAGGTCACGTCATGGGGTGGCAGTTACACTAGATAACCCATCAATCTATCACATAATCCCAGCCCGCTTATCCTAGAGATGGAGTTATGCATAATTATTCCCCTCCCAGGCATCCAGCCACCCTTATATTATTACAATTCCCGCCACCAAACTCCTTAAATAGGAAACAAAAAATTAACAAAGTATGAAAAAACATCACTAGAATTCCCTAATTAATGCCGAGTACGGTGGATCCTTCCGAACGCAAGTTGTTAAAACTACAAGGAAAAGACTGATAAGAAAAAATGATCTCAAGAAATATGCAAAGAAAAATGAAAACCAAATGCAGGAACGCTTGTAAAATAAAAGAGGATAAAATACCAAATAAATCCTTACTAATAAATAGTAGAAGTATCCATGCTGTGTGTCTACGCGCAGAAGTGATTCCGGTATTGTCTCCAATGCTCAATGGTTCCCAACCGACCAAAAGACTATTTCCAGGCTCCTCAAATTTCATGGGTATTGCTTTCTAATTTATTCAGCAGTAGAAAATTAAATTTGTATTTGATTTATTAACATCAGTGTTTGACAGATATATTTATAACCTGTCCTCCATCAGTCTTCTAGTGTATTTAGTTTCTTCCTGGATTAACATAAACGCATCCGACGCTGGACCGCAGGTCTCTTAGTTGGCTTTTACTGTTGTGTTGTTTCTTCTGAGTCGCGTCTCGTTGGTTGGTCATGGAACCTAAGGAGATTGTGGCTGAAAAGATGCGGGGGCAGAAGAGCTGTAATATGCAATGGCTACCTGTCCCTGCAGATGGAGGGCAGTGGCACCACACCTTTCATCTACTTGCTTGCCGTAGTTGCTGTCAACCGTGTTGGGCTCGGCTGCCCTGGCCCTGCTATTGTGGTGGAGAGAGACTACTATCCTCCAGGAGGCCAGGGTGGTGTGGATCTTATATCCTCCTTGCCTCAGTTGCTGTCAGTACAATGTTAGGCCCCCTCCACTCCCCGGCCCTGCTATGCATGGATGGTGAAGCACCACCTGACAGCAATGAGAGCCCTTCCAGAGGAAGTATGGGGACAACTGTTCTCGCCAGAGACTACCCGGAGAATCGGTCCAGATGACTACTTGAGTAGAGATTGTGGAGGAGTTCATGTGTGCATGGGTTGGAGGAAGGCGCATCTTATAGGCCACAGGATTGAAGTGCCCTCCAACAACTCGAAAATACCCAGGGAAACGTGGCCCAAGTTTACTCCGGTTGGGGGGGATCTTTAAGTCCGGTACTCCTGGAGATACCTAGGCTTGGTCACCTGGAGAGAAGATGTGAGGAGGCCGCATTTCTTTTTTTTTTTTTTGTTGGCCGAATCTTCAATTGGACAAAGCCTGTAAGCAAGGAAAGACGAGTCTGCTCCCAATGGCCTTCAGATCTCTGAACCAACCCTTCAATGGCAGAACTTCCCCCCGAGAGACAGTAGAGGAAGAGGAGGGCGTGGTCAGTCATAGAGTATGAAAGAATGGAGCAAATGGCAGATGCTGCTTCCAGGAGATTATAAGAAACTGCGCCCTCGTGAAACAGAGTAGACTATCTTATCGTTGAAGGGCAGAACCAAATGGCGAGATACACTCAGATTCTGGTTAACCCTTTCCACTTGGACCATTAGACTGTGACGATTTCACTTGAGCTGGGCTGCACGGGATCGCCAGAATTTAGAACAACCTGAACCGCGGTCAAATCAATGTGCTGGGGAAGCCATAGGAGCCGTAGATGGGAAGGAAACTGACTGGCAAAGGTGTGGAGCATACGGCAGACTGGCAGATGAACAAAATAGGGACTTTTTGGAAAACTGTCTGTTTACCACACAGATGTACGGTATTGCACAGAGAAGATCGGAAGGTCCGTGATAGCATCCATAGCCACGGAGTCCATGGAGCAGGGTATCGCAATAGCTGAAGAATACCCGCAGGTTTGCGACGCGACCGTATTTCGGGCACAGGACACCCTACCAAAATTCATACATCCTTGACGCATATCAGGACAGCCCAAGTAGAAAACGGGAAATGAAGGGAAAGAGAAAGTCTTAGAGAGACACCCACAAGTTAAAGTTTTGACCTTTGTGGCCCTTTCCTGGGTAACACTGCTCGCAGCTCTCTGATGAGGCTCAACTTCCAGCTGGAAAGGCCATCTCTGTACGGGCCTGTGAGAACTTTGGCTGAGTGGCAAACTTTAGTTTAGAGAAGGCGTTCGTCTCTGCCATAAGGCAGACTCTTGGATTGGCACCTTCTTGGTCGTGCCACACAAGGGGGGACAAGAGAGAGAAGTGTGGACTAAACTCGCCATAGTAATTGTGAGGCCCAGAACTCCATATGCACGTATCCTACTGGGCGAAGGCCATTGTTTCTGAAAAACCACCGACATCATATAGGATCCATGTGGGCTCGTGTCGAATAAATAACTGAAAGGATATCTTATGGTGGAAATTTGGCATTTCTCTCTCGAGTTTTAGGTTAAAGCAAGTGGGCCCTATACGACTGAGCCTTGCCGTCTGGGACTGGTGAGAAGTTCCAGGTCCTAGAGAACCCAGGATTCGTCGAGATCGAACACGACAGGGTATACCAAGCAGCAAGTCCGCTAAGATGTCATTGACGAATTCTTGAAAACAGCTAGTGTGTACAGAGTCCAACAACGCATGAACAGGTTATTGAAGTGCCCAATCGCGAGTATTGAGTGTCTTCCACTTGTCCCCCTTCGCAGATACGGATGAGGTAAATGTGTCCGCCCAGTCTAGTTCGGTGAGGACCACTGGCTCCACGTCCGTGGTCGAAAAATTCTGTGAGCAACGGCAAATGGATAGAGCGTTTCTTAACAATGATCTTGTTAAGGCACGATAGTCTAATATGATGGAGTTGACCCATACGTTTTGGTCCCAAAGAAGAACCCTGCGGCGGGAGGAGAAGAGGACTTACGGATAACCTCGTCTACGATTCTTTTGACATAGGCCGGGATTGCTTTTCCAGCACGTGGGGTACAACACCCCGTGGAGGAGAGTGCCCGTCAGAAGGTCAATAGGGCAGTCGTCAGGCAAAAGCGTCAGTGCAAAGTTTCTGCTTGCTTTCCCAATAAGACAATAAGCAAATCTTGGTATGAAGCTGGTATACCCCACTAATGGCTGGGGACAAAGAAGAAACCGGGATTGCATATGATGAGGGACACCATAGAAGTGAGACTGGCACTCCCCCCAGCCCGCCAACGAGGAATCTCCCCCCCCCGTCTTCTTCCAGTTAAGCCACGTGTGCATGGAGCTGGCAACCATGGAACACCCAACCGATAGAATACATAGACTGTTGCTAGAAAATTGAAAACTTCTCTCTCCTTGTGTAGTGCTCCAACTCGCGTGAAACAGAAGCTCGGTGCGGTACCCAAATTTGGGGTTTGTTGGCCGCTGACCTAAGGGTGAGACTGGGGTTTTTTCCGAACCGGCCACAGGGAAATGTATGCTGAGAGCCCAGAGCATCCTCCTAAGTTTTCTGCAGAGCCGGAATCCAAGGGCCGTGTCAGGGCCCGGATCACGAGGACCCTCTGAACCCATGGTGGGATGTATATAGCCCCACCTGGATACCTTAATCTAAGCGGCTCCTTTTCTTTAATACCAGAGCCCCGCCACAATGACGAGATGGTCTGGTTTGGCAGGGGCCCCCCAGGTTGATTCCACAAATACCGGATGACCAAGTCTTATAGTCAGGTAAGGCTGATGTCATGGCGGCGCGAGATTGCAGAGGGTCAGAGTTCAGTCCGGGTCAAGTAACCGGAGATCACGGCAGGAAGAGGGAACGCATGGGAACAGGAACAGGGAGCAAGGAACAAAAGCTTTCTCTATCTCTAGCACTCAAAGATCCGGCAGGGAGTGATGGGAGGTGGCCTGGTCTTTCTGGGAAACCCGGAAGTGCCAGTGCCAATCACGGTGGCGCTGGCCCTTTAAATCATCCGAGGCCCTGTGCACTTGCCCTAGGGATTCTGGTGCGCAACGTCCTACTGGTACGGACAGGAGCGTGGAGAGGGGAGTGTTGCCGAGGGGAACAGGCGCCGCAGAGAGGCCGGGGTGTTATCATTTTGCACCTTGAAGGCAGTAAATTTGGACCTCGCTACCTGTCGCCAAAGCTGGAGTCAAATGGCAAGCTTTGGTTTCCCTTAGGGACAACTTCTCCAGACCCTAATTGCATTGGTTCCCAGACTTGAGGACAAGTCTCATGAAAGTGCTCTGGGCTGGCACAATAAAAAAGACAGAGGTATCCTTTCTGTCTTCTCATCTGGAAGTTCTCTTGGGTGGTCAGATGAGCTCTATCCACCTGCATCGGTTACATCTGTCCGCAGATACGAAACAAACTGCTGTGGTTGGGGAACAGTTAGAATGGACTAGGAGGATAGACAGAAAAGTGAGGCTCCACTGGACCCACTGGACCACCACGGACGATGCCAAAAGCCGACACCTGTGACCGGAATCTTAGTAGCACCCAGTTTTCACCAGAGCCCTTCACAAAGCGGGTTAGACTTGTTGCACCGTGGTACCACTAGGTCGTTCCAAAGGCGTGACATTGTTGGCGGTGGCAGCCATGGTGAGGTACTCAGACGTTAGTCAGAAGCGTGGTCGGGGATAGGCAGAAGGTCGAGATATGCAGCACGGGATCGAAGTTAGGAACGGAATCATAAAGCTTGCGTTAGAAGAGTGGCGCTATCTTCTGGAGGGAGCCCACTTTCCAGTGTCCAGACCGCTCAGCGGCTCAATCCACGACAAGCTCGCTCTTCTTTTCCTGTTTCAATTTCCAAATTCACTTCCATCCAGCAGAAAAGAGTGTCTAGGCTGATGCCCTCTCTCGTGCCTCGGATATTATTGGGGAAGAACTGGCTCCTCGGCATGTCATTCCTCCTGAGAGATTGGTTGCTGCCGCTCCAGTGGACCATAGGCAGCTTCCTTATTGTAAGAACTACGTCCGATCCTGTCTTCGGAAGAGGATATTGACTTGGGGACATTGCTCATGTGTAGCTGGGCTCACAGGATTGCATCGCTCTGTTGCCCTCATCTCCCGTTTCTATTGTCGGCCTGATCCGGTCAAGGATGTATAGGATTTTGTGGGTTCTTGCACTTCTTGTGCCCGAAATAAGCCATCTCGTCTCAAATCTGCTGGTCTTCTTCTGCCATGGCCGATATCCAGCTGCCCGTGGACTCACGTGACTATAGATTTTATCACAGACTTTCCGCCTTCCTCTCATAATACCGTCATCTGGAAAACCGGTCAGTTGCCACCCAAAATTTCCCACTTTGTTCCTCTGTCAGGTTTTCCTTCTGCTCCATGACTTGCCAGTTGGTTCTTCCTTCACATGCTAGTCTGTTCTTATGACTTCATGAACTCCTCAGCATATCGTTTATGACTGGGGGGTTCAGTTTGTTTCTAAGTTCTGGAGAACTCTGTGCAGCCAGCTTCAAGTGAAATTAGACTTTTCCTCTGCATATCACCCGCAGTCTAATGGCCAAGTGGAAACTCTTGCCATCGGCGGAGTTTTCTTATAACTCCCTGGATTCAGAATTTGCTGGCTCTGCTCCTCTTCCTCTACCTCTGTCTTGGGACGTTCCTGCCTCCTGCCGTGGAGGAGTTGCTCCAGGATCTGAAATCGATCTGGGAGCGGACTCAACTTTCTTTGCTACAGGCTTAAGCTCGAACCAAGACCCAGGCCGATAAGAAACGCAGGCCTCCTCCCATTTTCTCTCCAGGTGACAAAGTGTGGCTATCTTCCAAGTATGTCTGGCTGAAGATCCCTAGCTACAAACTTTCAAGGTGCTGAGGCGCATCAATCCTGTGGTCTATAAACTGCGCTTTCCTCCCACCATGCGCATCCCAAACTCCTTCCACGTATCTCTCCTTAAGCCAGTCATCCTGAACCGCTTCTACCGGCAAGTTCCTCCTCCTTATCCTGAGATCGATTCCACCGATGTCTTTGCAGTAAAGGAAGTTCTGGACATGAAGACGGTGAGAGGTAAGTGATTTTTCCTTGTTGACTGGAAGGGGTTCGGGCTTGGAGAGAAGTCTTGGGAGCCCGTGGACAACATCTTAGACCATGGTCTCCTGCAGAAATTCCTCAAGACTAAGAAGAGGGGGAGGTCAAAAGGGGGGGTACTGTCACGGGTGCTTCCACGACCCACGTCTCGGGTCACAGGCTCATGTGTGCCCCATTATGTGCCCCAGCGTCTTGGCACCCTGACTCACCTGTCAAGCACGTGCACTAAGAGGCGGAGACGTGCATGACTGAGCTGGAACAGGAACACGGACAGGTGAGTCGGCTCCCGAACATTTAAAGGGCCAGCGCACCATTGATTGGCGCTGGCCATTTCCAGAATCCTTCATTAGCTTGCTTCTCCATGCACACCATGCCCGATCTTTGTGCCTCACAGCCTTAGAGAAAGCTTTGTCTGATGCCCTGAGCTAGTATTCTGGAATCCCGTTGTGACCCCGGTTCTGCAATTGACTTTGATCCCATGCTTGACCTTCCGCTGCAT
The DNA here is from genome assembly GCA_019512145.1 of Engystomops pustulosus. Taxonomy (NCBI): domain Eukaryota; kingdom Metazoa; phylum Chordata; class Amphibia; order Anura; family Leptodactylidae; genus Engystomops; species Engystomops pustulosus. The sequence goes on from WNYA01000016.1 coordinate 402,924, forward strand.
CCCCAACTCTGATCTTGTGCTACTTGTTTCGACCTGTCCCCAACCACAACCTTGCCTTACAACATTGTACTATGCCTTGGCCGCCACTGCAGAAATAGTTGCGCCTGTGGAGCGACCTGGTACCACATTGTAGCAAGTCCAAGCCACTTTGCGGCGGGCTCTGGTGAAAACTGGGTTGCCCCTTAGACTCCAATCCTAGGTGTTGGCTTACGTCATTGTCCGGGGTGGTCCAGTGGGTCCACTACCCCTGGTGCCAGACAACTGCGAGGTCATATGGAAACAACTGTGTTTTCTTCGGTCCGATAATCCTTGAAGACTGATGCTTTTCATTAACTTAAAAAAGGAGATTGAAAAACGTGGCTATTTTCTTACAAAAACAGTGCCTCTCCTGACCATGGGCAGGGTGTGGTATTGCTACTAAGCTCCATTCATCCCTATACAGATGAGCTGCAATACTCACACAAACCGGGGTCAGGAGAGGTTCTGTTTTCGGGAGGAGGCAGCCATGTTTTTCATCTTCTGGACAACCTTTTTAATCATCGTTTTCTCTTCCTTACTTGTGTCCTATAATCTCAGAAAGCTTGATTTACTTAATGGGAAAACATCTAACTCTGTTACAAAGAATTATATATATTTTTTGTTTTTTAAGGTGAAGACAGGATGAAAGACTCCCATGAAGATCTCCTCTTATCTCCTTATTATAAAGAAGAAGATAACATGACACAAGATAATCCAATATCTCCTAATGTCACCTCAGTCCCTCACAGCAAAGATCCATCCACTGACACCACCGGTGACCAGGAGCCTTCAACAAGTCGATCTCAGATTCGAAATCTTTCTACTGGACAATGTCAGGAGGAAATGTTTCTAGGAGCGAAACCCTTAGAAACAAAATTGAATATGCATGAGATGATTTCCAGTGATGAGACCTCAAATTCAGAACATGAAAGTGGGGAAAGTTTTCAAAAGAAATCAAGTCTCAATAAACATCAGAGAAGTCACACAGGGGAGAAGCCAATGTCATGTTCTGAATGTGGGAAGCATTTTACTAAGAAATCAAATCTTATAAAACATCGAAGAACTCACACAGGAGAGAAGCCATTTTCCTGTACAGAATGTGATAGATGTTTCACCCAAAAAGGAAGTCTTGTGAAGCATCTAAGAATTCACACAGGAGAGAAACCATTTTATTGTCTTGAATGCGGGAAGACTTTTAGCCAGAAATATCATTTGAGGGATCATATACGAGTTCACATCGGTTATAAGCCGTACTCATGTGCAGAATGTGGATTATTAGTCAATAAGAAATCAGATCTTATAATACACCTAAGAACCCACACAGGAGAGAAGCCGTTTTCATGTTCAGAATGTGGATTATTATTCATGAAGAAATCAGATCTTAAAAGACATCTAATAACCCACACAGGAGAGAAGCCGTTCTCATGTACAGAATGTGGGAAACAATATGCTCAAAAATCAAGTCTCACGAAGCATCAAAAAATTCACTTGGGTGATAAACCATTTCCATGTTTAGAATGTGGCCAAAGTTTTGATGATAGATTTGTTCTTTTTAAACATCAGATAACTCACGGAGAAATGGTGGCTATTCTGTCCTGATTTGGGAAATGATTTAGGTTAACATTAAATAATATACAACATCTAAGAGTTTACACAGAAATAATTTTGTTCAGAATGTGGCAAATGTTTCGACAATCTAACCATCTCATCCATCTAAGAATCCAAACCAAACTGAAACCATGTTGATGCTCCGAATCCATAAAGAGTTAAGGTACAGATGGGGGATGTGACGTACCCGCACTCTCAGGTCACGTCATGGGGTGCAGTTACACTAGAGAACCCATCAATCTATCACATAAATCCCAGCCGCCTTATCCTAGATGATGGAGCTATGCCATAATTACCCTCCCGGCATCCCAGCCCCCTTATAATTATTACAATTCACCGCCACCACCTACACTTTAAATAGGAACACAAAAAATTAACAAAGTATGAAAATAATCAATCACTAGAATTCCCTGAATTAATGCCAGTACGGTGCATCCTTCCGAAACGCAAGTTGTATTAAAACTACAAGGAAAAGACTGATTAAGATTTAAAATGTAAAATCTGAAGCAAACATATTGTCAGAAGAAAAATGAAAACACAAATGCAAGGAAAACGCTTGTAAAAATAAAAGAGGATAAAATACCAAATAAATCCTTACTAATAAATAGTAGAAGTATCCATGCTGTGTGTCTACGGCAGAAGTGATTCCGGTAGTGTCTCCAATGTCAATGGCTTCCCCAAAGGCCGACCAAAGACTATTCCAGGCTCCTCACAATTTAATGGGGTATTTCCTAATTTCATTCAGAATAGAAAAATAATTTGTAATTTGATGTTATTAAACATCAAGTGTTTGACAGATATATTTATAACCTGTCTCCATCAGTTCTTCTTAAGTGTAATTTAGTTTCTCATGGATGTAAACAATAAACTCATCCTGACGCGGGACGCGCAGGTCTTCCTGTCAGGTTGGAATCTTATTACTGTTGTGTTTTTCTGAGTCCGCGTCTCGTGTGTTGGTCATGGACAGTAAAGGAGATTGTGGCTGAAAAGATGCAGGGGGCAGAAGAGCTGTACATGGCAATGGCTACCTGTCCCTGCAGGAGGCGAGGGCAGTGTGGCACCACACATTTCATCTACTTCTTGCCGTAGTTGCTGTCAAGACCGTGTTGGGCTCGGCTGCCCTGGCCCTGCTATTTGTGGTGTGAGAGAGACTACCTATCCATCCAGGAGGCCAGGGTGGTGTGGATCTTATATCCTCCTTGCCTCAGTTGCTGTCAGGACAATGTTAGGTGCCCTCCACAGCTGCCCCGGCCCTGCTATGCATGGAGGGTGAGAGCCACCTGAGCAGCAATGAGAGCCCTTGCCAGAGGAACAGGTATGGGGACAACGTGCTTCTACCGCACAGAGACTTCCAGGAGAAGCGGTCCAGGATGACTGACTTGAGTAGAGATATGTGGAAGGAGTTCAGGTTGTGCATGGTTGGAGGAAGGCGCAGCTTATAGGCCACAGGATTGATGTGCCTCAACAACTCGAAAATACCCAGGAAACGTGGACCAAGTTTGAAGCCGGGGATCTTTAGCCGGACATACCTGGAGGATAACTAGGCTTTGTCACCTGGAGAGAAGATGGGAGGAGGCCTGCATTTCTTGTTGGCCTAGATCTTCAATTGAGCAGAAGCCTGTAGCAAGGAAAGACGAGTCTGCTCCCAAATGGACTTCAGATCCTGAACCAACCCTTCAATGGCAGGAACTTCCGAGGATACAGGTAGAGGAAGAGGAGGGCGTGGGTGCAGTCCATAGAGTATGAAGAATGGAGCAGAGATGGCAGATGCTGCGTCCAGGGAGTTATAAGAAAACTGCGCCCACGGAAACAGAGTAGACTAGTCATCTTGAAGGGCAGAACCAAAATGGCGAGATAGCAGCTCAGATTCTGGTTAACCCTTTCCACTTGGACATTAGACTGTGACTGAATTTCACTTGAAGCTGGCTGCACAGGGATCGCCAGAATTTAGAAACAAACTGAACCTCGGTCAGAATCAATGTGCTGGGGAAGTCCATGGAGCCGGAAGATGGGAAGGAAGAACTGACTGGCAAGGTGTGGAGCAGACGGCAGACCTGGCAGATGAACAAAATGGGACATTTTGGAAAACTGTCTGTTACCACACAGATGACGGTATTACCAGAGTAAGGCGGAAGGTCCGTGATAGCATCCATAGCCACATGAGTCCATGGGAAGCAGGGTATCGGCAATAGCTGAAGAAGACCAGCAGGTTTGAGACGAGACAGCTTATTTCGGGCACAGGAACCCACAAAATCTCATACATCCTTGACCAGATCAGGACACCAATAGAAACGGGAAATGAGGGAAGAAGAGAAAGTCTTAGAGAAGAACCCACAAGTGAGAGTTTGACCTTTGGGCCCTTTCTGGGTAAGCACTGCTCCAGCTCCTACTGAGGAGGCATCAACTTCCAGCTGGAAAGGCATCTCTGTATCGGGCCTTGTGAGAACTGGGGCTGAGGCAAACTTTAGTTTAGAGAAGGCTTCTTCAGCTGCCATAGGCCAGACTCTTGGATTGGCACTCTTCTTGGTCAGTGCCACAATGGGGGAACAAGAGAGGAGAAGTGTGGAATAAACTGCCAGTAGTAATTGGTGAGGCCCAGGAACCTCCATATAGCACGTAGTCCTACTGGGCGAGGCCACTGGAAAACCACAGACATCATAGTAGGATCCATGTGGAGCTCCTTGTCAGAGATAAAATAACTGAGGAAGGGAAGATTCTTATGGTGGAATTGGCATTTCTCGAGTTTAGGTTAAAGGCAATTGGCCCTTAAACGACTGAGGACTTGCCGTACGTGGGACTGGTGAGATTCAAGGTCCTAGAGAACACCAGGATATCGTCGAGATCGACCACGACACAGGTATACAGCAAGTCCCTGAAGATGTCATTGACGAATTCTTGAAAAACAGCTAGTGTGTTACAGAGTCCAAACGGCATGAACAGGTACTTGAAGTGCCCATCGCGAGTATTGAAGGTGGTCTTCCACTTGTCCCCTTCGCAGATACGGATGAGGTAATGTGCCCCACGTAGGTCTAGTTCGGTGAGGACCATGGCTCCACGTAAGTGGTCGAAAAATTCTGTGAGCAACGGCAATGGATAGCGGTTCTTAACAATGATCTTGTTAAGGCTACGATAGTCTATATATGGATGGAGTGACCCATACGTTTTGGTCACAAAGAAGAACCCTGCAGCGGGAGGAGAAGAGGACTTACGTATAAACCTCTTCTACAGATTCTTTTTGACATAGGCCGGGATTGCTTTCAGGCACAGTGGGTACACCCCGTGGAGGAGATGTGCCCGGCAGAAGGTCAATAGGGCAGTCGTAGGGACAGCGCAGTGGCAAAGTTTCTGCTTGCTTCTCCGAAAAGACATAAGCAAAATCTTGGTATGAAGCTGGGAGACCCACTAATGGCTTGGTGGACAAAGAAGAGACCGGGATGGACATAGGATGAGGGACCACCATAAAGTGAGACTGGCACTCCCGCCCCCAACGAGGAATCTCCCCCGTCTTCCAGTTAAGCACGGGTGCATGGAGCTGCAACCATGGAACACCCAACAGGATAGAAGACATAGACTGTGGTAGAAAATTGAAAAACAGTCTCTCCTTGTGTAGTGCTCCAACTCGCAGGAACAGAGGCTCGGTGCGGTACCAGATTGGAGAGGATTTGGCCGCTGACTAAGGTGAGAACAAGGGGTTTTTCAAGACCGACCACAGGGAAATGATGCTGAGAGACCAGAGCAGCATCCGCTAAGTTTTCTGCAGAGCAGGAATCCAAGAAGGCAGTGTCAGGGCCCGGGATCAGAGGACCCTCTGAACCAATGGGGGAGATGGTATTAGCCGACACCTGGGACCTTAATCTAAGCGGCTCCTGTTCTTAACCAGAGCCCGCCACATAGCGAGATGGTCTGGTTGTGGCAGGGTGCCACCAGGTTGTTCCACAAATACAGGAGACAGTCTTATAGTCAGGTACAGGCTGGATGTCAGGGCTGGCGGCAGAGATGCAGAGGTCAGAGTTCAGGTCCGGGGTCAGTAACAGGAGATCAAGGCAGAAAGAGGGAACGGCATGGGAAACAGGAACAGGGAGCAAGGAACAGAAAGCTTTCTCTTATCTCTAGGCAGCTCAAAGATCCGGCAGGGAGTGATGGGAGGTGCTGGTCTTTATGGGAAACCCGGAAGTGCCAGTGCCAATCAGCGGTGCCCTGGCCCTTTAAATCTCCGAGTGCCTGTGCACTTGCCCTAGGGAGCTGGTGCGCGCGTCCTAGCTGGGACAGGAGCAGGAGCGTGGAGAGGTGAGTGTGGGCCGAGGGGAGCAGCGCCACAGAGAGGGGCACGGGTGTGATCATGGGGCACCTGTGACAGGCAGAAATTTGGACCTCGCTACCTGTCCCAAAGCTGAGCAGAATGGCAAAGCTTTGGTTTCCCTTAGGGACACTTCTCCCAAGAACCCTAGATGCATGTGTTTCCCGGACTTTGAGGACAAGTCTCAAGAAAGTGCTCTGGGCTGGCACAATAAAGACAGAGGTTCTCCTTTCTTCATCTGGAAGTCTCTTGGGCGGTCAGACAAGCTCTATCCACCTGCATCGGTTACTCTGCAGCAGATACGAAACACACGTGATGGTCCACGGTGGCAGGCAGGAGGTTGAGACAAGCAGCACAGGATTAGAGTCGGGGATGTTGCGGTATGTCAGGGCAGGCAGCACTGGATAAAAGTCAATAACGGAATAAGGATCATTCATCCATGTGAACATGTGGCTATAAGGTATCTATGAACTCTGCTCACCTTCTTCTATTACATTTAGGAGATGTGAAGCTTTATATTTTCTATATGGGGCACATTTTTTGCCTTTAAAGTCAACTTTTATGGACTTTTTCTTTTAAATTTTACACTTTGAATCAAAATTGCAGGAAGGTGCCAATGTCTATAACATCTTTATTGCACTTATAAAATGGGGCAAGTGTCTGCTTTCAGAAAATATAAGGTTTGTCGGGATTTAGTATAAATCTTTATGCTGTCATTTCAATCAAAATTCTAAAAACTGCTCCAGCCGTTAATGCGAAAATCTCCAGATATATCTGGCAGTGATAGGGGGATAAGATCAGGTGATACCTTTTTGTGGATATTTGATGGTGGAGAACACTAGTTCTCTTCGTCAGACATGATGGCAGTGATCATCAAATGATATGAAAAAAAACTTTAACACAACGGAAGGATAAACACAGGGACATCTTATTTACACACGTCTGATGAAGAGAACTAGTATTCTCCAAAGCTCAACCATCGCATATACTCAGTTATCCCCAGAAAGGTATCGTGTGATTTCTTCTCTCTTCTTCTGTTCTCCATGGATAACGCGGTACAAATCTACACTACTGGCAGGGAAAGGGTTAAGTCCTGGAGCGATCAGGAGGACAACGACCCTGCAGCAACTCCGTCCTGTCACAGCGACTGATCTGTAGATCTTATATACTAGTGACTGCAGGACCTGTGATGATGTCATAGTCATATGATCAGTCACATGAGGGGAGGAGTAAAACTGTGGAGATTTCTCACTTCCTGTCATGTGACCAGTCCACCAGGAGGTCCTGTGCAGCTCAGTGATTGGTCGGGTTGTGTGTGACTTGTAGTTAACTCTTTCTTTACTAATCTATATTCAACCTAGGAGAGTAGTTTTTCGGGTGCTCGAGTAGGCTACTAAACCATCGACAATTTTCTCAAAAAGAATACTTGGCACTCCTTGTTCGTTTTCATTTGAACATGATAAATTTTTTATTTATTACAAGTGGAGGTTTAGAATGGCAATCCAATTCAAAAATGCAACGTTTCGGTCTACGCAGAGACCTTTATCAGGCACTGTTCAAGACAAATACAGATTATATATTACATTAAGCATCAATGCCATAAATTAACAATACTGTGAATAACAATATATATACAATACATAATAAAAAACGAGGGTATCACATTATAGCCATTAGTGGTGTTGTGCCGGCATAGTGATCCCCAAGGTGTCACCAAGAGTAGTGAGTCAAGACGAGGGTATTATTGAGGGGGTTCTGGGTGTGATTGTGGGAACAAGCTGGCGAGGTTCGGTGGAGCGATGCTTTCCTGGATAAAACGAAGTATTTGACATAGCAAAAGTAGGTACTGCAATCGCAAGTAGGAGAAAAAGTATGCGCATAGGAGTGCGGCTATAGTGGGTGCCATCTGTATGGTCATTATGTATATAGTATATGTAAGCAGGGGGTCCACATACGAAAGAGTTGGTAGGTAATAACATAGAGTAACGTAGGTAATAAATTGTTGTAGGGTATAGCTGGTAGTGGGGCCACATACTTACCGGATTGCATGGTATATTGAGAAAGAGACAGGTAGATAGATGTGCGGTGCTATGACCCGCTCACATACAAAATCCAGCGATCGCCCCAGAACGCCAGCGCCTTCCTCCTGAGCGGATGTGTCCGCGGCTACGCTCCCCAGCGCTCTAGCGGTCAAGGAGTGCCAAGTATTCTTTTTGAGAAAATACATCTCAGGTTGTGACTGGAGTATCAATCTGCCGTTATCATTCTTAATATACGGCAGTTTATGTGTAAGGTAATATGTTTTCAATTGCACTGCTTACATCATATGTCATTTATTACATCCAGAGCTGAAGTCTTACCCATACCGTTATATACTCCAGTCACATCCAGAGCTGCAATTATCTATCTACCACTATATCATCTCAGATGACAGGATTATCAATCTGCCATTATCAACTTAGGGACAGTTTTTGAAAGTAGCAGGAATTGTCAGCTTTACGTGGCTTGTTCAAGAGTTGGAAACCCCAAAAACCTTAAGGAAAAACATAGAGGGGGTCATTTACTAAGGGCCCGATTCGCGTTTTCCCGACGTGTTACCCAAATATTTCCGATTTTCCCTGTATTGCCCCGGGATTTTGGCGCACGCGATCGGATTTTGGCGCATCGGCGCTGGCATGCACGCGATGGAAATCGGGGGGGCATGGCCGAACGAAAACCCGACGGATTCGGAAAAACCGCCGCTTTTCAAAAAGAAAAATGTGCCGCGAAACTTACCTTCACTCAGCCCGGCTCGGTGTATTCCAGTGCGTTCCGATGCTCTTCAGCGCAGCAGCGACACCTGGTGGACGGCGGAGGAACTACCTTAATGAATCCCGGCCGGACCCGAATCCACCGCAGATCTTTCAAATTGGGCAAGCGTCTAAAGCAGGGGCGGAATTGTCGCGCAAATTCCGGTATAGAGGGGTGACTGTTGGTCAAGATTGACCAATGTTTTCGTATACTTTTGTGCAGTCTGAAATCACCAAAACGGAAGAGAATATTAAGTCAATTGAAAACCAACTAGTATCGACACTGACAACAGAATAAATCAGAACACTAAAAGAGAAAACCACTCAACAACTAGAACGCTACAAAAAAGAATCCGAACAAAAGAAACACGACAAATTCATAAGGGACACACAGGACTACTTACTTGATAGGGTTTACAGATGGCAAGACAGCTACTCAACACGGGGATCCTACCGAAGATACAGGGGTACAGCAGAATCTTCGAGCTCCGGCTCCGACTACTATGGTCCATCACAAGCACGAGGTCGTTTTTTAGGACAACGGGACCGCAGACGCGGAAGACCAAGACGAGGAGAGGAGGACAGTGCCGCCGCTACACAGGGACCAATGATGACCACCAGATCACAGGTAATCCAACTCCCCTACTGGTTAACATCTCCTCCACCAGCCTTAACCCAGCACAAATGGGACTATTACAAAAAGGATTGTCCTTTTGTCCCACACAAAAACTTGATACGTTCCAACTTGAGGTGGATCTGTATCGGTTCTACAGAACCATAAGACTTAGAACTTTCTTCAATTCAGAGAGCACCCAGACCTGGACTCCCTCTGAACCACAACAAGCCCTCATAAGGGCAACAGATTTGGGTCTTTCCACCAAAAGTACGTTCATGCCCCCTAAGAATGATCACGCGGTCGAAAACTTCATAACACTCGTACAAAAAGACTTCAATAAGTTCAGAAAGGAAATAGAAAGGGGCTTGTTGTATTATCCCAGAAATTTCTCCAGCCTAGACCAACAGGCACTTAATTCCCTTATCCAAGATAAACAACTTATAGTTAAACCAGCAGACAAGGGAGGGGCCATAGTAGTCATGGATAGGAAGGACTACGTAGATGAGATTTTATTACAGCTCACAGACGAACAGGTATACTGTAAACTCTCCCATGACCCAACTCCAGCACTTTCCACCAAAATCAAACGTACCCTTGACCGATACCTCCTAGACAAGACAATAGACAACAAGACACATAACTTCCTACTCAACCAAAATCCGGTCATCCCGGTCATTTATGTTTTGCCGAAAATACATAAACGGCTAGACAAACCACCAGGGAGACCCATAGTGGCCTCCACGGACTCACTACTGTCCCCACTTGCTATCTTCATCGAGAAAATTCTCACACCTCTGACCAAAACATCTCGTTCCTTCCTACTTGACACTAATGACTTCTTGTCCCACATCTACAATCTACATACTATACCACCGGAGGCTATTCTAGTGACATGGGACGTATCGAGCCTATATACTAGCATACAACACGACAAAGGTCTCCTTGCCGTTAGTAAACTACAAGAAAATTCACAACATCCCCCTCAGGTTAAACAATTATGTCTTGACCTGTTATCTTATGTTTTGTGCGAAAACTACTTTATGTTCCAGGACACATTTTACTTACAAATCAGGGGCACAGCCATGGGCTCCAACATGGCTCCCCCATATGCCAATAGCTATATGTCGGAATTTGAGGAACGATTTATTTACCCCAACACCAACTACCACTCGCATGCCCTCCTATGGAAAAGGTTTATAGACGACATAATCTGTATATGGAACGGGTCCCTAGACACACTGATGAACTTCCATACCTACTTGAATTCAATATGGCCTGCATTGCAATTTACTATTAACCACAGCACACAAAGGATTGATTTCCTAGACACCACCATCATAAAGGACCCATCAGGTAGACTCTCCAGTGATCTATTTACAAAACCCACAGACAGGAACAGCCTCTTGCATTACTCCAGCTGCCATTCCACCGCATGCAAAAGGTCCCTCCCGAATTCCCAAATACAACGGGTACATAGGATAGTTTCCAATCCTACGCAAAGAGAAACACGCCTCCAAGAGATGCGTGATAAGTTCAGATCTCGCGGATACCCAGAACACACACTGAAAGTACAGGAACACACCGACTCTGACAGACAGGATAAACAAAAGGGACCATGTATCAACTTTATCCACCAATATCATCCTTCGATATTCAGACTGCACAAAAGTATACGAAAACATTGGTCAATCTTGACCAACAGTCACCCCTCCATACCGGAATTTACGCGACAATTCCGCCCCTGCTTTAGACGCTTGCCCAATTTGAAAGATGACACTAATGACTTCTTGTCCCACATCTACAATCTACATACTATACCACCGGAGGCTATTCTAGTGACATGGGACGTATCGAGCCTATATACTAGCATACAACACGACAAAGGTCTCCTTGCCGTTAGTAAACTACTAGAAAATTCACAACATCCCCCTCAGGTTAAACAATTGTGTATTGACCTGTTATCTTATGTTTTGTGCGAAAACTACTTCATGTTCCAGGACACATTTTACTTACAAATCAGGGGCACAGCCATGGGCTCCAACATGGCTCCCCCATATGCCAAAAGCTATATGTCGGAATTTGAGGAACGATTTATTTACCCCAACACCAACTACCACTCGCATGCCCTCCTATGGAAAAGGTTTATAGACGACATAATCTGTATATGGAACGGGTCCCTAGACACACTGATGAACTTCCATACCTACTTGAATTCAATATGGCCTGAATTGCAATTTACTATTAACCACAGCACACAAAGGATTGATTTCCTAAACACCACAATCATAAAGGACCCATCAGGTAGACTCTCCAGTGATCTATTTACAAAACCCACAGACAGGAACAGCCTCTTGCATTACTCCAGCTGCCATTCCACCGCATGCAAAAGGTCCCTCCCGAATTCCCAAATACAACGGGTACATAGGATAGTTTCCAATCCTACGCAAAGAGAAACACGCCTCCAAGAGATGCGTGATAAGTTCAGAACTCGCGGATACCCAGAATACACACTGAAAGTACAGGAACACACCGACTCTGACAGACAGGATAAACAAAAGGGACCATGTATCAACTTTATCCACCAATATCATCCTTCGATATTCAGACTGCACAAAAGTATACGAAAACATTGGTCAATCTTGACCAACAGTCACCCCTCCATACCGGAATTTACGCGACAATTCCGCCCCTGCTTTAGACGCTTGCCCAATTTGAAAGATAAATTGGTCAAGGCAGACGAGGGCCCACTTAAAACTAAAACCAGACAACGTTTTTTAAGTACACCTAAATGTGGTACTTTTCCCTGTCTGAATTGTGCTCAATGTAATAATATATTGAAGGGGGATAAAATAATCCACCCTAGGACTGGAATCTCATATCCGATCAAGGATTACTTTACCTGCAATTCCTCATTTGTGGTCTATGTCATCAAATGCCCCTGCGGACTGGTATATGTGGGCGAAACAGTCCAACATATAAAAGACCGCATATCCAAACACAAGTCGGACATCCGGTGTAACAAACTTTTATTACCCTTACCATACCATTTTGCTACAGCGAAACATAAGATTTCCCAACTCAAGTTCCAAGTGGTGGAACACGCCCCGACACCCAAACGGGGCGGTAACAGGATCAAGCAGCTTCTACGACGGGAAGCATTCTGGATCCATCGACTCAACGCAATGTCTCCCAATGGTCTCAATAGGGAATATGAGATACAGAATATGCACTAATGTGAGTTTAGATCTGGGTTTTCTAATTACAGTTTGATTCCTTTACAGATCACATGAAAAAACGAAGACCGCATTGCAATAGGTATACCTTTCATTCTTTCTTCTCCTATCTCTCATGACATCACTTGATACAACCTTTTCTTCTATCTCCTATGACACCATCTACAACACCCCCAGCGTTACACATATTCACATACTCACGCATGCAACACTACCCATGCTACATGACCCCCATAGCTCATTACCCATATCCGCATTTACATATCGGCATTCATTAAACTCACATTACAGTGACATCCTCACACACATTCCTATACTTACCCGGCATAGACACACACTCAAATACTTCTAATAATCCTTATACCCAAATACTCCTTTAGATATTACAAATATGCCCTCATACACATAAAGTCTCCCGTCATATAACATGATCTGAGATACCATCAGCAGACATACCACCTTGCAATACTTTTTACTACTCCCTGCTGCTCCTCTACATACTGCCTTTCGCTCCGTTCCCTGTGCGATCGCTAGGGACACTTGGTAGGACTTCCGCGTTCCACCCTGGAACGCAAGCGGCCGGCAGCTGTAACCGGAACAGAACACTATTTCTCTCCGGCAGACATGATGTTATGGATGAAACTGAAAATTCACAGTATTTTATACACCCAGCAGTGATCATCATAGGATATGGAAAAAACTTTAACACAACAGAAGGATAAACACAGGGACATCTTAGTTACACACGTCTGATGAGGAGTCCCAGTTATCTCCCGCTGTAATCAGCCTTTCCCTACTCCAGGTTCTTCACACTGGACCGTCCATCAGTGACCCAGCAGGGATGGAGCAGGACAGAACCACCTCCAGATTCCCAGGACTGGCCAGGAATAAAGCAGGAGGTCCCACCGCATCATCAGGTAGGAGAAGCTGAGATCGGTGAATCCTCTAGTCTGGACGACATCGAGTAATTCCAGTATCTTATCATTGTGATATAATACAATATAAAAGTTATATGTGACTATTTGGGGGTATAAGTTATTATTAGTTGTTCTGCCTTGGAACTATTTGTGAATATTTCGTACCCCCACAGTCTCTTGGGTCATCAGAGTTTTTTCTTTCTGGTACTGTTTGTGGAGAGGCTGGTGCTGTCCCCATCACAGCCGCTCGCCTGCTACAGCAGCAGTTTCAGGCAGTAGCAGGGGCACAGCTGTGTCAGGCTTGTGGTTCTGTGAGATACAGACACATAGGATTTTTATCTGTAGTTTGGTTGAATGTTGATCCTTTCTGATCCTCCTCTGTAATGTGTGATCCTTACAGGAGAGTTGGGGTGGAATGACACAAGGACTCGAGAATCCCACATCCGTGTCTGTTCATGGTAAGAGCCTTTCCCAAATCTTCTATAAACTAATCGAAATTTCAAAAATGTGTCTATTATCATAATGTTGTCTCTTATTGTTAGTGCGCCCTCATGTAACAACTGCTTCCAAATCTTGGTTGAAACAACCTTGATGGTGGCCACTTCCCCTAGATCGGTGGTCTCCATTGACCGAGCCATCGCTGAGTTACCTGCTAAGCGCATGGCAGAAGAGTCATGCACGGCCGGCATTAGAAAAACTAATGCTAGGTACGTACCTTAGTCAGAGCTAGACAGCGGCGCCTAGCAACAGGGACCCCCCCCCCCATGCTAGTATTGCACTGCCGTAATGGATCCAGTCAGTTGCACCTTCACCTAATGCCTGCAAGGGTCTACAACCGCCCCCTCGCAGCGGCGCCTCCGCCACAGCCCCCTCGCAGCGGCGCCTCCGCCACAGCCCCCTCGCAGCGGCGCCTCCGCCACAGCCCCCTCGCAGCGGCGCCTCCGCCACAGCCCCCTCGTAACAAGGTTGGGGACCACTTCCCGAGAAGATTGATGGCAGTGGAGGTCGCCGTGATGCTTTGGGATCCAGTAGGAGAGATCCACCAGAGAGATGTCCCCGTCCTCCAGACTCCCAGGACTGGCCAGGAATAAAGCAGGAGGTCCCACCGGATCATCAGGTAGGAGAAGCTGAGATCTGTGAATCCTCTAGTCTGGACGACATCGAGTAATTCCAGTATCTTATCATTGTGATATTAATAAATATAAAAGTTATATGCGACTATTTTGGGGTATAAGTTATTATTAGTTGTTTTGCCATGGAACTATTTGTGAATATTTTGTACCCCCACAGTCTCTTGGGGTATACAGAGGCCGGTGCTGTCCCCATCACAGCCCCACACCTGCTACAGCAGCAGTTTCAGGCAGTAGCAGGAGCACAGCTGTGTCAGGCTTGTGGTTCTGTGAGCTACAGAATCAGAGATACAGACACATAGGATTTTTATCTGTAGTTTGGTTGAATGTTGATCCTTTCTGATCCTCCTCTTTAATGTGTGATCCTTACAGGAGAGTTGGGGTGGAATGACACAAGGACTCGAGAATCCCACATCCGTGTCTGTTCATGGTAAGAGCCTTTCCTAAATCTTCTATAAACTAATCAAAATTTCAAAAATTTGTCTATTTATTATCATAATGTTGTCCATTACTGTTAGTGCCTCATTGAGCGCCATTATATTCCATCATATTCTGCGGTTCTGAGATGTTGGAATGGAATGAGACTTTCTCTGTGTGACTGTAATAATGAGAGATTGTGAGTAACAATGTGAGATCAAAAGTTTATTGGGGGGACCTGTACATTCGAAAGGAGGATGAGATACAGGATGTAATATGCCTCCAGCCTGGATATAGGATGAGAGATCAACCCAACTTTCATTGAATCCCAAGAAAAATCTGGATTTGCCACAGTTTGACGGTTTCAAACAGCAAACAATGGATGCCTGTCACCAAATTTCCTTCTCTGTCAATTTCCTTTTGAAAATTGTTCAGATAGAGACAATGGGGCTCATTTATTTGCCCGTCCTGACGTGTTCCTCGAGTGCAATGTCCGTGTATAATGCACATCTGCCACGATTCACTAAGATCGTGCGCCTGATATCCTGCATGTGTCGCTTGCCCACTCAGCTCCGTTGGAGTTCACCTTCTTCTTCCCGGTGCATGTAAGTTCTTGATCTTGCGACACAAATTGAAAGTTAAATCCTGCACTCAGGCTGAATCCGTCGGATCGTCCGATGGCCCACCCCACCCGATTTCTGTTGCATGAAAGCCAGCGCAGCCACGCCACGATCCGGTCGCATGCGACACAATCCCCAGTTAAATACCTGTCACAGTGGCGCAAATCCTGAAAACGTTGGAAAATCTGACGAAAGTGCGATCTTAAATAAGCCTTAATGGGTTGAAATGAAATAACCACCTGCATTTTTGCTGAGTGTTCCCTCACATAACAACTGGTTCCAAATCTTGGTCGAAAGAGCCTTAATGGTGGCCATTTCCCCTGGATGATTGTGGCTCCAACTGTTAGTGGTCCCTGGTTGATGGCAGTGGTGGTCGCCTGTGATGGTTTGTACTGCAGATGGATCACAGGAACACGATGGTGGTGGAATAGGCACATTTGGCATTAGACCCAATATCTATTTACAGAACTGTGCCATCAAATGCTTAAATACCAATGTTGCAAAGGGCCAAGTCCCCTTGTAATGTCAAACATCTGATGCTATGTCTATTTTTGACATGTGACACGAGAGGAGAAATGCAGTATAAACTGCCAGTAGTAGTTAGTGAAGCCCAGGAACCTCTGGATAGCACATAGTCCTACAGGGCGAGGCCACTGAAGTACCGCAGATAACTTGGCAGGGTCCATCTAAAGTCCCCGAGGAAAGGAAGACTCTTCTGATGAAACTGTCATTTCTCGAGTTTGGCGTAAAGGCAATTGGCCCTTAGACGTCTCTGGACTTGCCAAATATGGGACTGGTGGGACTCGAGGTTCGTAAAGAACGCCAGGATATCATCGAGGTAGACCATGACACAGATATATAACAAGTCTCTGAAAATGTAATGGACAAACTCCTGAAAAACAGCCGGAGCATCCAAACAGCCTGACCAGATAGTCGAATTGCCCATCACAAGTGAAGGTGGTCTTCCACTCATTGCTTAGTGGATACGCCCCACGTAGGTCTGGTTTGGTAAAGACCTTGGCCCCACGTAAGCGGTAGAACAGTTCCGTGATCAACAGCAAAGGGTAACGGTTCTTTACGATGAACATGTTAAGGCCGCGCTAGTCTATGCAGGGACGGAGTGACCCATCCTTTTTGGCCACAAAGATGTATCCTGCACTGGCAGGAGAAGAGGACTTGTGTATGAATCCCCTCTGCAGGTTTTACGTCACGTAGGCAGACATAGACATAGGCACAAAAAGAGGACATACCCATCAGCAGATCTATAGGGCAGTCATAGGGGCGGTGTGGTGGCAAAGTCTCTGCTTGCTTTTCCAAGAGGACATAGGCAAAGTCTCTATATGGATCAGGGAGACCCACGAGTGGCTTGGAGGACATCGGAGAAGACACGATGGAGACGCGACAAGGTACCTCCAAACAGCATGACTGGCATTCCGTTCCCCAGTGGAGAGCTTCACCGGTCAGCCAGTTGAGCACAGGTGCATGGCGCTGCAATCACGGAAGGCCCAGAAACAGACAACGTGGACCAGGGAAGCAGTTAAAAAGAATGCCTCTCCTTGTGCAAGGCTCCTACTTGCAGACATAGGGGCTAAGTGCGGTAGCGGACCGGGTCGTAAAGAATCTGCACACTGACAGAGGAGATGACTAGCGGCTTCTCAAGTGTCACGGATCGCGGGCACACCCATGTCCCTCTCCGTGGCACTGCTCCGGACTTACATCTTCACACTCCCGCTACCGCCCCGCCTAGGCACTGCGCGCATCCCAGCTCCCTAGTGCACATGCGCGGCGGTACTCGGAGATTTAAAGGCCAATCACCTGTGCGCTGGCCACTTCCGGGTCTGCATTTAATCAGGTGGCTCCCATCATTCCCTGCTGGATCTTCAAGCCATTCCCAATAAAGTGAAACCCCTCCTGCATCCCATAGCGTTCCTGTGCTCCTGAGTGTTCCGTTCCTGTTTTCCTTTCCTGTGTTCCCGTATTCCTGCTCCTGTGTTCCTGTTTTCCTGTTCCGTGTTCCAGTCTGTTCCTGTGCTGTGTGCCTGCTCCTTTGTTCCTGCCGTGAGTTCCAGTGTTCTGTCTGGCGCTGTTCTCCCGCTGTCACCCTGCGCTCGCACTGTGTCCTGCATTACTACCTTGGCTGCCACCGCAGGCTAGTCACACCTGTGGAACTACCTGGTGGCACCTCGCCACAGCAAAACCATCCCGCTTTGCGGCGGGCTCTGGTGAAGACCAAGTGCCACTTATAACCCGGTACCAGGTGTCAGCAAGTACCATCTCCTGCGGTGGTCCAGTGGGTCCACAGACCCAGAACCCTGACATTGAGATGGACCACAGGGAGACCAGGGAGCATCCACAGAGTTTCCTGCAAAACCAGAACCCAGGAAGGCTGAGACTTGAACCTGATTACCTGTCCCGGAGCTGAGTAAGACAGGTATGTTCAGACATGGAGAAACTTTGTTCTTGCCAAGGGACTATTCTCCCAAGAACCTCTTGGGAAGACAGACGAGCTTTATCCATCTGCTGCACCTCTGCAGCAGACACAGAAGTCGGCTGAGGTGGTCTTTGGAAGACTGGAGCCAGACGGGCAGACGTTGAGTCCTGACTTGCGGTTGTTCCAGATGTTGCTCCTCAGAGCTCTCAGTAAACCAGATGTCTATCTGAGGAGTCTCCTTGACGCAGGTTCAACAGTGCGGTCTGAGCAGACGCCCAGGCAGGCTCCTCAAAGGCGGACCGGAATTCAGTGAGTAACACAGTGAGAGTAGCTGTAACCGGATTGTTCCTGTCCCAAAGGGGAGTAGCCCATCCCTAGGCTTTCCCGGAAAGAAGACTGATCATGAAAGCCAACTTAGCTCGTTCTGTGGCGAACTGTGAAGAAGTAATGAAACCCCATGCATAACTTGGCTTCACCGTCATATTTGGAGGGCATGGAAAGATACAGCCTGGGCTCAGCAGTAGATGATGCAGCCATAGTAATAGGTGGTACCGGAGGTACTGAAAGCTGGTTCTGAGTAGCCAACAATTGCTGCAGGGTGGCGGTGAATTGTGCAAGTTGCTGTCCTTGCGCGGCAATTTGTTGAGACTGCTGGACCACGATGGTAGTAAGACGATGACGTAAGCTGACACCTAGGACAGCTTACGATGACGTAAGCTGACACCTAGGACAGGAATCTCAGTGGCACTCGATTTTTTACAAGAACCCACCACAGTGTGGGTTGAACTTGCTGTGGCGTGCTACCACTAGGTCATTTCACAGGTACGACTTTGTCCACGGTGGCAGCCAAGATGAGATACATGGACGTTAGGCAGAAGCGTGGTCGGGGACGAGCAGAAAGTCTAGACAGGCAGGACAGGATTGGAGTCAGAAACAAAGTGGTAGGTCAGGACAGGCAGCACGGGATCGGAGTCAGGAAAGAAATCGAGGTCACAATGGGAAATCAGGATAAATCTAGCAGGGGACACAGGAAGGAGCTGGCCAGCGCCAATTATCGGCGGCGAAGACAGCCGCAGAAGCCAGGAGAGGCGAGTTCTCATGCAGCAGGCTCTGAGGGCACCAGAAGACACACAAGTGCGTCCCCGTCTCCTAGGGAGCTTGTGCTCCAGCTCCTGAAAATTAAAAGGGCAAGCGCACCATTGATTGGCGCTGACCAAGTACACCAAGGGCTGAACTATCAATTGTGGGTTCTTCTCTAAGACTTTCTCCTCGGCACAGGAGATCGAGTTTGCTTTAGAAGTGTCATTATCTTCTGGATGAAGCCCACTTTCCAGTCTACTTATACACTGATCACAAGAACCTCCCAGCGGCTCAATCCGCAACAAGCTTGCTGGTCGCTCTTCTTTTCCCATTTTAATTTCCCAACTCACTTCCGTCCAGCAGAAAAGAACGTCAAGTTTTTGGCCCCCTTCCCCCATGCCTTAGATGCTATTGGGGAAGAACTTGCTCCTCGGCATGTCATTCTTCCTGAGTGATTGGTTGTTGCCGCTCCAGTGGACCTTGGGCAGCTTCCTTATTGCAAGACCTACATCCGACCTGGTCTTCGGAAGAGGATATTAACTTACAGAAATTGCTCGTGTATGGCTGAGCACCCTGGAGAACAACGCTCTGTCGCCCTCATCTCCGTTTCTATTGGTCGCTTGATCTGGTCAAGAATGTACAGGATTTTGTGGGTTCCTGCACTAATTGTGCCCGAAAAAAAAGCCATCTCGTCTCAAACCTGCTGGTCTTCTACTGCCGATGCCAATGCCCAGCTGCCCTTGGACTCATGTGGCTATGGATTTTATCACGGACTTTCTCCCTTCCTCTGATAATACCGTCATCTGGGTGGTAAGTGACCAGTTTTCCAAAATGTCCCACTTTGTTCCACTACGAGGACTGCCTTCTGCTCCATGACTTGCCAGTCTGTTCTTCCGGCTTCATGGACTCCTCAGCATACGTTTCTGACCAGGGGGTTCAGTTTGTTTCTAAGTTCTGGAGATCTCTGTGCAGCCAGCTTCAAGTGAAATTGGACTTTTCCTCTGAATATCACCCGCAGTCCAATCACCAAGTGGAAAAAGTTAATCAGACTCTGGGCTGCTATCTCTGCCATTTTGTCTCTGCCCGTCAGGACGACTGATCCACTCTGTTGCTGTGAGCGGAGTTTTCTTAGAACTCCCTGGATTCAGAATCTGCTGGCGCTGCTCTATTCTTCATCGTTTATGGACAGCACCCTCTTCTTCCTCTACTTCTGTCTCCGGATGTTCCTACCGTGAAAGTGTTGCTCCTAGATCTGAAATCCATCTAGGAGCAGACTCGTCTTTCTTTGCTACAGGCTTCTGCTCGAACCAAGACCCAGGCCGACAAGAAACACAGGCCTTCTCCCATCTTCTCTCCAGGTGACAAAGTGTGGCTATCTTTCAAGTATGTCCGGCTGAAGATGCCTAGCTACATGCTGAGGTGCATCAATCCTGTGTCCTATAAGTTGCGCCTTCCTCCCACCATGCGCATACCAAACTCCTTCCACGTATCTCTTAAGCCAGTCATCCTGAACTGCTTCTCCTGGGAAGTTCCTCCTCTTAATCCCGAGGCCGACTCCACCGATGTCTTCGAAGTAAAGTAGGTTCTGGACATGAAGACGGTGAGAGGTAAGATATTCTTCCTGGTTGACTGGAAGAATTTCGGGCCAGAAAAGAGGTCAACATCTTGGACCATGGTCTGCTGCAGAAATTCTTCCAGAATAAGAAGAGGGGAGGACAAAATGGGGGTGCTGTCATGGGTGCTCCCACCGTCTCAGGCTCACGCGTGCCCCTATAAGTGCCCCAGCGTCCCGGCACCCGCAGTGCTGGATATCTATATACTGAAGGGAAGGGGGCAGCAGTGTGCAGGATATCTATATACTTAGGGGTAGGGGCGGCAGTGCTGGATATCTTTATACTGTGGGGGAAGGCTGCAGTGTACTGGGTATCTATATACTGTGGGGGGGAAGCTGCAGTGTGCTGGATATCTGTGGGCGGGAAGCTGCAGTGTGCTGGATATCTGTATAGAGTGTGTAGTGTGTGAGGGGGGGCGGCAGTGTTCTGTATACCTATATCCAGAACATATGGAGGAGCGTGCCATCCTCCTCCTCACAACCCCAGTCCCAGGAGACTCAGGGAACATTTTATGAAGTACGTGGGGCACCCTGTACCATCTAGTGAGCAGCTAATAATTAGTCTCCTGGTACACAACAAAGATTTGTGTGCCATCTCATATATTTTCTTATTTTTATCTATTCAGAAGTCTAGGTTCAGGTCTCATTCACATTTACTTGTAAACGGTGGAACATGGTCTTTCGGGGGGGGGGGGGGGGGGGTTATATGCCTCCAATTAGGGGGGGCCCCTAATCATACCCTTCTGTGTGCATGCACCCTCAAAACTTGTCAGTGACTGGCTAAATGAGGAAGGTAGGTCTGGCGGGGCAAGAAGCTCTTCCACTCTGCGCCATTTACCGTCAACCAAGAAGTGACAGGCCCTAAAGTGACCAGTCGCGGCCTACTGTTTGAAGAAAGTGATCCCAGGAGAGAATGCAAGGTTGCCAAGGATTGGCGTGAGGGGAAAGGCAGCTTGGAAGATCATAGTCCTCCGTCTGCAATGTTTGAAGGCCAGTAGGGTGGCGTGGAAAGTAGGGTGAGCAGTCAACGGCTCCCCCACCCGGGGAGACAAGACAGTGGGATGTGGGTAAAGTGTTGCTCAATTGAGACCCAGTCACGACCCTACACGGGTAAATGGCCGAATAGTATTAAGTAAAGTCCAGGAGTGCTCCGCTACCCTCAGTCTTGGATAAAATCAGTATAGACTCTTCCTCCGTAGTCTTGGCGGTTTACCAGCCCAGATGAAAGTCCAAAATTGCTGTGGGGACTTTAATTGGCAAAGCCTGAATGGGCTGAAGAGGCGAGGGAGGGCGTTCACTTTTAGGATCCCTATCCTTCTGAAGAACCTCTTCGACCACTTCTCCAA
Organism: Engystomops pustulosus; assembly: GCA_019512145.1. Taxonomy (NCBI): domain Eukaryota; kingdom Metazoa; phylum Chordata; class Amphibia; order Anura; family Leptodactylidae; genus Engystomops; species Engystomops pustulosus. The sequence continues at coordinate 425,038 of WNYA01000016.1, forward strand.
GTCGGTCTTGTGGGCCTGTAGCAATGGAGGAAAATTCATGTGATAGGCTTGCTCCAGGTCAGCTGGGAGGTGAATACCCAAATACTTAAGAGGTAGAGGCCTGCTTGAAAAGAACTGTCGGAGAGGGGCACACACTGGTCCCGAGGATGTTAAGTGGCAGGGCTGCATTTACTTCGCATGGCTATAGACAAATTACACAATGTGCTTTTCCAAGGTCCTTTAATATGTGCCCCCCACTCTTCCAAGGTCATTACATAGTTAACTCCTTGAACAACTTCACTAGAAAATAAAGTCATATCCATAACAGCGTGACTTTGTGACTTGTCTTCATTTATAAAGTTTTAGCTTATTTGTTCATTATTATGTATGTAGGATATAGGTGAAATATAACTTTCCATCAAGCAGGAGGTAATGGAGAGCTTCTGCTTTTTGACTGGTAGAGAATGGGAGGGACACCAGGACCCCAGTAGTAGCCACATGGGCGCCCTGGCCGCTCTGTGACTACACCCCCCCATACACAACTTCTAGCAGACCTCTACATATAACTGTCCCAAAGTAGTAGCTGAAATTCAAAAGGCTTTTCACAATCATCCTTTATGTACCTCAGGTTCCCTCTTTTGGGATCTTCAGTGAAACCATCTAAATATTTTCCAGATTTCCTTTATACTGTACTTGGGCCATTCCTTCAATCACCTGCCAAAGATGGAGCAGGACCACCAGCCCCTCACATCACCAGGTAAGAGGAGACCTTCCCTTCCCCTTCTTATCCATGCAGAGCACAGGTTAAGCCTTCAGCTTATGTGGATGGGTCCAAAGGAGGACTTTGGGACACTACAGATCATCTGGAGAGGTTGCCATACCAACAGGTCCCACAAATGCTTGATTGGTGATAAATATGGTGACTGGGTCGGGAAGCCCTGCCATGACATGAAACACACACGGAAGCAGGAAGTAACCTCATATTATTGTCAGAGGCCGTGGATCACTTGGTAGACAGGATTTAAGATCTAACAACGAGATCTCCCTGCTCCAACTAAATAGTCATCAGATCCTAAACAAAAACTGGATTTTCCACAAATTGATAATTCCAAAGTTGGAACGTTCTTACACCGCGGGCGATTCTTCTTGGCCAAGATTTTGGTAAATAGTTGTGTTTGAGGTTGTGTTGTAAATAATTCCATAGAATTCATAGAAGTTTCGATTCTCTCTTTCTCTTTAGTGTAAATTAGGCTGACAGTCACACAACCATCTGCTTCCACTTTTATATATATAAATCTGTGGGAATTTTGGAGAATTTTGTGAACTTTTTCATTGAAAATGGGTAACTTTTCTCCATCTATATAGCAGTCCAATAATTGTCTCTAATTAGACTTTGTGAGAAAGTGAGAGGTGTTGTGTGGGAAAACCGCTATCTGTCTT
>WNYA01000016.1:426522-454914 GCA_019512145.1 Engystomops pustulosus
GTAGGGGTAGGCTGGTAGTGGGACTCCTACTCCACCCGGGCTTCGGTTCTGGGCTTTTGTATAGCCCACAGGTGCAGGTCACAGGCCTCGTTAGGGCCTGATTTAGTCTGCAGGCCAGAAGCAGTAGGGGAGGCCCTACCTGGAGAGCTGAAAGCGAGATTGCATTCTCACAGCAAAGGTAACTGAGGGTCTCCTGTCTTGCTGCTGGCCAAGAGCGTGTGCCAGGCAGCCTGGTACCCGGATAGCTAGGGTCCTCAAAATGTATTAGACAGCGCCTAGCCGGGCAGGAATTACTTTTATAATGTTTTTGCATGTGCCTAAGCCAAGGCTGAATTTGTGTTCTGTTTTGCAAGTGTGAATAAACACTTAAGTTGGACTTTTAAACCTGCGTGTGTCACTGCTTCCTGCACTGCTACCAGTCAACTACCAGAGCAATTCCCCACAACTTCCATCCAATGTATTGACTGCACTGGTCTACCATACTATACAACAATGTCAATGTTTTAATATCTTTCCTTATCTCCTAATATTTAAAAAAAAACTTGATTTTTTTGGTATTTTTTTTACCAGGTGAAAACAGGATGAGAGACTCCCAGGAACATCTCTTTTTATCTCCATATCATGAAGTAGAAGATAATAATATGACACAAGATAATCCAATATCTCCTAATGTCCCATCAGTCCCTGACAGTAGGGATCCGTCCACTGACATCACCGGTGACCTGGAGCCTTCATTTAGTCAATCACTGGTTGGAAATCCTTCTACTGGACACATATTTCTGGTTGTGAAATCGTTAGGAATTAATTCAGATCCTTCTTTACATAATTTAATTTTCAAAAATGAGAGCCAACATTTATCCTCAGAATGTGGGACAAGTTTTAACCAGAAATCAAATCTTAAGAAAAGAGAGAAACAATTTTCATGCACAAAATGTAACAAAAGTTTCACTCAAAAAGCAAGTCTTTCGAGGCATCTAAGGCTGCACACGGGAGATTTGCCGTATTCATGTACAGAATGTGGCAAAGGTTTCAGCCATAAATCAGGTCTTGCAAGGCATTTAAGAACCCACACAGGAGAGTTACCATTTTCATGTACAGAATGTTTCAAATGTTTCAATGAAAAATCCGGTCTTTCGAGGCATCTAAGAACGCACACGGGAGAGAAGCCATTTTCTTGTTCGGAATGTGAGAAGCAATTTAGTCTCCGATATCATTTGTCGGAACATCTGCGAATTCACACAGGGGAGAAACCGTTTTCATGCTCAGAATGTGGGAAATGTTTTCGAAATAGATCTTATTTTCTTAAACATGTGAAAGCTCACAGACGTAAAATGTCCATTTCCTGAATGTCAGAAATTTTGTTGTTTGAAATCCCATTTTATAGAACATCGAAGTGTTAAAACGGACCAAGATAAAACTTTTATGTTCCTAATGTCGCAAATGTTTTTGCCAAAATTCTCTTTTTGTTGAGCTTCGCAGATTATGCACCAGGGAAAACCATTATTCTGCTTAGAATGTAAGAAACCTTTTAAAGGGGCATTCCCACGAACTAAAGTTAGGCCCTATCCACGGCCTAACTAGCTGATCAGTGGGGGTCTCAGTGCTGAGACCTCCACAGATCGCGAGAAATAGGGGTCTGTCTAAGATGGCCGCGCATGACTGTTCAGCTCCATTAATCTCTAGGGAGCTGATGGAGATCGGTGAGCGCGGTGCTTGTCAATTTTCGGCAGCTCCGTAGAGATTTATGGAGCAGAACGGTCATGTGCGGCTCTGATGGAGCGACAAGAGGTCCTCGTTCTCTCGATCTGTGGGTTTCTCAGCACTGAGACCCCCACTGATCAGCAAGTTATGCCCTAACCCATGGATAGGACCTAATTTAAGTTCATGGGAAAACCCCATTAACCACAAATTTAGTACCGTTAAATATCAAAGTTTCGTAGAAGGGATAAAGACAATGTTCAGATAGTCGTTAGCATAGAGAGGACCTAAGACCCATGACTATTCTCTACTCATTCTTCTTGATATCTCGGCAGTGCTTGATGGACCACCAGCTCCTCCTCAGGAGGCTTCACTCTACTGGCCTGGAGAACATTGGGCTCTCTTGTTTTCTTTATCTCTCTGACTGCACTTTCAGAGTCTCCTTCTCTGAATCTTTGTCTTCTTCTCTTCCTCTCAGTGTCGGGGTCCTCAGGGCTCTGTCCTAGGTCCTTTTCTCTTTTCCTTCTATACTGCCCGGACAAACCATCGGCAGATTTGGTTTTCAGTATCATCTTTAAGCTGATGATACCCAGCTATATACTTTTTCATGTAACGTCCCCGCTGCCTTACTTCAGAACACTAGTGATTGTCCCTCTGCTGTCTCTAACATCATGTCCTCTCTCTTCTTGAAACTCAATCTTTCTAAGACTGAACTTCTTGTCTTTCCACCATCTACTAACCAGCCCAACCCTTACTGTTCCATCTTGGTCTGTGGGATCACTATAGCACCGAGGCAGCAGGCCCAATGTCTTGTGTTTGTGCTGGACTCCGACCTTTCCTTTTCACCGCATATTCAATCTCTTGCTCGCTCTTGCCACGTGCATTTCAGAAACATCTCCAGAATCCACCCATTTCTTACAACTGAAACCTCTAAAATGCTACCTTAATTAGTCAGTTGATTCACTCTTTACTAGATTACCTTAACGCCCTACTAATTATCTTCCACTTGCCAAACTCTCTCCCCTCTAATCTATTCTTAATGCAGCAGCCAGTGTTTCAGACCAAACACTACACTGATGCCTTCAGTCTGTGCCAGACACTGTACTGGTCTAAAATAATAAACATCATCCACAAAGCTCTGCATAATGCTGCAACTCCCTATTTCTCTCATCTCAGTCTATCACCAAACCCATGCTCTTCAATCTCTACCTTAATTCGAACCTCTCATTTACGACTCCAGGACTTCTCCCGAGCTGCACCAGCTCTCGGGAATGAGCTTCCCTGGACTATCAGACTAATGTCCATCCTCCAAAGTTGCAAACGTGCTCTTAAAACCCGTCTCTTTAGGCAGATCTATCACACTCTATAACTGCATGAAATGCCAACTCTCTTTACTAACCCATTCAGTGTCCTCCTCCTGTCTGTTATCCAGCAAACACCAGATATATACCAAGCTCCAGGGTTCTCTGCGGTCCCATTCACCTTTGACTTTGTATATAAGATGGCGGCTGATGGTTCAAGCAGCAGTACTTTTATTTATTAAATTATTTTATTCTGTTCCCTTATTAAGAATGGCTGGTCCATTGTGTCACCCCCTCATCCTCTAACACTGTAAGCTCTTGTGAGCAGGACCCTCACTCCTATTGCCCCATGTGACTTTTTGTAATTTTCTATTTGTATATGTCCCCTATGATTTGTAAAGTGCTACGGAATATCATTGTGCTATATAAATAAAGATTTTTATCAGGAGATGATGAGGCCACTATATGAAAAGAAGATGAAAGGCCACAATATGAGGGGGAGATGATGAGGGCACTATATGAAAAGAAGATGAAAGGCCACAATATGAGGGGGAGATGAATGCAGGGCACATTGAAAAAGAGATGATGAAAGGCCACATAGGAGTGGGGAATGATGAGGTGCACTTATAGAAAGAAGATGAAAGGCCACAATATGAGGGGGAGATGATGAGGGCACTATAAGAGAAGGAGATGTGAGGGGCCACAATATGAAGTGAAGATGAGAGGCTACAATATGAGGGGGAGAGGAAGAAGCCACAATAAAAAACATGATAGGGGAACAGGAATCAGTAAAGGGAAAATAGGAAGGGAAGGGAGAGGAAGGGGCAGGGGGCTCAGGTATTGAGGCCAGGGCCTCAGCAGTTGTTTGGAGCCATTCAGAGAAGGAAGGGGAGTTCCTAAACAGAATCCATTTGGATCAAGTATTGTGATACATATCCAGCAGATTACTTTACTATCTAGAGCTCCAAGTTCCTCCATACGGCAGACCATACGGTCAACTTCCTCTACCCACATTAGCTTCGTGGGTGAAGTTCATAGTATCATAGTATATAAGGCTGGAAAAAGACGCAAGTCCATCAAGTCCAACCTTTAACAATTAAATAAATGTTTTTTCCCCATAACCGGTGATATTTTTGCTCTCCAGAAAGGTTTCCAGGCCTCTCCTGAACATGTACATAGAGTCCGCCATAACAACCTCCTGTGGCAGAGAGTTCCACAGTCTCACTGCTCTTACAGTAAAGTTGTGGTTTTCCAAAACCTAGGGATCACGAGCCTCATAGCCACCAAGAAATGTGATGGCAGACCTTTCTTAATGTCTCCAAGGCGGCCCGGGAGCATGAATATAAGTGCAACAGCACAATTCCCCAACTGCTCCACATATTTCTCTAAAGAGGTCCCAGATACCTGACCAGATAGCAACTAGCTTGCAGTCCCACCATAGGTGAAGCATAGAGCCTTAAGCCGCTTGGCATCTCTAACAGATAGGGGAGACAGAGGGGAACATACAATTTAATCGGACAGGAGTCCTATACCAGTGAGTGAGAATCTTGAAACTAGTTTCCTGTATCTTACCGGATACTGGCATTTTATAAGATAAAATAAGGTTCTCTCAGTGCTCTTTCTTGAAATTCTCTCCCAGTCTCTCCTCCCATACATGTAAAGTAGAGATAGGTCCTCCTCATCAGACCCCGATAGCATCCATTATACGAGAGACACGCCATGAGGTGCTACCAATTGTTGGAGGCAGAGGGTCTTAAACGAAGTGGGTTTGGAGGGGAGATGCTCCACTTGGATCAATGAAAGTCTCTGAGCCTTCTTTGTTGACCATCCTCAGTGTACTTAAGTGGGCAATTCTTTAAGACCTGAGTAATCCCTGTGTAGTTTAAGGCAGGAGACAGTGGAACAGGAATAGTGGCAAGTTTAGAATTAACTTCAAACCTACCCCAAGCTCTCAGAACTTGCGACATTAAAGGAGATACGCCCAGTGACTCTCAGTCTGTCTTTGTGGGGAGCCAGAACATGCTAGGTAATCCCCCTGTAAAAAGCAAAGAACACTCCACCTCAACCCACAGCTTATGTGAGACAACATCAAGTACCAGTTTACAAACAGTCAACCTATGGTACCAAGAGAAATCTGGAAGCCCTGCATCTCCACATCCCTTATGCCAGATAGATTTAGTGGCTTTCCTGCGTAAACGAAGGAGAAAAGCTGGTGGTAAATCTAATGTGATAGTTGGGAAAATATATAGAATCTTAGAGTGTGTTCATCCTTCTAAACCACGATAAAGAAAGGGAACTCCATGACTTGAGGTCAGTCTCTAAGGAACCAGGAGAAAGGAAGAGACAAGTGTAGAGAGGCAACCGTCGACTCGGTGAGTGGCATAATTAGGATCTCAGACTTTTGAATGTTTACTTTGAATTTCTTACTCTGCTATAAGAGTCAAATTTCTTCATAATGTTGGGAAGACTAATCACCGGTTCTGAGACAAAAATGAGCAAATCATCAGCAAACAATAATTTATGAGATTTTCCCTTAACCTCGAAACCCCGAATCAACGGGTTGACTCTCAAAGCATGTGCTAGGGACTCTATTACCAAAATATACAAAATTGAATATAGGGGGCACTCCTGCCGTGTGCCGTTACAGATAGGGAAGGGGGGAGGAAAGAGACCCATTTACTCTAACACTGGCGGAGGGGCCCCTATGTAGCACTATGATCATTCCTCTCATCCGCTCACCTAGGTCCATTCTCATGAGTGTGGCCTCCAAGAAACCCCAGTGAACCCTATCAAAAGCTTTTTCAGCATCTATTGTAAAGAGATAGAATGGGATCCCTGAACGCCTAGCCCACGAGGTCAGAGTCATGTTCATCATGTTGTCCCTAGCCTCACGTCCAAAGACAAATCCAGCTTGCACTGGATGGACAAGATCAGGTATGAGGGGGCAAGTCGTAAGGCTATAATTTTAGAGTAAAGTGAAGGGGCAGTTGGAAGAGATAGAATTAAAAAGGGTCTGTTAAGGGGCGAACCCGTCAGGTTCTGGGCTTTTCCTATCCTCTAGATTGTTGATCACCTGAAGAGTTTCCTCTAAAGAAAAGTCACTATCAAGAGAGGTAACTGCCTCCTCGGGAATGGTTTGAGGGATGTGCATCCAAATAGGCTAAAATCTCATTCTTGGGAGGGACTAAGATCACTTGTACCAGAGGTCGAATCTGAAGTTGAACAGAGTGGCATAATAATTCATGAATGCTTGGAGAATCTCAGAGTTTACTACTGAACCCTGAGGCGAATAAAGTCATATGGGGGATTGGGGAGATCTTGGGCCATCAATTTGCCTCATTTATCCCCATATTCATAATAATCTTTCCTAATTTTGTCTCTAAAGCAAAGGCTATTCTGGTCTAGCATCTGGAGAATCTTATGTCCAAGCACTGATATTTCAGCTTTCAGAGTATCAGGAGAGGCCTTATTTAAGATGACCTTAGAGACGACTTCCTCGTACAAAGATTGCAGTTTGCTAAAATTCTATCGATGAATTGCCTCATATGTGACTCCGAGAGTTTCCCATAAAAGTGGTAGGAAGAGAAAGGGGGGGGGGGGTTCATTGTTGTCAAGAACTCAGCAATTACCTCCTGAACTGCAGTCACACAGAGGGCATAATTTAATAAATTGTCATTGAGTCGCCAGGAGAACTCTCTAGAGCGCTTCCCCAAGTTGCCCAACCACTTATAAACCGAAGATTGGACAGACCAGAGGATAGTGTCAAGGGAGCTTTTAGATTACACAGAGGTAATCTAGTCGGTAATCAGCTATTTAGTACGTAGAAATGATGACTGTATTCCCTGAGACTGTATTTCCCCCGGGATGGAGCAACATCCACAAGTCAATCATTTTTAGGTCCATCAAGGCACGCCTCAACCTGCAGATAGCAGGGTATGCAATGGAGGACCTACAGGTAGAGGAGTCTATAGAAGGTTCAAATGGAATGTTGAAGTCGTCTCCTAGAACCAGTGCAGAGCAATCAGAGAAGGCAGCCAGACGTTTCAGTACCTAAAGTCCGAATGAAACCTGACCCTGATTTGGAAAATATTTACATTTGCAAATGTAAAAATATTTTCTAAAAAGTCAACTTTAAGAAACAAGAATCGACCAATAGGATCAATATCAGAGGCCAGCACCGTGGGTCTAATAGACTTATGAAAGGCAATGGAACCCTGCAGACTTTTTGGGTGGGATTGGAGCTATGATACCAGGTTGGATAATATTTGCACTTTGGGACATTGTCCCCCATCAAATGTGTTTCCTGGAACATGGACACCATCACTCTCCATCTGTGGAGCCCTCTGACATGATAGGTATAGAAGGTTAAGACCACCACGTGTGCGAGGAGGGGAGGGAGTAAGCAACATGAGAACCCAGTTTCTCATGAGGGGTAGAGGGAAATAGGAAGGGAATGATGGAATGGGAAGGTACAAGGAGAGGGACAAAAAAAAAACACAACATTTTAATGTACAACCCGAGCCCCTACCTACGTGTTACTATTCAAGTTTCACTTTTAGACTTTCTAACTAGCTAAAGGAATTCTACCATTTGTTTGTATGCCTTGTGCTGTAGCCACACTGATGCAGAAACATATCTTGCTTAATTTCTGAACCGAGTGGTTTTGCTCAAAAAACAATTATAAAATTCAGGACCATGGGAAAGCTGGGTGCATGCTGGCAGCTGTACATAAACACATTGGGGCACATTTACTTACAGGGTCACCGGAGTTCACGGAAAGTGCATTGTCCGTGTATAATGCTGCGTGCGCCCAATATCCTGCATGTGTCGCTTCCCCGCCCAGGTCCGACAGAGGAGTGAATAAGCGAAGTGATGCAAAAATATGGTCACCAATTTAGGGGGCGGAACGGCACAGCAGTAACAAAGCTCAGTACACAAGGCCTATTGTAGGTACGACAGAGTTCACCATCTTTTTTGTGGCGCATCTTTAACATAGGGCGTGCGACGTAATTTAAAAGTTAGTGCGAATCAGTCGAACTGACGACGCGCGCCCCCCCCCCCCCAATTTGTGTCGCATGGACAATCCCAGTGCAGACACTTCTTAAATACCTGTGCAGCCGTTTTAGCCCCTAAAAAGGTGAAAAGTCCGACAAAAGTGCTTGTGCGACCCTTAGTAAATGAGCCCCATTACTTCCACATGCACAGGAGCTTCCTGAACTGTCCAGACAGGACTAATCAACCTGAGCTGGATGACTCAGACACAGCCTCTGGGGGATGGTGCAGCGATTGATTACTCCTGCCTGTCAGGGACAACACAGTGAGGACTATTCTCAGCTTCTGCTGGGCAGCACAAGGCTGGAGCAGGGTATAATTAGGGTAAGAGGAGAGGCCGGGGCAGTCGTCAGCGCCTCATTATCATAATGTGATAGCAGGAGGCCATTCAGCTTGGCTCAGGAGATTTCCCATTCTTCTGGCACTCCAGGAATTTCTGACATTCCAGGAGAGTTGATAAATATTCCCCAGGCCCCCGTGCAGCAGCTGCTTTAGACAACATTCATCAGAGTTGTGTGTGAACGCAGCCCAAATCTGTAGAGCTTATATACTGATGACTACAGGACCTGTGATGACGTCATGGTCATGTGATCAGTCAACACGAGGGGAGGAGTAGAGATTTGTACCGAACTTCCTGTCACGTGACAAGGCGTGACGTCATTGAAGGTCCTATCGCCGGCAGCGTTTACACCCCCCTGTATCCTGTATGTATCTAATCACATGAGTGACATCAGCGCAGGTCCTGCGCCCTCCAGGAGGTCCTGTGCAGGTCAGTGATTGGTCGGGCTGTGTGTGACTTGTTGTTATTATTATCTATGTTTATAGTTTTAGCTCTTTCTTTATTGTGGTGTGTGTAGTGTTATATAGGTGAGGTATAGCGACCCCTCCAGCAGGGGGCAGCACCAGGCAGGGGGGGGGGGGTGCTACATGGTGATGAGGAGTAACATAGGGATTGTGTTACGTATAAGACGTATCCTGTATATAAGTGAAAGCGGAATTATAGAAGCTTTAAGGCTTCGTTGCAAACAGCAATGTCTTGTGGCACTTAGAAACACAGTTCTTGTATCATTTTATAGAAGAGATTGGCCCCTTTTATGTATTTCTAGGAGATATTCACTGTTATATACGGACAGGAGTGGGATTATCCTGTACAGCTCCCTCTCCTGACTGTAACTTTATGTAGAAACATAAAATGTCTTATTAACAGAGAGATTCTACTCTTTACAATTACACCAAAACTTTGTTTTTTTTTTGTTGCCAACTAAAGGCAGCGAAGAAGAGGAGGAGGAGGGAGCTGACAGATACAACGGCCGTACCTACCAACATTTGGGCTAGGGAGAGCGGGCCAAAAAGACCCTCCCTTTCTGCAAAAACCACACCCATTGTCCCGCCTCCTTGTCCTGTCCTCCTCCATCTCCCCTCATATAGAGCTCATATTAATGACCTGTGGCAGAACAGCAACCAATCACGGCTCAGCTTCTAACTGCCAGAGCAGCAGCAGCAGACAATGGCTCCTGTATATGGTGGGTAATAAGTGGATTTTGGAAAGCACGGGGTGAAAATTTCAGCTAAAAAAACGATTATATGACGTTCCCTGAGTCATAGGGAGCAGCTGTGCAAAATTTGGTGATTGTAAACGCGACGGTGCAGATGCGTTTAGCGGACACAGATACAGATATACACCCGTTTTTATATATTAGACATTTTCAAATTATACATCTTAACCATCCTAACCCACTTTTGGAGCAAAAATATTAGATTTCAGATCCTGTCTTATTTTGGGACAATCAAAACTGTCCCAAATGTGTAACTAAATCTCCACATATTATTCGTCCTTTCTGTACATCAGGTTCCCTCCTCTCAAATTTTCACTGAGACAATCTGCATTTTTTTCTAGATCTCCCTTGTGCTGTGGTTGGTCCTTTCCTTCTATGATCCAAAAAGAACAGAACCATGGCTGCCCGGATCCTGGACCTCACCCTAGAGATCTAATTAGGATTCCTCCGCCACTAGAGTGCATTACTTGTCATGCATGTAACGCTCCTTCTATACCATGTCATTAGATGACCTTTACAACTTCCTATAGGACTGTGCATTAAAGCTGAGAATAAATCCTTTCTGCTGCTACTATGTGACGTCTCACCTATGCAACTACATTTAATAAAATGAAAAATTTTGTGATGAAATCGGATATTCCCATCAAGTCCCGGGGGAATCAAGGGGGATTCTGGGAAAATATGCAAAGTTTTCCAGGATGGGATAAGGAAAACCACGCCTCTTTTAGCTACTTTGTAAGGCAGCTCCCTTGACATCAAGCATGACCTTCAGGAAGCCTAATGACCTGATATAGGATTTAAACCAAAACAGTATCTATTCCAGAAGGAACAGACTCCCAACTGTAGACAGCGCTGTTTCCACCTGATTGGGTCTCCTCCGTACAGTGTAGGGAACTGGTTTGGCTGGGTGTGAGGCTTGTGACTAGGGTCAGGAAGTAAGAGTTCTCTTGCCTTACAAGGAGCTAAAAGAGGCGTGGTTTTCCATATCCCATTCTGGAAAACTTTGCATATTTTCCCAGAATCCCTCTAGTGGAGCATCCATGGCTATAAGACTCCACACACCTACACAGCGGCCTTAATTGCCAAAGTCTCCATAAGGAGAACTCTTACTTCCTGACCCTAGTCACAAGACTCTCACCCAGCCAAACCAGTTCCCTATCCTGTACTGAGGAGACCCAATCAGGTGGAAACAGCGCTGTCTACAGTTGAGAGTCTGTTCCTTCTGGAATGGATCTACTGGTTTGGTTTAAACCCTGCATCATGTCTTAAGGTCTCTATTAGGTCATGCTTGATGTCCAGGGAGCTGCCTTACAGGGTAGCTAAAAGAGGCGGGGTTTCCCTTATCCCATCCTGGAAAACTTTGCATATTTTCTGACAATCTGTATGAATCTGCAGTACTCTCTGTGCTGCTGGGTGGAGACCTAGCTGTTCTGACTACCCTCCTCCCACCCGAATAGACTTCAGTGTCATCTGATACCTCAGAGATCTTCTGTCCATCTTACTAGTGAAACAGAACGCAGCAGACATTTCAGAGTAAAAAGTAGATTAGGAGTAAGTAAGGAAGAAGTCACTCCACTCTGATAAGATGACGGAGTGGCTGGCGGTTGCGGCCTAGGCACGCTGATGTCACGGTGCTTGGTATGAGGACCGGAGGGCTGACCTACAGCTGGGCAGGTCTCCAGCAGGTGGTGTGTGCAAGAAATATGGAGGGAGAGGCTGATGTACTGGTTCTCCCTGGGGCAACCCCTGAGTGTCTGTAAGATAAGTCCCTGGGTAATGGATGGGGAGCCCGTGGTGATAGACAGACGTATCCAGGGATCAGACAGAGGCACCGTTATGCAAATTAACTCACAGTTCTTTATTGAACAACAGGTAGCAGGCAACGGGCCTAAATGGTCAACAGAAGATTCTGGTACTGGAGTGGTCATGGAGAGGGGTCCTCAGGAATAAAGCACCAGCCTGGTATTAGATTCAGGCTGGGATAATGGAGATGGAGCTGTGTCCAAACTGTGGAAGCTGCAGCTCTGGATTGAAGTCTCCTGACTCTGTTCCTGGGATTGGGTTCTGTGTTAGCACTGAAGGTGTACTGAGCACTGTGTCTCTGTACACTCTGTCTCTGCAGATTGGACTGCTGCTCTGTGGAAAGACCATGAGGTCTGGCCCATGTGCTCCCCCCTGCACAGGGGTTTTATGCTCCCCCTGGTCAGGTGGTAGCATCTCTCCAATCACACTCCAGTTTTCAATACAGCCACATCATTGGATAACATCTTACACCCACTTAACTATTACCTGTTCAGGCAGAGGCTACAGCTGCTATTACCTGAGATTTCCCTGGGGTTATCCCTTGGGTGAGTTGACCAACCTCAATTGATGGATCCTAACAGGTAGAGGTCCTTTACATTGGCAGGGGTGTTGCACTTTTATTATTCATTTATGTAAAATTTGCTAAAAAGTTAGTGAAGATTTATTTACAGTTCATAATTTTAACACTACAAAAACTCCTAATCCAGGTCACCACTCCAGCAGATGGTCCCCTTAGTGTACAGAGATAGTAACGGAAGTCCAACACTGTAACATACACATAGAAGAACTCCAGCACATCTACGGAACACGGTTAAAATTCTTCTTCTTTATTTCATGTAAAATCCACGGCAAACATTACATCACACAAAGACATAGCCTATAACCAGACCAACACGTTTCATCCTAAAAAGACTTATTCGTGGTCATAATTCCCACGGCGCTCGGTCACTGCCACTCTAAGGCCCCACCGCACTCCTCTTCCTGGTCGGAGCAGTGACCCACTTTAGCCATTGATTGTTACCCATGGCATTAGGCAACACTCAAGAAGTGGAGTGCCGAGCGGACTGAGACAGGGGAGCGAGGAGCGGGAGCAGTATCCCAAGGTTATTATTTCCAGAACAGTCGCAGACTGATGCTGAGGTGATGTAGTCAGGAATTTTGAGCCAATGTCCATCAGTAGGAGAGCAGTCCGGTTGCCGTACCTGGTGATTGTGATGGAAATGTAGACGAGAATCAGTAGCTCCGAGTTGCTGAGCAAAAACCGTGGCTGCTTCCCGATATATTTCTTTGGAAGCGAACCAAGTAACTATCAGGGAAGTGCTCACTTGTGACCCACTAAAATTCAGCCGAACGCAAATTTTAAAATCCAGTTCGTGTTTACCGTGCAGACGTTAACCGTGGGGGAAGTTAAGCCAAACCCAGTCTGGGGAACAGGAAACAGGAAGTTAAATTCAAACCCGAACTTTGCAACTTGGATGCCCTCAACACTAGTGCTCACCAATTACAGGCAGTCCCCTACTTAAGAACACCTGACTTACAGACAACCCCTAGTTACAAACGGACCTCTGGTTACTGAACTTTAGCTTTGGGCTCCAATAAACAGCTATAACAGTTGTCACAGGTGTCTGTAATGAAGCTTTATTGTTAATCCTGGTTCTTATGACAATCCAACATTTTTTAAATCCAATTTGTCACACAGACCAATTTGCTGGGGCTACAGTTATAAAATATACAATTTCAACTTACATACAAATTCAACTTAAAAACAAACCTATAGAACCTTTCTTGTACGTAGCCTGGGGACTACCTGTATATATAACTAAGATAACTTACTGGTTGTACAGAATTTATCTCTTGGAACAGGAGCAGGGGCTTCCCAAATCTAGGGATTGTTGGACACCTACCCATCAGATTTGGATGTTCTTATATCATGGGGATAATGTTTTTTCTCTTTGTATTCTGTAAAATCTCCTCCCTTTAAGTGGCACGTTATTAAATATCAGACACAGACACTACAATAACAAGAATCATATGCGCGATCCTCGTAGATGCACCCAAGGCGACGGCCTGTACCGTCTGCGTCTCGGCTGAGTGAGGCTCTGCATATATATCATCATCCCGAGTCATGTCAGAGAGACACAGGCGAGAGGAGGAGAGGAGGCGAGTGTCTGTGCTGAGCTCCCGGCCATCTACAAGTCAATATATTAAAATACTTTGAAGATTGAAAAGTCCTTTAAAGAGCGAACAGCGGAAAAGTTACTTTGAACAGAACTGGAAATTCCCAAAAGTATCGAAAAACGATTTCCCAATAAGATCGCTCTCATCTATTCAACCAACTTAATTTATTCTGAAAAATTACAACGGACGAGGCAGGAAGTTCAGCTCCAACATCAATAGGTTAGGAAGGGGGTGTCCTGGTTTAAGTAAAGTAGTTTGTTCCAAAAATATACAATAAAAATCTTTCACTTTCAATATCCAATGTAGAGTGAATTCCTAGTTACTCAGCCTTCCATCTAGATATTTTGGGGGGTAGGACATCCAGGCTCCTCCTGACCCTGTACCATGTATCAGCCATCACTACGAGCTCCATGGCGTCACTGGTCTCATCAATCCCTGTCAATGTTGATAGTAAAACCATATTTCCTCAAGACTCAGAGGATGTCTCTTCGCAGGGGTGTAACTAGGGGTGTAATTTAAATTCATTGGACTCCATAGCAAACTTTTGGGTGGAGCCCCCACTTTCCACAAATCATATTACTTTTTATCAATTTGCTCATGCATATGCAACAACCCTGCCGATGAATATGGTAGGTAGTTGTTGCAAATAGCGCCCTCGATTGTTTGTAGCCAATGATATAATGTGCTGTAAATCAAGCTGGACGCATTTGAGAAGCAGGTCCAGTGTACAGCTGCTGCAGAGCTGTCATCCAGACACACTACCAGGAAGCACAGGTGTCTGAGGCCTGCTGCCTGACACCATGGGAAAGTGAGGAGACTAAGCCCCAGAGCAGAGGTCCCCTGCCTGGACTTGGTTCCATCTACCAGCCCAGCCTGATGTCACTACTAGACTGTGAGCAATCCTTCCTGTGGACCAGCTATCTCCTACCAGCTCTCCAGCCTGCTGAACCTGGGAATAAAGGTACATCAGGTAAATAAAACAGAACATTTAGAACCCTGTCCCTGTATTTGCGAATACATAACTTGCAGGGGACAACTTGACGACAGTCCCCCTTCTGAGAATGTGCTCACAATAGATAAAAAATTAACCGAAAGAGACAGACAAAGAAACAGACACAAAGTCAGATTAACCAAGTCAAAACCAAGATGGAGGTACAAAATGGTTAGGTAAAGTAGTTTTTTCCAAAGAGTGTTTAGATAACGAAGCAATGGTCAGAATACATCCCACCGCTGCTGTTACATCCGAACTCCAGATGGGCAAACCCAAGATGACCCAAGCAGACTCCGGACGATCCCACATCAGATCCAACCAGTGCGGTGGTGATGAAAAGCTTCTGTACGGTTCTTTACAAGTTGTGATCGATGTTACTGAATAATCTATGAGCCGGTATTGATGATCATCGCTCAACACTTGCGAATCGTATTCGATTGTTTGTGACTGATGTATAACTACAGACGTGTAAAATACTTGGTTGAATGTTGCTCCTCCTTTTTGTTTTCTCATCTCTGTATTATGATCCTTACAGGAGAGTTGGGGTGGAATGACAAGTGGACTCGAGAATCCCACATCCGTGTCGGTCCAATGTAAGAGCCTTTTACAAATCTTGTATAAACTAATAAAACTTACGACAGGTTTTCTTCTTTATGAGGCAAAATGCTCTCATAACTCTGGTTTAGAAGAGTCTGATTTTACATTCAAGTTGCCCCCGTGATGGGGCACGGTTGCTAAACTAATCAAAATTTGCCAGAATAGGGGTTCCATGGGGCGTCTGACAAGGAACCCCAAGGGGTGTGTAACAGCCAGAGCCCGGAGTCCGTAGGGACTCTGGTAACACCCTCCCGGAGATATGAAATAAGAAAAACAACCCCTGTAGAGAAGAGGTTCTGTAGGTGGTGACCACAGCCCATTTTGGCTGTTGATTTGGTCACTTTTGCCTTGTGTCATTGCTCTCACCCCTAGAGGTAGTATGTGGCTTTGTCTACAATGAGCAAAACAAACCCCTATAGAGGAGAGGTTCTGTAGGTGGTGACCACAGCCCATTTTGGCTGTTGATTTGGTCACTTTTGCCTTGTGTCATTGCTCTCACCCCTAGAGGTAGCATGAGGCTTTGTCTGCAACCCACAAGTAGTGTAACTCATCAATACAAGTTGTAGCAAGAAGGATCGAGGTGTCTGTCTGCACATTGTCCATAGCATGTAGAAAAGCATAATGTTGGTACACCCTGCTTGGTAATGTGTTGGTGCGCCCTGCCTGGTGCCGTGTTGGTGCGCCCTGCCTGGTGCCGTGTTGGTGCGCCCTGCCTGGTGCCGTGTTGGTGCGCCCCTGCTTGATGCCATGTGTTGTCGCGCCCGCCTGTGTCCGTTTGTGCATCACTTAAACGGCAGCAGATTTTTATTAGTCTAGATTCTTATTCAATGATAACACAATGTAAGTCCATGCATTCCAATGAGCAGTCCATGTATATGGCCGTACTGTCCACCGTACCACGAGCAGGACGTATAAAAAATATAGAGCAGGTCCTAATTTCCACCATATTTCCATTCTGTACGGCCCATAGAAGTCAATGGGAACATATAACATAAGGGCTAAACACGTGCTGTGTATGGTTGTGCACCGTATGCTGCCGTTTATATACTTTTCACTTTTCATGGAGACCTGGGCCAGTGGGAGGAGCCTAGGATCCTAGTATACGGTGAAATACGTCCCTATTTATAACCAGAATACAGCCGTATACACAGAACAGAAAAGACCATCCGGTCGTGTGCATGAGGCCTTACAATGTGTTCTCTCTTTTTTTGGCCTGATACATAAATATCCGTATACTATATAGTGTATATACTATACAGAAACATCAGACACTCTCCATATCCTCTGCAGTCCAGTATTTCTATGATGAGCCTATGATCCCTTTCTTTACCATTTATAATCGTTGTGATACTAAAAATTTAACTCCCTGTTTTTAAAAAATTTTCTGCTTTCATGTTTTAATTTTTTTTTTCCCCCCCAGGGAAAAACGAGATGATGGACACCGATCAACATCTTCTCTTCTATCCGTATCATGACGTAGAAGATAATTATTTCACACAACATAATAATGTCCCTGACAGCGGAGATCCATCCCCTGACACCACCGGTGACCAGGGACCTTCATCCAGTCACTCACTGATTGGAAATCCAATGACTGGATATAAAGAAGGGAAAAAATTTGTAAGGAAGAAACGTTTCCGAAAGAAATCGTATCTTTCATTATGTAACAGACTTGCCCGAGGCGAGACCCCGTTTTCGTGTTCTGAATGCGGGAACAGTTTTAAGCTGAGGTCAATTCTTATCGAACATCAGAGAATTCACACGGGGGAGAAGCCACTTTCGTGTCCGGAATGCGGGAAATATTTTAGATACAAATCAAATTTGAGCGCTCACCTAAAAATTCACACAGGGAAGAAGCAGTTTATCTGTCCAGAATGTGGCAAATGTTTTGGACAGAAATCGGTTCTGGTGAACCATCTAAGAGTTCACACGGGAGAGCAGCCATTTTTTTGTTCCGAATGTGGGAAGCGTTTTAATAAGCAATCAAATCTTAGGGAACATGAAAAAATTCACACCGGTGTGAAGCCATTTTCGTGCACAGAATGTGACATGTGTTTCTGCAAAAAATCCGGTCTGGTGAAGCATCTGAGAATTCACACAAAAAAGACGGAGTTTTCGTGTAAAGAATATGACAACGGTTTCGGCTTAAAGTCGCATCAAGGAACTCACACAGTAGAGAAGCCATATTCATGCTCTGAATGTGGGAAACGTTTCTCTCAGAAATCGCATCTGAGGGACCATCAGAGAACTCACACAGGGGAGAAGCCATTTTTATGTTCTGAATGCGACAAATGCTTCAGTAGAAAATCGGGTCTTGTGAAGCATCTAAAACTCCACACGGGAGACAAACCATTCCCGTGTCCTCAATGCGGGAAGCGTTTCATTTACCAATCATCGATGAGGGAACACCTCAAAACACACACGACCGAAAAGCCTTTTTCGTGTACACAATGCGGCAAATGTTTTGGAATGAAATCGGGTCTGATGAGGCATTTAAGAACTCACACGGGAGAGAAGCCATTTTCATGTACAGATTGCGACAAATGTTTCAGCCAAAAATCTGATCTTGTCAAGCATCAAAGACGGCACGAGGCCAAGGATGCGTTTTCATGTTCCGACTGTGGGAAACATTTCGATCAGAAATCGCATCTTAAGGAACATCAGAGAATTCACATAGGAGAGAGGTCATTTTTCTGCACAAAATGTAACAAATATTTCAGTCAGAAAGCAGGTCTTGTGAGGCATCTAAAGCTGCACGAGGGGGATTTGCCGTTTTCATGTACGGAATGTGGGAAATGTTTCAGCCAAAAATCGCATCTTGAGAGGCATCTGAGAACTCACACGGGAGAGAAGCCATTTTCGTGTTCGGAATGCGGGAAGCAATTTATCCAGAAACAACATTTGTTTAAACATCTGAGAACTCACACGGGGGAGACGCCATTTTCCTGCTCTGAATGTGGGGAATGTTTTCAAGATAAATGTAACGCGACAGAGCTCACAGAAGAAAAATGTCCAATCTCGTGTTCAGAAATTCGGAGTTTTGTAGTTTGATATCAATTATTATAGAACATCAACGTGTTACAAAAGACAAAAATAAAACTTTTGTTATTTTGTAATTCCTCAGGGTTTTTTTTGAGCACCAGGGAAAATAGGGCGTGGTGCGGCCTCTCCGGGCAGTGGGAGCAAAGACTATGCCACACCCCAGTAGCCTCTGCGATCCCTTCCACCTTCTCGCCATGACCTGCCTCTGTATAGATTCATAACTACGCGGAGTAGACCTGATAACGGCGACGGGTCAGCACCAGAGCTACTGTGGATGCGCAGAGCTCTGCAGGAGCTGAGGAAACATATGTAAGAAGACGCCAGGGAGGAGCCGGTGGGAGGGATCGTTGCCACGCCCCAGTAGCCTCTTACAGAAATTAACATATGGATAACGGTTTAGAAGGTCACATGGAACCTACCATCACATCTACCTTCATAGGTTTATTCTGGATGTAGGTTTCCTTTGACTGTCCTGTTTTTCCAAACTAATTGGAAGTGTTGACCACCGAAGCCACGTGTGTCCACATCATCAAGAATAAAACGATGGCTGTAATACATATTGATCTCCATTATTTCATTCTATGTACGGGGTCATCCAAGCTGATTGAAGGATCCCTGTTGGTCTCTCTAACATCTGTGCCTGTTTGGGCTTCAGCGACGTCTTCTGTATCATCATCGGCTGGGTATTTCCTTTCTAGACACCACATTGGGGCAGATTTACTTACCGGGTCCATTCGTGATCCGGCGGCGGGTTCTCCGACACTGATTCGGATCTTCCGGCGATTCACTAAGGTAGTTCCTCCGACGTCCACCAGGTGTCACTGCTGCGCTGAAGTCCGTCGGAGATCACTGGAGTTCACCAAGCCAGGCCTGGTGCAGGTAAGTGCGTGTCAAGCGACACATTTTTATTTTTTTTTAGTACGGCGGGTTTTCCGAATCCGTCGGGTTTTCCAACGGCCACGCCCCTGATTTCCGTCACGTGCATGCCGGCGCCGATGCGCCACAATCAGATCGCATGCGCCAAAAAAAACGGGGCAATTCGGTGCAAATTGGTAATTTTCGGGAAACCTGACGAAAAACCGCAATTCGGGTCCTTAGTAAATGACACCCATTGTCTTTTTCTTAGATGGACAGAATCCTCCTCCATTCACATCACCCCCAAACCCCTCCCCTGCTGATCTGCCTTGTTTTTTTTTTTTTTAAAAGATTTTATTTATGAATTTTTCATTTTTAAATTCAACAATAACACCGTATAACATTAGACTACGGCGCAGCGTAGTAATACTTGAAGATCGCAAAACAGCATAGGCAAATATCGCAATCGGTCAAATGGCGTTCTAGTATCAGAAATAGATGACCACATCAGTACATATACAGTATGTAAACGCCGCGGTCGGAACTTAATGAACAAACATTCAGGCACCCATTCATGCAGACACACAGGGACAGAACACTAACAACACAACACACCACCCTCTTCACATGGGGTTCGAGCCAGACAAAGGGATTCGTTTATGATGGCTACTTTACACCGCAGTGTTAGAGTTCATGTTCCATCTAGACCAAATAAATTCACATTTTTGAGGGCATTGTCTGTTGTTGTATACAGAATAATACATAGGGATAACCTTGTTGACCAGCGTAATCCATTTCTGTAGGGGAGGGGGGTCACGATCCTTCCAGGACATAATCGCCACCTTACGAGCGTAGTACAGAACGAGTCTAAAGAAGATCCTGTCATAGTGGCCAGCAATGACCTCGTTTATTACTCCCAAGAGGCAAACCTTAGGGTTGGCTATATGGGGAAAGCCAAAATGACTGTTGAGGAAGGTTAGCACCTCTGTCCAAAATGCACTGACCCTGGGACAGGCCCACACACAATGTAAGAAAGAACCACGGGCTACCTGACATCTGAAGCAGTTATCGTCCTGTCGAGCCCCCATACGATTAAGTCTTACCGGGGTGTAATACATTCTGTGAAGGAATTTTGTTTGTACTAGGAAATCCCTAGCGCTCACCACTGAGTCAAAGTATGAGTGCTCAACTTCCCCCCCATTCCTCTTCTGAGAGGTCTGGGATATCCTCCCTCCAGCGCACATGAGCCCGATCAAATGGTCTAACTCCCTGTGCTTGCAGAACAGTGTACACTTGTGTGAGAGTTTTAGATAGATCAGGGGTTCCTAGCGGGGTTTCCAGTTTAGTGAATTCAGTGGACAATTTAGTGGACCCAAACTGGGCCTTAAAGGCGTGCCTCAGTTGGGAGTAGTGGAAGGAAGCCATGGGGGGCAGGGAAAATTTCTCCCTCAGTTCACTAAGGGAGAGTAGCTCAGAGTTTGAGTGATCTGCCTTGTTTAACCACTTTCCTGGCATCAAATCACCTTTTGGACCCGTTTGCCGTCTACCTTTCTGCTCTTGCTAAAAATCTACTTTGGAGCTTACTTGCGTTTTTAATGAATTCTGTATTTTGATTTTCTTGACCCTTTTTTGTTTTCTGACCATCTTTTTCCTATAGATTCTGTACTGCATTGTCCTCCTCTATGTTTGTATTGTCCAGTCTTTGCCTCTGTCTTTACTCCTCTCATCTATGTTATCCCTCAGCACTTGATGCCATTAAAGGAATTAAAATCCAGCATTATAAACCAGGGACATTACCCATTGGGGTAGTCCCAGGCACTGGGACTGTGGGAATCTTCTTATATTTGCTATCCATGGTCTCCTTCCTTCTAAAATGAACAGTTTAAAACAATGCAAACGAGCCACCTAATTGGCTACTGGGACAATTTGCAGAGCTCCTCCGTACTGTAGCTTCATATGTTCTCTCATCCTGCCCCTCTGCTCCTTCTCAGCACTCCCCCCTCCCTCTGCTCCTGCTCAGCACTCCCCCCTCCCTCGGCTCCTGCTCAGCACTCCCCCCTCCCTCGGTTCCTGCTCAGCACTCCCCCCTCCCTCTGCGTGGTAGGGTGAGGCCCTTAATGTTAGCGGCAGCCAGGAATCACACATAGAGATGATGTAAAACATCCACTTACAGTTCCTTTTATTCAACACAGCAATGGTAACAGACTAAGGCTACATTCACACTGCCGTTGCCCGCCCGTACCGTACCGTAGCGGGCAACGGCAGTGTACGGGGAGAGGAGGAGGAGGTGAGCGCAGCTCACCCCCGCCCCTCTCCATAGCAACCTATGGCGCACGGCCCCGTATTACGGGAAAAGATAGGACATGTCCTATCTTTTTCCCGGGATACGGAACGGTACGGTGCCGCACGTGTGCTGCACCGTACCGCTCCCGTAGGGTGCCGTGCGCTCATAGGAGTGTATGGGGGACGTATATCGGCCGTATATACGTCGGCCGTATATACGTCCCCCATACGTTCGTGTGAATGTAGCCTAAGGCAGAGATTCTATATCCCGAGGTAGCTGGTTGGATGCAGTCTGGTAGTAAAACTCAGAGCCCAGATCCAGCCCAGAACTTTCCAGCCACAGAGGGTCGTAGACAAGTAAAGATAACCAAATTTTTTTGGCAATTCCAATATTTACAATTTCTGTAAATAAGGTTCGGCCAATGCCGGGCAATAGCAACTGATTATTCCTGAATGGAAGGATCGCAGTGACTCGGTGTAGACTGTTATATAATATAGGTGGTATATAGGGGTTATAAGGTGTAAAACCTTCATAGCGCTACAATAAATAGATGACATATATAACTTGGATAGAAATGAATGTAGATATGAAAGGTAACGGCTAGCAGTGTTCCTATCGATAAATTGATATATAAAGCTGAGTGTATGTATATATGTGTAAGTATGTATATATGTATGTGTGTCCGCTAAAGGAATCTGCACCGTCCTGTTTACCGTCACCAAATTTTGCACAGTTGCTCTCTGTGACTCAGGAAATGTCATAGACTAAGGTTTGAGCCAAAATTTCCCCCCGCAATTTCCAAAATCCATTGTCTGCTGGTGATGTTGTGGCAGTTGGAAGCTGAGCCGTGATTGGTTGCTGTTCTGCCACAGGTCATTAATATGAGCTCTGAGCTGTGATTGGTTACTATAGGCAATGAGTATAAGACACTTATGTGTGAGGTAAGATGGATAGAGACAGAGATGGGTGGGAGATTTATCAGAAATGCCTGAGGTAAAACTGTCCAAGTTGCTCATAGAAACCAATCAGAGATCAGCTGAAACTTGAGCTCCGATAGATTGCCACGGGCAACTAGAACAGTTCTGCTCTCGACACTTTTGATAAATCTCCCCACAGACACAGAGAGAGTAAGAGAGAAAGACACACGCATATCTACCCAACCCAACACATATCTCCCCAACTTTCACCAAATGCAGACCTACAGACACTCCCTACTGCACTACTGTTCACAAGAACCTCTTCCGATAACCCAGATCCAGACAAAATAGGGAACAATAACACAACAACCTCCACTGAATCTATTTTCTTGGTGTCTTTTTTTAGAGCTTCCCCCAACACTGACAGATTCCCCTCGGAAAGGGATAGGAATGGACACATTGGGGCTCATTTACTAAGGGCCCGCGGAGCGCATTTTCGTTGGGTTTCCCGACAATTTCCATTTTGCGCCGGGGATTCTGTCGCACGCGATCGGGTTATGGCGCATCGGCCCCGGCTTGTACGCGACAGAAATCGGGGGGCTGACCGTCGGACAACGCACAAGATTTAGAATTTTGTTGCAAGACACACACTTACAAGCACCAGGAAGAAGGTGAACTCCAGCGGACCTCGGCAAGGAAGCGACGGATGCAGGAACTCGGGCGCACGATCTTCATGAATCGCGTTAGACTTCATCCTCATCGGACCGTCCGAATCGGGGATCGTGACAGGACCGGGTAAGTAAATTTGCCCCATTAATCTCACCACCACAGAGTCCGAAAGCAAATTTTGATATCTTCTCTCCGATGATAACAGGAACCAAAAGAAAAGAAAGACCCGAGGAAAGAGAGGAGGAAGGAGCAACCACAAAAAACAGAAACAAAAAGAAAAATCCCTAAAAAACCCGACCCTCCACAAATAATTAAAATTTTTAACCTTTCATCACACATTCTAACCGAACAAGAAACCAATCTATTGAGTCAAGGCTTGTTCTTTTGCCCCTCATCCCAATCTGATGGATTTAAAGTTTTTCTGGATCTCAAACAATTTATCAGGAAATGTACCTTGTCTCACAAGACAAACACTCTAACAATGCAAACAACCAGACCAACACCGGATTGTCCACACAGATCTCAGTCCAATTTCAACCCCATACACAACAGGGGCACCACATATAGAGACCTTCTACTCATCAGTTTCATCAGATTTTACATCCTTGGACAGGTCCAAAAAGAAGGTTACATGCCCCAATGTAAAACAGGGCGAAAGGAGGGCTCTAAAACAACTTATGGATAATCCCTCCATCATTATCAAGCCATCAGCTAAAGGGGCCGGCACAGGAGTCCTAAACAAAACAGGCTACATTAAGGAAAACCAACACATTCTATCGGACCCTCAAGACGCAAAACTCAAACACCTGAGCCTCCTATCCATTCTAAGGAACCAGGCGTTTGAACACAGTATCCTTACTATAACGCGTAGTCATTTTAACATACAAATAAAAAGTAACGTTTACCAAAACTACCTGTGTCATACCGAGGTCTTTAGGATAGCGTGACTAACAGCAACCCGCAATACACACAGAGACAGTCAGAGAGAGACACACAGACAGTCGGAGAGAGAGACACACAGACAGTCGGAGAGAGACACACAGACAGTCGGAAAGAGAGACACACAGACAGTCGGAGAGAGATACACAGTCAGAGAGAGACACAGAGAGAGAGACACACACAGACAGTTGGAGAGAGACAGTCAGAGAGAGACACACAGACAGTCAGAGAGAGAGACACACAGACAGTCGGAGAGAGACACACAGTCGGAGAGAGATACACAGAGTCAGAGAGAGACACAGAGAGAGACACACACAGACAGTCAGAGAGAGAGACACAAAGTCAGAGAGAGACAGAGAGAGAGAGACACACACAGACAGTCGGAGAGAGACAGTCAGAGAGAGACACACAGACTGTCAGAGAGAGAGACATAGACACAGACAGTCGGAGAGACACACAGACAGTCAGAGAGAGAGACATAGACACAGACAGTCGGAGAGACACACAGACAGTCAGAGAGAGACACAGACAGTCGGAGAAAGACACACACAGACAGTTGGAGAGAGAGATACATATAAAATATTTTTTGTTAACATATTCTAATTTGTTATAGCTAAAAGCAGTTATTTACTATGCCGGGCAATGGTGGGAAGTGGTAATATAAATACTACTGGGATGAGAGCTCACAATCATCACTTCATATGGGCATTGCCATTTATTTAGTGGGCTACAGAATTGATTATGTCAAAGGATGCAATTGTATGTAGCAATAAACACATTTTGTGACAAACTGTGTCATTTTGATTCATTCTGTTGTTACTAGTCTGAACACTGGTTTACTCTTTTCCTAGCAGCCTTCATTTCTTTCCCACCACTCCGGTGGAGACGTTTGTCTCCTGTGGACTTTGTTCTGGTTTGCTACAGTTAATTCAGTGTGATAGACAGAATCTCCCTCCACTCACGTTTATGCCCTGTCTGGATGTCAGAGAACGGAACCTTCAACCTTAAAATCTTCTTCTGGACCCGGTTCAGTATGACCACCAGTCCTGATCTTGTGATCAGATGGAAGGTAATGTCCTTTGGGTTGTGCATTGCACCAGTAGTTTTCAAAAATTGTATCTGATCTACTGGGTCAGTATCTGATTCTTTGGAAGGTTATAGTCTTGAAGAGTAGTTGTGGGTCTCTAGAAAAGATCTCCATGCACTGCATTTCTTGAAAATGCATTATTCCTAAAATCCTTCCAAATCTGGTGGGGCTAATGAAGGTCCTGTGGCCCCTCATAAAATGGGGGAGCGAGTTACTGTAACATCTATGTTCCGGATTCAGCAGCTTCCTCTGTCTGTAAAATACATTGGATGCTCTCATAAGGCTGAGCTGTTATACGGGACTCTGGGATTCTGTCCCTACTAGTCTTAACACTGATTTATTCCTTTCCTAGTTGCCTTAATTGATTTCCAGCAAACCTTTCTGTCTCCTGTAGAATTTGCTCTGGTTTGAAAACAGTTAGTCCACTGTTAAGTACTGAATCAGATAACTGATCCAATCATCAGGGATCTGACATCTCAAAAAAGGTTTCTTCCTCCTTGCTGGCCCAGTTCTTATTTTGAATTCATCTTGACTTCGGTATTTTGGATTCTTTGACCTTTTGCCTGTTTTCTGACTTTCCATTTTGTACTATCCATTTGTCCTCTTATATATTTTTGACTTCTCCTTGGTGTTTGTATTGTCCTCTCCGTGCCTCTAGTATCTGTACTAAAACCTTGAACTACTGCCTGCTGCTGATGTTGGCTCCTCTACCCACCTTCAGGGGTCGGGTTTGGAGGATGTTTACCACTGTATATGTTTACTGTAGGCAAACAGGAATTTCAGGATGCAAATATAAGGGATTCACACAGTGTAATGAACCTCTTACACTGCAAGGTCAGTAGATACAAATAGCAATGTGGTGGAGGCCATGCAAGCTAGGTCAAGAAGAATCCTCTCAACGTATTCAAGATCTGAATGCAGCCTTACACGTGTGCATACAGTATATACAGCACTTACAACATGCATATGTTCACGTACACCGGCCGGCAACTGGAGGAAATTATCATACATACAAATATGCGTCTTGTACGGGCGTTAATGCGACCTCTGATGAGAATCCTGCTGCTCTATTCAATTGTATTGGAGCGTGGGAATTGGCAAGTACAAGGCTTCACAAGTCTCATCCTTGGGTGTCTGGTGCACTTTGCTTCTCACTATAGAATACTAATCATTGAAATCTATGGAGGAGACTTTTGAAGGCCAGCTTTGTGGCTACCTTGAAATGATCCCAATTCTTGGTGAATGCCTACTCCACCTTAGTGTAAGGGCGTAAAGGGGGCCTCCCCCAGCTGCAGTATGGGTCAGCATTGGCCATTCCTGCCCTGTGCCTACACCCCAGCTATAGCTTGCAGCAGTTCTGATGAAGGTTATAGCGCAATTCTATGCCATGCAGGACCTAGTGTAGATGTGTCCGGCCGTGTAGCACTCTCCAGCTATTTCAGGAGGGAGGAGCATCTACGTATTTCCGGTGTGGTAAATCTGCCCCTACGTGTGCAATTAACTGAAGATGACAGCAGGATCTATATATAAGAAGTTGTTGTAAAGCATTTAAAGATGATCTGTCAGGACGATTTGGAACTAAACCACCCACAGGTCTGGACTGGTAGTTTAGTGTTCCAAATCGCTCTTTAGGTAGTTGCTCTGTGGCCACTATTTAAAAACTATATATAATATATATATATATATATATATATATATACCGTATACACTCGAGTATAAGCCGACCCAAGTATAAGCCGAGACCCCTAATTTTACCACAAAAACCTGGTAAAACCTATATTTTTTTACTTGAGTATAAGCCGAGTTTGGGTTTTCAGCACATTTTTTTGTGCTGAAAAACTAGGCTTATACTCGAGTATATATAAATTATATACTATAAAAAAGTTTAGACTTACCTCAGTCTGGAGCTCATCGCACAGTGAAGCGGTTATACTACAACCCGGCTCCGCTGTGCATGTGGTCACAGCTCCAGCTTTATTGCATTTCTGAGCACGCTCAGGAAGCTTCTCTAGGTACTACTGAAGGACCATAAGGACCGATGGGAGGTTTGATGTTATAAGTTGCCCTGACAGGTTTGATTTTAATTGCTAAGGAATAAGAATCAATGTATTTACGGGACTAAGTAAAATGTAGAAAACATATCGACAACAATTAGCACTCGCTTTCCTGCCCCACCTAGAACCACGGGCTGTAACGGGCGGTACCCATGATGGAGGCAGATGCACAACGTTCCTGCTGGGCTCTTCCAGGACTCCAGAAACGTTCCAGACATTTCAGGAGAGTTGACATAGATTTGATGCTGGTTTGGTTCCGGACTTTTGACTGTAATTCTAAAGCTAAAAGGAGAAGCATCACGATTATCTGAAGGCGGCTCAATAGTTTCTAAGATCTGTTTCTGAATATTTTTTCAAAATACGTTACACACATTTCCCCTAAGTATCAAAAAACACATCGAGAGACGTCAGATCAGGAGGACGACCCGGTAACATCTCCGTCAAGTCACAACGACTCATCTGTGCATCTTATATACTAGTGACTGCAGGACCTGTGATGATGTCATAGTCATGTGATCAGTCACATAAGGGGAGGAGTAAAGCCGTAGAGATTTCTCACTTCCTGTCATGTGACCAGTGTGAAGTCATTGAAGGTCCTATCCCCAATATTATTAACATCATCTACTGCATGTATGTATCTGATCACATGACTGTAACATCAACCCATGTCCCGGAGCCACTAGGGGGTCCTGCGCAGTTCAGTGATTGGTCGGGTGGTATGTGTGACTTCTTCTTGTCATAAGGGTCCAATACTGGGCAAATTTATCGTTAGATAGGACCTTTCTCCAGTTTCCTTTTATAATAATCTAAAATGATCTCTTTAGATACCATTTGCACATCAGATTTCTCACAGAGAAGTCGAGTAGATCTGCAAAAATATGGAGTAAGTTGGCAGACGCAACAATTTTGAGACATTGTGAAGAAAACTGATTGAACTGCAATGACAGATCCCACCCCCATAGAGGTTTAGTTACTCATCTTATTATTATGTAGATGTTAGAGCCACATCTGTGCTCAGACTTTTAGTAGTTTCCAAGTTTGATAACCTTTTGAATTACCATTTTGGATCCTTTTGGATTGTCTGGACGGTTCCATCAATAGCAAAGTATCATTTTTTAAACAAAACATGCATACTTCTCTTTGTGTACGTTAATTTCTGCTCGTTGGGGTTTGTGGACTTCAATGGGTGGAGTCAATGGATGGGCCAGTCCAATCCTGGCTGACATCATAGCCCCTGCCAGCTTCATTGGGTCACTTACTACTCACCATAATTAGCCTTTCTGTATTCCTGGTGCCCTCTTCTTGTTGCTTTAGTATGTTTGTTGCAAATTGTTTTGCAGCTCCTTTGGCCTCTGCTTGGACCTTCCCA
>WNYA01000016.1:456069-547216 GCA_019512145.1 Engystomops pustulosus
GTGTCTCATGTTGGTTCTGGTCGGCTATGAATATTTTCTGGTTTCATAACATATGGTGAGAGTAACAGGTCTTTCCTCTGTGTATAGGGGGTATTATAGACCTGGGGGGTGTAAATAGGTCTCTGTATTGTCTCTTTATATTCTGTACATTTTCTAATCATAGTGCACCTTAAAACTTCACTCAAGTTCAGTGTTGTCCTTTTTGTAATAGATTCCGATTTTCCCTCAGACTGGCCAAAGTTTTAAATGGAAACAACCCTTCCCCCAATCACTTTTTAACAACAGGTCCTCAGAGATACCTTTCTAACACCTTGAAGTGTAGGTCCCAAAACATCACCTTTACATGTATAAATCAAAGTAGAAAACACACAAATGGGATAGGTACCACTGATATGAACAACTCTTCTTGCATAAAATAAAGGGGTATTCCTCCGTCAAAGACAAGATTCTTAAATACATTTCAGTATAACACAATATCACTTTCTCTAATTCACTGTTATGAACAAAAATCCAGCATCTCAGTTTCCCTGGGATCCAACTGTAAATCCTTTGTTTTTTTATTTTTACGGTCGGGCAGGACAGATTCTTCGGATGAATAGCTTCTCCTCTCTGCCTCCAGCCCCTCCCCCCTCCATTACAATCAACGAACAGAAAGTTCAATGTGTCATGAAAAAAATCACTTAGAAACGAGATACAGTTCACATTTATCCACTTATAGTGACAACATCAGGAGGGTGAAAAGTGGCTTTGGCTGCGAGGGGTTAATCTTTCCAATATTTATAGAAGGTTTCTTTATTGGAGAAGCTGCGATATCACTGATAAGAAGAACTAATGTGGATGATCAGATTGTCCGATTCCAGATGGGATTATGACGTTATGTGCAAAAAACGACAGATGTGTAAAATACTCGGTTTCTGATCCTCCTCTGTAATGTGTGATCCTTACAGGAGAGTTGGGGTGGAATGACGCAAGGACTCGAGAATCCCACATCCGTGTCTGTTCATGGTAAGAGCCTTTCCCAAATCTTCTATAAACTAATCGAACTTTCAAAAAGTTGACTCTTTATTATCATTGTTCCGACTGATTTTTAGCCACTCATCGAGCGCCATTACATTCCACCGTATTCTGCGGGTTCTGAGATGTTCGAATGGAATGAGACTTTCTCTGTAATAATGATGTAAGCAAGTGGTTACATACACCAGGTACATAAATCTATTGCTATGCACTGGTTGGATGTTACCCTTCCGAAACTGAGCGAAGTGAGGAGGTCGCTAAACAACATTATATGGATGGAGCTGAAGGTGTCTGTGAAAAGGGGAGCTGTAGGTAAATTTGAGAAACAGTGGCTTGACTGTTCGGGGGTGGTCTCAGAGGAATTGCTACGGAGCTGGATACAGGTCCGACCAGGGGGGACTAATAGGGGTGTGAGTTGCGGTGTCTCCTAAAAATGAGAAGGTGCGGGTTGGAAGGAGATGGAAGCGTGCTGGAAGAGCTATAAGGATGGGTGAAATTGACCAGATCGGGGGAAGGGAATAGTATTGGGTATTAGCTCCAGCCTAGATGTAGGATGAGTTATGGCTGGACATGGAGACTGGCAGATTCTGGATGGTATCCTGCACATTTGGCCACAGATGGTCCTGTGCATCTGGATTGACCACCACTTGACTGTTTCAAAATTGGAAAGTACCAATCTGGAGTTCAGTTCCTTTTGTTTGTGCCAAAATTACAACCAACGGCAAAACAGTCGGGACATTGCTCAGATGGAGACTGCGTGGTGTAATGATGGGATCCCCTGTGTCTGAAGGGTGGACTACAAAATGCTGCTTTTCTCTGTTTGATATTTTGTCTAGAACCTGTTTGCTGTCTGTGACCTCATATAACCCCTGAGTTTGAACACAAAAACTCACAGTGCAGCCATTTCTTCTTGACTTCGCGTCCAATTACCTCATTGTAAAGTGTCTTGTTACTTCTGTGTCATCCTAATGGAGATGTTGTGCTCCTGTGTGTGAACACAGGTTTATCTTACCTGCTGAGCTGCTTTGATTGTTTCGGCACCGTCGCCTGTTTCCATCCTGCAGCCTGGCCGGTTCCAGCACTGTTAACCCTTGGTGATTGAGAGCTCCACCACTTCTCTGTGCTCTCGAGACCTCTGGCCTGATCACCTTGGAGGCTGCAACTTTGAGATGACATATTAGTCCTTCGCTTCACTCTTTGCTTGTGACTCTGTTTCTGATCTAGGCTCTGTTCAGACTACTCTTCTGCATCTGTGATTTTGGTACGTCTTTGCTATCTCTGTTGTGACCCGGATAGGTGACTATTCTTCTGTGTTTGAGTTCACTTTGACATTGGGAGGGACTGATGCCCAGTGACCACTGTTTAGGGTGGACGCAGTAAGCAGGCAGGGACAGTTTGGGGGCTCAGCTTTAGGGCTTACAGTTTTCTTTTTTTGCCATGATACATAAATCTATAGAATATTGTGTTCTCTAGTTCACAGTCACATGACTACGCTGCATTGTCTTCCACGTACATTCATCATTTACATGAAATCTGTTGTATTATTATAACGTTGCGATATCCTGACACTGGGTGATTACACTGCGAGGTCTACATGGAGTCATCTGTCTCTCTACCATCTATTATATCTTGTGTTTTCTGGAGACCAATAATTCTGGAGGACTCTAATGTTTTTCATTATCTTGTGGTATAATTTCAACCCTCTAAAAAATCCATAGTTTAGGAGGATCACATTTTATTTTATTTTTTTGCAGGTGAAGAAAGGATCCGAGACTCCCAGGAACATCTCCTCTTATCTCCTTGTCATGAAGTAGAAGAATATCCAATATCTCCTAATGTCCCCTCAGTCCCTCACAGCAGAGGTCCATCCACTGACACCACCGGAGACCAAGAGCCTTCATCCAGTCACTCAATGGTTGGAAATCACCAAACCGGACATGAACAGCAGGACATATTTCTAGATGGGAAACCCTTAAAAATTAAACCAGATCTTTCTTTGCATATGAGAATTTCCAAAGCTGAGAGCAAGTTTTTACCTTCAGAATTTTGGGAAAGTTTTAACCAGAAATCAAAAATTAATGGACATCAGAGAACTCACACAGGGGAGAAGCCATTTTCATGTTCTGAATGTGGGAAATGTTTCAGCCAAAAATCAGGTCTTGGAAAGCATCGGAGAATTCACACAGGAGAGAAACCATTCTTATGTTCTGAATGTGGGAAGACTTTTAGGAAGAAATCAAATCTTTTGGCGCACGCAACAATTCACACTGGTGAAAAGCCATTTTCATGTCCTTATTGTGGGGAAAATTTTAGGCGGAAATCAAATCTTATAGAGCATGAGAGAATTCACACGGGGGAGAAGCCGTTTTCTTGTACAGAATGTGGGAAATGTTTCAGCCAGAAATCAGGTCTGGTGAAGCATCTAAGAACTCACACAGGAGAGAAACCTTATTCCTGTCCTGATTGTGGAAAGACTTTTATCCAGAAATATAGTCGGGATTTACATCTTCGGGTTCACACTGGAGGGAAACCATTTCCATGCTCGGAATGTGGGGAACGTTTTAGACTGAAATCACATCTTAAGGAACATCAAAGAATTCACAAAGTAGAGATACAATTTCAGTGTCCAGAATGTGGGAGATATTTTAATCAAAAATCGAGTCTTGTGAATCACATGAGAACTCACACAGTGGAGAAACCATTTTCCTGTTCAGAATGTGGGAGATGTTTTGGTGATGGATCTGCTTTTGTTCAACATCAGAGAACTCACACAGGGGTAGTGACAGTTCTCATGTGTTGAGAGATGACACTGAACTTCCTTTGGTCTACCTTGTAGAGCATCTACAAATTCCCACCGGAGGGAAAGCAGTTTCTCATATAATAATAATAATTCCTTTATTTATATAGTGCACACAGATTCTGCACAGAGTTTGCAAAATCGGTCCCTGTCCCCAATGGGGCTCACAATCTAAACAACCTAACAGGATGTTTTGGAATGTGGGAGGAAACCGGAGGACCCTGAGGAAACCCACGCAAACACGGAGAGAACATACAAACTCTTTGCAGATTCTGACCCTGGGATTTGAACCCAGGTCCCCAGCGCTGCAGGGCTGTAATGCTAACACTAAGCCACCGTGCTGCAAGGCTGTAGTGCTAACCACTGAGCCACCATGCTGCAGTATTATAAAACAAATAAAAGTTTAAAACTCTTGATAAAAACAGAGCTTGAGAGAAACCATTTTTTACTTACCCTGTCCTGTTAAGATCCCCGATCCGGAGGGTCCGATGAGGATGAAAGTCCGGCGTGATTCACCAAGATCCTGCACCCAATATCCTGCATGTGTCGCTTCCCCCGCTCAGGTCCCTGAGTTCACCTTCTTCTTCCTGGTGCATGTAAGTGCATTGTCGTGTATAATGCGCGTGCGGGGAGTCACTAAGATCCTGCCCCCAATATCCTGCATGTGTCGCTTCCCGCTCAGGTCCCCGGAGTTCACCTTCTTCTTCCTGGTGCATGTAAGTGCATTGTCTGTGTATATATCGCTGTGCAGGGAGTCACTAAGATCATGCGTCCGATATCCTGCATGTGTCGCTCCCCCGCTCAGGTCCCCGGAGTTCACCTTCTTCTTTCCTGGTGCATGTAAGTGCATTGTCCGTGATAATGCGCTGTGGCGGGGAGTCACTAAGATCACACCCACACGATATCCTGCATGTGTCACTTCCCTGTCCCCGCTCAGGTCCCCGGAGTTCACCTTCTTCTTCCTGGTGCATGTAAGTCATTGTCCGTGTATAATGCCTGTGCGGGGAGTCACTAAGATCCTGCGCCCATATCCTGCATGTGTCGCTTCCCCCCGCTCAGGTCCCCGGAGTTCACCTCTTCTTCCTGGTGCATGTAAGTGCATTGTCTGTATAATGCGCTGTGCGGGGATCACTAAGATCGTGCCCCCAATATCCTGCATGTGTCACTCTTCCCCGCTCAGGTCCCTGGAGTTCACCTTCTTCTTCCTGGTGCATGTAAGTGCATTGGTCCGTGTATAATGCCTGGCGGGGAGTAACTAAGATCGTGCCCCAATATCCTGCATGTGTCACTTCCCCCGCTCAGGTCCCTGGAGTTCACCTTCTCTTCCTGGTGCATGTAAGTGCATGTTCCGTGTATAAGTGCTGTGCGGGAGTCACTAAGATCCTGCCCCGATATCCTGCAGTTTCGCTTCCCCCTCAGGTCCCCCGGATTTCACCTTCTTCTTCTCCTGGAGCATGTAAGTGCATTGTCCCTTGTATAATGCGTGTGCGGGGAGTCACTAAGATCCTGCCCCGATATCCTGCATGTGTCCACTTCCCCGCTCAGGTCCCCGAGATCACCTTCTTCTTCCTGGTGCATGTAATGCATTGTCCTGTATAATGCGCTGTGCGGGAGTCACTAGAATCCTGCGTCCGATATCCTGCATGTGTCGCTCCTCCCCGCTCAGGTCCCCGGAGTTCACCTTCTTCTTCCTGTGCATGTAAGTGCATTGTCCGTTAAAATGTGCTGTGCGGGGAGTCACTAAGATCGTGCACCAGATATCCTGCATGTGTCGCTTCCCCGCTCAGTTCCCCCGGAGTTCACCTTCTTCTTCCTGGTGCATGTAAGTCATTGTCCGTGTATAATGCGCTGTGCGGGAGTGCACTAAGATCCTGCCCCTATATCCTGCAGGTGTCGCTTCCCCGCTCAGGTCCCCGGAGTTCACCTTCTTCTTCCTGGAGCATGTAGGTGCATTGTCCTTGTATAATGCGCTGTCGGGGAGTCACTAAGATCCTGCCCTCATATCCTGCATGTGTCACTTCCCCCGCTCAGTTCCCTGGAGTTCACCTTCTTCTTCTGGTGCATGTAAGTGCATTGTCCATGTATAATACGCTGTGCGGGAGTCACTAAGATCGTGTGTCTGAATTCCTGCATGTGTCGCTTCCCCGCTCAGGTCCCTGGAGTTCACCTTCTTCTTCTCTGCATGGTAAGTGCAGTGTCCTGTATAATGCGCTGTGCGGGGAGTCACTAAGATTTGCCCCGATATCCCTGCATGTGTCGCTTCCTCCCCTCAGATCCATGGAGTTCACCTTCTTCTTCCTGGTGCTGTAGTGCTTGTCCCTGTTAATGCGCTGTGCGGGAGTCACTAAATCCTGCGCCCGATATCCGCATGTGTCTTGTCCCCGCTCAGGCATCCCGGAGTTCACCTCTTCTTCTTCCTGGTGCATTTAAGTGCATTGCATGTATAATGCGCTGTCAGGGAGTCTAAGATCGTCCCCATATCCTGCATGTGTCACTTCCCCGCTCAGGTCCCTGGAGTTCACCTTCTTCTTCCCGGTGTATGTGAGTAATTGTCTGCGACACAATTTGAATTTTAAATCTCACCTTAGTCCGAATCAGTCAGGTTGTCCGGTGGCCACGCCCCCCATTTGGTTCATCACGATGCGCAAAATCCAATCGTTTGCACCCAAAAATCCCTGTTAGATGCGCACAAAACGGAAACCCGAGCGAAATGCGGTCAGCGGACCCTTAGTAATGTGCTCCAATGACTGTAGATGCAAGGTATGAAATGGGCCATCTTGAAGAAGTGGTCCGCTACCATGTAATCTTGAGTATCTATCTGCCAAGTTGAACGACAATTACCATTTAAGGTAGGTCTATGATACATTGTGGTTGGTCTTTAGTAGAGATGAGCGAACATACTCGTCCGAGCTTGATGCTCGTTCGAGCATTAGCGTACTCGAAACTGCTCGTTGCTCGGACGAATACTTCGCCCGCTCGAGAAAATGGCAGCTCCCGCCGTTTTGCTTTTTGCCGGCCAGAAACAGAGCCAATCACAAGCCAGGAGACTCTGCACTCCACCCAGCATGACGTGGTACCCTTACACGTCGATAGCAGTGGTGCTGGCAATCAGGTGACCCTGGAATAGACTAGCCGCTGGCCGCGCTGCCGATCATTCTGTTGTCTGGATGCCGCTAGGGAGAGAGCTGCTGCTGTCGCGGAAGCGTTAGGCTGTTCTATTAGCTTACTGTTAGGCAGGAGTGATTCTCCAAGAACCCAACAGCCCTTCTTAGGGCTACAATAACGTTATACTTTTTTTTTTTTTGTGTGCTTGTGGCGGGGCTTGCTGGCACTAGTATGCAGCTAGTACCATATTGTGAGGAATTTGCAGGGGACTGCTACCGCTGTGTTTTGCGCTTAGTGACGCACATATCCACCTCAAACCACCAAGGGACAATTTATTAGGGTTGGATTTCAATTAGGCCGATCTGCCATTTCTTTTTATTTTCCTTTATTTTTTCTATAACTCAGCGTCATCTCATCTGGCATAGCAGTGTTGCTTTCATACTTGGCTAGAAATAGCCATAGCAATAGGATAGCATTGTTTTGGTTTTAAAAACTAAAAACACAAAAAAAAACCTAAAAACACAAAAAAACACAAAAAAAAAGTTAAAAAAAAAATTAAAGTTATAACTTTCATTTTCAAAATGTTTAACCCGAGGGCTAGGGGTAGAGACGAGGGCGGGGACGAGGCGGGGATGTGGGGCGTCCACCACTGCAGGGTGTCAGAGCCGTGGTCCTGGGTGGGTGAGACACCACCTGCTGTGGAAGCAGGGAACGCCGCAGAGCTAACTACCTCCCTAGGTTCATCATGTCTGAAGTTACTGGACTCGTGGTAGAGCACTGTTGAGGCCAGAACAGTGCGAACAGGTGAGTCGTGGATTGCCGACAATGCTTCGAGCATTTGTCCACCAGTCAGTCTTCCACGCAGTCCACCCATGTCACCGAAATCGGCACTCCTCCGCTCCTGCACCTCAGCCTCCTCCCCCCCAGTCTGCCCCCTCCGGCAAATTGGCATTTGAACCGGCATACTCTGAGGAACTGTTTTCTGGACCCTTCCCAGAGTCACAAAACCACTTGTCCGGTTGTTGCTGAGCTCTTTTCCGATGCCCAGGTTTTCCACCAGTTCGCAGTCTGTGGGTGATGATGACCTTCTTGACGTAGTGGAAGAATGTGTAAAGAGGTGGTGACATGAGGAGACCGGTTGTCGACCTTGTGAAGTTTTGTCAGGGCAGGAGTCCGAGGGGGAGCAGACTGAGGATCGGAGGATGATGAGGTGACAGACCCAAGCTGGGGTTGAGAGGCCGGGTGAACACAGTGCTCTTCTGAGACGGAGGAGAGTCCTCGACCAGAACAGTTGGAAGAGGCAGTGGTGGGGCCAGACGGAGAGCAGGGCCAGAGAGTGCATCAGCGCCAAATGTGTCACGTAGTGAAGCTCCCGTGGCGAGGGCTCCCGCGGCGAGGGCTAGATTTTCAGAAGTCTGGAGTTCTTTAAGGAAACACGGATGACCGACGGACTGTGGTGTGCAAACCTTGCCAACCAGGATCAGCAGGGTTCCACCACTACTAGCTTAACTACCACAGTATGCGCAGGCATATGATGCTAAACACCCCAATCAGTGGCACCAAGGCCCGTTCACCTCCGGCCGTGCACACCACTGCTCCTTCCCCCCTGTGTCCATCTGCTAGTCAGCCCCCTGCCCAGGACCCTGGCCCAAAACACCCATCTTCGCCTCCACGATCCTCCACAGCATCCACCAGCGTTCAGCTCTCCATACCCCAGACGCTGGAGCGGAAAGAAATATAGTGCAACCCACCCACGCACGCCCAAGCCCTTAATGTCCACATCTCCAGATTGCTTAGCCTGGAGATGCTCCCTATAGGCTAGTAGAGACCAAGGCCTTCGCAACCTCATGGCGGCGGCCGCCCCTCGGTATTCGGTCCCCAGCCGCCACTACTTTTCCCGATGTCCATCCCAGCCCTGCACCAGCACGTGTCAGACAACATCATCCGTGCCCTGACCAACGCCGTTTCTGACAAGGTCCACCTGACCCGGACACGTGGACGAGTGCTGCCGGGCAGGGCCACTATATATCGCACATTGGGTTAACTTGGTGGAGGCTGGGACCGAATCTGACCCTGTGTGGTGATATACTGCCGACGCCGAGGATTGCGGTGCCTCACTCGGTCCAGGTCTCAAAGGCCTACTATGCCTCCTCCTCCTCCCACCCCTCCTCCACCTCCTCCTTCCGAACTACCATCCGTGGGCATGGCGCCATCAGTCCGTAGCTCTAGGCACAGCAGCAGTGCCGTCCTAAGCGACAGCAGCGGTGCTCAAACTGCTGACCTAGGCATAAAAGGCACACCGCCCAAGACTATTACGGGTCATCACGGCGCAGACTGATCTGTGCCTGGCACCGCTGACCTACACTCCAACCTGGGCGGCCGATGCCCATGAACCCTAGTTTGTGGCAACGGCGTAACTGTGCCTGCAACTCGCAACTGACATGTGCCATGCCTGGCCATGTGTAAATCTGATAGTTCACGCGTTTCCTCAAGATATCCCCAATCTGTCAGATTTGCTCACGAAGGTGCGCCGCATCTGTGCGCATTTCAGGAAGTCCAGCACAGATGCTGCCACTCTCTAGGGCAGCGCAGCGCCGCCTCCACTGCCCGCTCACCGACTGTTGTGTCGACATGCCCACGAGGTGGAATTCAACATTAACCATGTTATCCAGAGTTTACCAGCAGCGCAGAGCGATTGTAACTGCCAGATGTCAACTTCCACCAAACTGGTAGTCAGGTCAGTCAGCTCCTCAAGTCTACAAAGGAGTGGACGGATGTCTGATATCTGTCAGTGCTGAGTAACTTTGAGGATCAACACAGATGGTCGTGCGATGCCGCCATCATCAGCCTCACACCATCCCGCTGCTTGGCCTGTTGAAAAACTCTCTGATCAGCATGAAGTCTGATACTTTGCGCTCGTCACAGTGACTGGGGAAGAAGATTCCCTTGTTGATAGCCAAACACCCTCAGGTCTGTTTCTCAGCGCATATCGGAGGAGGTGAGGTGGAGGAGGATAGGAGGAGAGGAGGAGAATGTTGGCGAGACAAAGAGGGAGGCATTGCTCAGACCTTCACTGTTCAGCGTGTATGGGCAGAAGAAGAGGAGTTTGGAGGAGTTGGAGAGAGGAAAAGGACAGTCAGGCCAGTGAGGGATGAATTCTTTGCGCGTTGAGCTCTGGCGCATATGGCAGATTTCATGCTAGGCTGCCTATCCGTGACCCTCGCGTTCAAAGATTTATTCCAGCTCCGATTACTGGGTATCACTCCTCCTGGACCCACGGTACAAGCAAAATCTTTCCACTCTCATCCCAGGGAAAGGTGTGAGAATGCATGAATACCAGC
This sequence comes from Engystomops pustulosus, assembly GCA_019512145.1. Lineage (NCBI taxonomy): Eukaryota > Metazoa > Chordata > Amphibia > Anura > Leptodactylidae > Engystomops > Engystomops pustulosus. The sequence goes on from WNYA01000016.1 coordinate 466,327, forward strand.
AGGCCCTGGTGCACAAGCTGAACACAGTATTCCCTTCTGACAGCGCTAGCGGCAGAGTGCGTAGTTCTGTGGGACAAGTAGCGAGGGAGAGTAGGCGAGCAGGCAGCTTTTCCAGCACTGGCAGGGTACGCTTACAAGGCTTTTGCCACTTTATGTCACCCCAGCAGACACTGTCACCTGTCCCAGTCTCGGCAAGTAGGGCTGATCTTTACAGAAAGATGGTGAGGAGTACGTAGCTGACCAAACCATCGTCCTAATGATCACACAGCTCCCTACAACTACTGGGTTTCAAAGCTGGACATGTGGCACAATGGCGCTGTACGCCTGGAGGTTCTTGCCTGCCCTGCCGCTACGTCTTGTCCGAGCGGGTTTTCAGTGCAGCTGGTGGCATCATCACCGATAAGCGTACACGCCTGTCGACTGACAGCGCTGACAGGCTACTTTATTAAATAGAATAAAGGCTGGATTTCTCAGAATTTCCAATCTCCACCAGGTGAAGGAAGCTCAACCTGAATAATTGATCCACTCCTCCCTCCTCCTCCTCATTTTCCTCCTTCTCCTCCCTTTGTACAGTAGGCAAGGAAATATGGCTATTTTTTGACAGGGCCCACGGCTCTTGCATACTACTTCATGCATTTAATTTTTCTGGAGGGCCACCTACCCGGTCCCTGTTTGAAACAATTTTTGTGAGTGCCACATACAGGCACTCAATCTATTCCATTTTTCTGGAGGGCCACCTACCGGTCCTCTGTTTTAAAAAATTTTTGGGACTGCCACATACAGGCACTCAATCTATTCCATTTTACTGGAGGCCACCTACCTGCTCCTCTGTTTGAAGATTTTTGGGACTGCCACATACAGGCACTCATCATTCCATTTACTGGAGGGCCACCTACCTGCTCCTCTGTTTTGAACAATTTTGGGACTGCCACATACAGGCACTCAATCTATTCCATTTTACTGCGGGCCACCTACCTGCTCCTCTGGTTTGAAGAATTTTTGGGACTGCCACATACAGGCACTCAATCTATTCCATTTTACTGGAGGCCACCTACCTGCTCTCGGTTTGAACAATTTTTGGGACTGCACAATACAGCACCAATCTATTCCATTTTACTGGAGGGCCACCTACCTGCTCCTCTGGTTTGAAAATTTTGGGGACTGCCACATACAGGCACTCAATTATTCCATTTTACTGGAGGCACCTACCTGCTCCTCTGGTTTGAAAATTTTTGGACTGCCACATACAGGCACTATCCAATTAAATTGCTCCATACAGCCTCCACCGATTGTCTCCATTGTCTACCTCTCAAAAGTCGTCTCATATCTGCCTCCATACATCGTCCCTATTATCAAACGAGGTGTTCAGGCAAAATTTGGGTTGTTTTCATGGATTCCACATCAAATTGTTAACTTTGTCGCCACCACGGCTGTGTTATCCCAAAATATACTGGCAACATTTAATTTAGGATATTTTTTCAGCGCTTCTTGCGCATCTGTTTCATTCCCCTCACCCGGCATATCCTAAACTATAGAACGCTACTACACATTGCATCTAACAAAAGGTTTAGAAGTGCTGTTGGGGAGTAGCCTAGAGACAGGGGCTTGGATTGGCGAAAGCTCGCCTGGCAGCGGAGCGCCAGCTCCATGCGCATCATGCGCTTCTTGCGCCTCTGTTTACATTCCCCTCACCCGCCATATCCCAAACTTATAAGAACGCTACTGACACTTAACTTGGTGCAGGCTGGGACCGAGTCTGACCCTGGGGCTGGTCATATACTGCCGACGCAGAGAATTGCGGGGCCTACCTCGGTCCAGGTCTCAAAGGCCTACTATCCCTCCCACCCCCCCCCTCCTCCTCCTTTCCTCCTCCGAATTACCATCCGTGGCAGTGGCGCCATCAGTCGGTAGCTCTAGGCACAGCAGCAGTGCCGTCGCTAAGCGACAGCAGGCGGTGCTGAACACTGCTGACCTAGCGATAAAGCGCACCCGCCCAAGAGCTATTACAGGCATTCCACATCAAAGTTGTTAACTTTGCTCGCCACCTGCTGTGTTATCCACAAAATATACTTGCAAACTTTTATCATTTACCGATATTATTTCAGCGCTTCTTGCCATCTGTTTAATTCCCCCACCGCTATCCTAAACTTATAAGAACGCTACTAACACTTGATCTATACAAAAGGTTCTTAGAAGTGCTGTTTGGGGAGTAGCCTAGAACAGGGGCTTGGATTGTGGCGAAAGCTCGCCTGGCTGCAGAGCGCCAGCTCCATCCACAGAGATCCAACTAACATAGTTCAGCACCTTTATCTATACTATTCACTGCCTCCATAATATATAATCTTTATTATATAGCGTCATCATATTCTGTAGCGCTTTACAAATCACTAGGAAACAAATACAAAGTAATGTACAGAGCACAACATTTGTATGGAACAACAGGAGTGAGTCCCTGCTCGCCAGAGCTTACATTTGTATGAGATGATGGGGTAACCACGAGGTAAAAGAATATTTATGGTCAAGCCATTCTTCTTAGGATATAAAAAAATATAATAAATGGAATTGCTGTCGCTTGAAACACTCACCCGTCATCTTATATACCAGGTCAAGGGTGAATGGGACTGCAGGAAGTCTGGTGCCTGTTGGTTGCTGGATACAGATGGGAGGACGACACAGGACGGGTTATAGAAAGAGTTAAAACTTCATGCAGTTTAATGTGTTATAGGCTTGCCTAAAGAATGGTTTTAAGAGCACTTTGAAACTTTGGAGGTTAGGTTTAGTCTGATAGTCCGGGGCGAGCATCCATAAATTGGTGCAGCTCTAGAGAAGTCTTGGAAACGCAGTGGGAGGTCCGCCCTAGGTGAGAGTGTTAATCTAAGATCACTGGCGGATCTAAGAGCACGGGTTGGGCGATAGACTGAGATAGAGAGGAGAGGTAGGGGGGTGCAGCATTATACAGAGCTTTATGATGAGGGTTATTATTATTTTTAAACTATTCGAAAGGAGACTGGCAGCAAGTGCAGCGACTGGGCATGAACTGTAAGCATACATGGTCCCCTTATCAAACGAGCTGTGTCAGGCAAATTTGGGGTTGTTTCATGGTTCCATGTTAACTTTGTCGCCACCCAGCTGTGTAATCCACAAATATACTGGCAAACTTTTATCATGTAGCGATATTATTTGAGCGCTTCTTGCTGCCACTCCTTTGGTTCCTCTCTGCCACCCATTGGTTTGAAGCCTGTCCATTTAGGGTTGTTCGCCATGCCACTCTCTAGCCTGCCTGCCGCCTGCCTCTGCATGCGTGCCCCTATAGTGTCGGGGTCAATTTTGATGTTTTAGATGCTATCTAGCTTCATTCTGTCACTCTGTCATGGCCATCTGTGCCCATAGTTTTGCCATATGGTGCGATTAGGCAGCCTCAGAGGCATCCATGCATGCTGCCCCTGCTGTTCTGTCCATTTCCGTGGTGTTTCCATCCTTTTCTGAGGTTCCCAGGTTTGGCCAAGCTTCCCTGTCAAGCCTTGGTCCCCTTGAAAAATGCTCGGGTCTCCCATTGACTTCAATGGGGTTCGTTATTCGAGACGAGCACTCGAGCATCGGGAAAAGTTCGTCTCGAATAACGAGTACCCGAGCATTTTAGTGTTCGCTCATCTCTAATTATGACGTTATGTGCAAAAAACGACAGATGTGTAAAATACTCGGTTTCTGATCCTCCTCTGTAATGTGTGATCCTTACAGGAGAGTTGGGGTGGAATGACGCAAGGACTCGAGAATCCCACATCCGTGTCGTTTTCATGGTAAGAGCCTTTCCCAATCTTCTATAAACTAATCGAACTTTCAAAAAGTTGACTCTTTACTATCATTGTTCCGACTGATTTTTAGCCACTCATCGGCGCCATTACATTCCACCGTATCTGCGGTGCTGAGATGTCGAATGGAATGAGACTTTCTCTGTAATAATGATGTAAGCCAAGTGGTTACATACACCAGGTACATAAATCTTTGCTATGCACTGGTTGGATGTTACCCTCCGAAACTGAGCGAAGTGAGGAGGTCGCTAAACAACATTATATGGAGTGAGCTGAAGGTGTCTGTGAAAAGGGGAGCTGTAGTAAATTTGAGAAACAGTGGCTTGACTGTTCGGGGGTGGTCTCAGAGGAATGCTACGGAGCTGGATAGCGGTCCACCAGGGGGACTAATAGGGTGTGAGTTGCGGTGTCTCCTAAAAATGAGAAGGTGCGGTTGGAAGGAGATGGGAAGCGTGCTGGAAGAGCTATAAGATGGTGAAATTGACCAGATCGGGGAAGGGAATAGTATTGGGTTATTAGCTCCAGCATAATGTGATAGTTTGGCTGACATGGAGACTGGCAGATTCTGGATGGTATCCGCACATTTGGCCACAGATGTCCTGTGCATCTGGATTGACCACCACTTGACTGTTTCAAAATTGGAAAGTACCAATCTGAGTCGGAGAAACCATTTTCATGTTCAGAATGTGGGAGATGTTTTGGTGATGGATCTGCTTTTGTTCAACATCAGAGAACTCACAGACGGGTAGTGACTGTTCTCATGTCTTGAGAGATTACACTGAACTTTTTTTGGTCTACCTTGTAGAGCATCTACAAATTCCCACTGGAGGGATAGCAGTTTTGGAGTGTGGGAGGAAACCAGAGGACCCGGAGGAAACCCACACAAACACAGAGAGAACATACAAACTCTTTGCAGATTTTGACCCTGGGCCTTGAACCCAGGTCCCAGCGCTGCAAGTCTGTAGTGCTAACCACTGAGCCACCCTGCTGCAAGGCTGTAGTGCTAACCACTGAGCCACTCTGCTGCAAGGCTGTAATGCTAACCACTAAGCCACCGTGCTGAAGACGTAATGCCTAAACTGCTGTTACTGTTGTAAGCCTAGAGAGGACCTTCTATCTAGAGATGATTTCCGATACAACAATGAGGACTCATGCCGTAGGGACACTGCACACTTCCCAAACGGTCCTGTGCCGAACTGCTCTGAAGTTGATCGCCCATATTTCACCGTCAACGGTACAGGACCGTTTGGATGTGTGGGAGAAGGTATGACTATGTGTCTTCCGTACAGAGATAGATTTGTCGGCTTCAGTGATTGTATCACGGAATAATGAAATCTCTAGATAGAAGTTCCTGTGTCTACACATACTACCAAATTTATATGGCATTACGGACTCAAGGATGGGTTAGGGTCGAGAATACAGTCGCTCTTGCTATGACACGGTCTGTTAGATAGAGGACGTAGTGGTTAGATTATGCTACGCTCTATGCATAAGCTGTCCGTAGGGGACACTGGGGGGTCAATGTCCTGCAAGGGCAGAAAATAGTGTGCAGCAAAGAGTTTGGTAGTTCTCTCCGTGTTTTGCGTGGGTTTCCTCAGGGTCCTCGGTTTCCTCCCACATTCCAAACATCCTGTTAGGTTGTTTAGATTTGAGCCCCATTGGGACAGGGACCGATTTTGCAACTCTGTGCAGATCTGTTTGCATATAATAAATAAAGGAATTATTATATTATATGAGAAACTGTCTTTCCCTCCGGTGGGAATTTGTAGATGCTCTACAAGGTAGACCAAAGGAAGTTCAGTGTCATCTCTCAAGACATGAGAACTGTCACTTCCCTGTGTGAGTTCTTCTGATGTGTTGAACAAAAAGCAGATCCATCACCAAAATACATATCACCACATTCTGAACAGGAAAAATGGTTTCCACTGCATGGAGTTCCCATGTGATTCACAAAACTCGTTTTGATTTTTTGATTAAAACATCTCCCACATTCTGGACACTGAAATTGTTGTCTACTTTGTGAATTCTTGATGTTCCTTAAGAGTGATTTCAGTCTAAAACGTTCCCACATTCCGAGCAGGAAATGGTTTCCCTCCAGTGTGAACCCGAAGATGTAAATCCCGACTATATTTCTGGATAAAAGTCTTTCCAACAATCAGGACAGGAATAAGGTTTCTCTCCGTGTGAGTTCTTAGCGGCTTCACCAGACCTGATTTCTGGCTGAAAACATTCCCACATTCTGTACAAGAAAACGGCTTCTCCCCGTGTGAATTCTCTCATGCTCTATAAGATTTGATTTCCGCTAAAATTTTCCCCACAATAAGACATGTAAATGGCTTCTCACCAGTGTGATTGTTTGCGTGCGCCAAAAGATTTGATTTCTTCCTAAAAGTCTTCCCAATTCAGAACATAAGAATGGTTTCTCTCCTGTGTGAATTCTCGATGCTTTCCAAGACCTGATTTTTGGCGTGAAACATTTCCCACATTCAGAACATGAAAATGGCTTCTCCCCTGTGTGTGAGTTCTCTGATGTCCATATTTTTGATTTCTGGTTAAACTTCCCCAAATTCTGAAGGTAAAAACTTGCTCTCAGCTTTGGAAATTCTCATATGCAAAGAAAGATCTGGTTTAATTTTTTTAAGGGTTTCCATTAGAAATATGTCTGTGTTCATGTCGGTTTGGTGATTTCCAACCATTGAGTGACTGGATAAGGCTTGGTCTGGGGTGGGTCAGCGGATGGATCTCTGCTGTGAGGGACTGAGGGGACATTAGGAGATATTGGATATTCTTCTACTTCATGACAAGGAGATAAGAGGAGATGTTCTGGGAGTCTCGGATCCTTTCTTCACCTGCAAAAAAATAAATAAAATGTGATCTCCTAAACTAGGATTTTTTAGAGGGTTGAAATTATACCAAGATAATGAAAAACATCAGAGTCCTCCAGAATTATTGGTCTCCAGAAAACACAAGATATAATAGATGGTAGAGAGACAGATGACTCCATGTAGACCTCGCAGGTAATCACCCAGTGTCAGGATATCGCAACGCTATAATAATACAACAGATTTCATGTAAATGATGAAAGTACGTGGAAGACAATGCAGCGTAGTCAGTGACTGTGAACTAGAGAACACAATATTCTATAGATTTAAGTATCATGGCAAAAAAGAAAACGTGAGTCCCCAAACTGTCCCTGCCTCTACTGCGTCCACCCTAAACAGTGGTCACTGGGCATCAGTCCCTCCCAATGTCAAAGTAAAACTCAAACACAGAAGAAATAGGTCACCTATCCGGGTCACAACAGAGATAGCAAAGACGTACCAAAATCACAGATGCAGAAGAGTAGTCTGAACAGAGCCTAGATCAGAAAACAGAGTCACAAGCAAAGAGTGAAGAGAAGGACTAATATGTCATCTCAAAGTTGCAGCCTCCAAGGTGATCAGGCCAGAGGTCTCGAGAGCACAGAGTGGTGGAGCTCTCGATCACCAAGGGTTTAACAGTGCTGGAACCGAGGCTGCAGGTGCAGATGGAAACAGGCGACGGTTGCCGAAACAATCAAAGCAGCTCAGAGATAAACAGATAAACCTGTGTTCACACCCAGGAGCACAACATCTCCATTAGGATGAGACAGAAGAACAAGACACTTTACAATGAGGTAATTGGACGCGAAGTCAAGAAGAATGGCTGCCTGTGAGTTTTGTGTCCAAACTCAGGGGTTATATGAGGTCACAGACAGCAAAAGGGTTAGACAAAAATATCAACCAGAGAAAAGCAGCATTTGTGTCCACCCTTCAGACACAGGGGATCCCATCATTACACCACGCAGTCTCCATCTGAGCAATGTCCCGACTGTTTTGCCGTGGGTTGTAATTTGGCACAACAAAAGGAACTGAACTCCAGATTGGTACTTTACCATTTTGAAACAGTCAGTGGTGGTCAATCCAGATGCACAGGACCATCTGTGGCCAAATGTGCAGGATACCATCCAGAATCTGCCAGTCTCCATGTCAGCCATAACTCATCCTACATCTAGCTGGAGCTAATACCCAATACTATTCCCTTCCCCCGATCTGGTCAATTTCACCTCCTTATAAGCTCTTCCAGCACGCTTCCATCTCCTTCCAACCCGCACCTTCTCATTTTTAGGAGACACCGCAACTCACACCCCATTAGTCCCCCCTGGTCGGACTGTATCCAGCTCCGTAGCAATTCCTCTGAGACCACCCCCGAATAGTCAAGCCACTGTTTCTCAAATTTACCTACAGCTCCCCTTTGCACAGACAACCTTCAGCTCCATCCATATAATGTTGTTAGCGACCTCCTCACTTCGCTCAGTTTCGGAAGGGTAACATCCAACCATGGATTAGCAATAGATTTATGTACCTGTGTGTATGTAACCACTTGCTTACATCATTTACAGAGAAAGTCTCATTCCATTATTCGAACATTCAGAACCCGCAGAATACGGTGGAATGTAATGGGCCGATGAGTGGCTAAAAACAGTCGGAACAATGATAGTAAGAGTCAACTTTTTGAAAGTTCGATTAGTTTATAGAAGATTTGGGAAAGGTCTTACCATGAACAGACACGGATGTGGGATTCTCGAGTCCTTGCGTCAATTCCACCCCCAATCTCCTGTAAAGATCACAATACAGAGGTAGGATCAGAAAGACGCTAGAGTATTTTACACATCTGTCGTTTTTTGCACATAACGTCATCTTGAGGTGACAGGCGAACACTAAAATGCTCGGGTACTCGTTATTCGAGAGCGAACTTTTCCCGATGCTCGAGTGCTGTCTAGAATAACGAACCCCATTGAAGTCAATGGGAGACCGAGCATTTTTCAAGGGGACCAAGGCTTCACAGGGAAGCTTGGCCAAACACCTGGGAACCTCAGAAAGGAGGGAAACACCACGGAAATGGACAGGAAACAGCAGGGGGCAGAGCATGGATTGCCTCTGAGGCTGCCTAATCGCACCTTATGCCAAAATGTGGGCAACAGCATGGCCATGACAGAGTGACAGAATGAAGCTAGATAGATCTAAAACATCCATAATAATGACCCTGACACTATAGGGGACGGCATGCAGAGGCAGCGGCAGCAGCGGCAGGCTAGAGAGTGGCATGGCGACATACCCTAAATGGACTCAGGCTTCAAACCAAGTGGGTGGCAGAGAGAACCAAAGGACGGTGAGCAGAAGCGCTCAAATTATACGCTACATGATAAAAGTTTGCCAGTATATTTGGGATTACAACAGCTGGGGGCGACAAAGTTAACATGGAACCATGAAACAACCCCAAATTCGCCGCGAACAGCTCGTTTGATAAGGGGCCATGTATGCTTACAGTTCATGCCAGTCGTCTGCACTTGCGCCAGTCTCCTTTCGAATAGTTTAAAATAAATAACCCTCATCCAGTAAAGCTCTGTATAATGCTGCACCCCCTACCTCTCCTCTTATCTCAGTCTATCGCCCAACCCGTGCTCTAGATCGCCGCAGTGATCTTAGATTAACCTCTAACCTAGTGCGGACCTCCCACCGCGTCTCCAAGAATTCTCTAGAGCTGCACCAATTCTATGGAATGTCTGCCACCGGACTATCAGACTAATCACCTAACCTCCAAAGTTCACAAACGTGCTCTTAAAACCCATTCTTTAGGCAAACCTATAACACTCATTAACTGCATGAAGTTTAACTTTCACTAACCCGTCCTGTGTGTCCTCCCATCTGTATCCAGCAACCAACAGGACCCAGACTTCTCTGCAGTCCCATTCACCCTGGACCTGGGTATTAGATGACGGCTGGTGTTTCAAGCGACAGCAATTCCATTATTATATTTTTTTCTATTCCTAAGACGAATGGCTTGACCATTATATAATATTCTTTTACCTCGTGTTACCCCATCATCTTCATAAACCGTAAGCTTGGCGAGCAGGGACCTCACTCCTGTTGTTCCATACAAATGTTGTGGCTTGTTACATTACATTTGTATTGTTTCCTATGATTGTTTAAAGCGCTACAGAATATGATGACGCTATATAAATAAAGATTATTATTTATTTGGAGGCCAGTGAATAGTAGTAGATTAAAGGCTGAACACTATGTTAGTTGTTTGTCGTTCACCTCTTTGGGATTGTTTGTTTTATTGGTTGGCTTGCTTGCACCCGCCACCAGGCCCCCCCCCCGCACCGCCATTTCTTTCGAGCAACAATGAGCCAATATGACACATTGTTCCTCGCTCTCCTCCACGCCCGCCCTGACACCTCACCTCCAAACCCAAGCACTTGTGTAGTGAAACCTTTTTTTTGTTGGTATTTTGTAATAGAGTTTCACAGCTCGCCTCCCTCCCCCTTGCCCCCCCCCATCGCTCTTCTTTTTCCCTGTGCCGAACTGCTCTGAAGTTGATCGCCCATATTTCACCGTCAACGCTACAAAGAAGTGAAAAGAAACTGAAGTAACATTTTGGACAATTTGTTCTTCAAACCACAGATGTCAGGATGTGTCGTAAAGGGAACCCGTCATCAAGAACAGGCACAATAAACCTTTCTCCCCCCCCCCCCCTGTACCTTTGTAGTGCCGGAGCCCAGCTGTAACCTGCCTCCTCCCACCAGTCATATCATTCCCCACTTTTTCAGTCTTTGTCTATGTGGTCCTCCAGGGCCGACAATGCAGGGAGATCCAAATACATTTTAATTGTTGTATTTGGAGGTCTAACACATTGCAGATAACAGATGATACACATCACTCCATTGTCTATCCAGCCCGTACTTTTATATTGAAAGTCAAGGCTCCCTTGGGTACAAACAGTAGCAATCTTTATTGATAGTAGTATGGCAATTCAAAATACAGGTAGGCAATGTTTCGAGCCCAAATGGGTCCTTCATCAGAGACGGATCGCTAGGGAAGAGATAGAAGAAATGGCATTCGGAACCGCTCGATAGCTACTTCTCGTGAGGCTGTACACTGCTACTACTGCTCCTGATGCTCTATCGAGTGGTTACTACCACAATTTCTCTTCTCTCATCCACCACAATCCAAGTCTGATGAAGGTTCCATTGGGACCCGAAACGTTACATTACTAACTTTCGGATACTGCTATCAATGAAGATTGCTACTCTTTACACCCAAGGGAGTTTTCCTTGAAAATTTACATCTGTCACAAGGTCTATAAAAGTATGGAGGCCTCTCACTCACTAGTGTGTAAGGGGACGTAGTTTCTCAGGAGTATCCGTCACAGAAAGTGATGGGATATTCTGAGTATCATAGAGCTGTAGCTCATACTTGCAGACACGTGGAGGCTACATAGTGGGGGATGAATGTGTTCTTGGTGTTGCGGTACCTTTGGACAGGCAGTACATGACCCGCATATCTCAACCACACTTAGACAGTTAATGGGGGTCATTTACTAAGGGCCCGAATCGCGTTTTTCCGTCGCTTTTCCCAAATATTTCCAATTTGCGCCGATTTTTCCTGAATTGCCCCGGGATTTTGGGCGCACGCGATCGGATTGTGGCGCATCGGCGATGGTATGCACGCGACGGAAATTGGGGGGCGTGGCCGTAAGAAAACCCGACGGATTTGGAAAAAACGCCGTATTTTTTTAAAAAAAAGTGTTGCTTGACACGCGCTTACCTGCACCCAGGGTAGGACGGTGAACTTCAGTAAACTCCGACGGAATTCAGCGCAGCAGCGACACCTGGTGGACATCGGGCGCACTACCTTAGTGAATCGCCGGAAGACCCGAATCCTCCTCTGAGAACCCACCGCTGGATCGCGACAGGACCGGGTAAGTAAACCTGCCCCAATGTATCGTCACATCCCCCTATCTCTGAGCCCCACCAGGGATTGTCCATCTTTTTTTTTAGGAGTTAAGTCTTAAAGGAATCAGATTTTATTCTGTCAATTAAAATTTTTCGACATTTATTTATATAACTGTTTGAAATGTGTGCGAAAATATTTGTACAAACCAGGATTTTGTATCTGCTCAAATAATTAGCGCAGAATCCAGTGGAAAGGTCACACTTGGGAATATTTTGCCTCGTCCAATGAAATTGTAGGCCATGCAAAATCTGCAGTAGCTCGTGCTGTGCGAACCCATTGAAGTACGCGTTACTCCGAACTCCAGAATAAATCGGGGTAGTATGGGGTAGATGGCTGTAAAATAGGGGTAAATGGGGTAATAACAGGGCAATTGTCCTGCCGAAAATGGGGTCAGGAAGTACTTAGATAATAACATTACATAAAATAATGAAATTTTTTTAAAAAAATCAAACCAAATAGATGCTGTTACTCTCACTGCATCCTCCCAACCACAGTCCAGTGAAGAAAAATCTGCCAACTCCAGAACTGTCCGGATAGTAGAGTACCTGACCGATGTGGGACCAGCAACCAAGCCTACGAGCCATGTGTGGACTGACCTGACACTTCCTCCTGGGTTTTTTGTGTCAGTCAAAGGATGGGACCGGTAGGGATGGCATCATCAGAGCTGACCATATCGGTGGTGTATTAGAAACGGTCAAGTACGGCACAAATGCCCCCCATGGAGTCACTGGTGGTGAAGTGCTGTTGGTTACTACTTAGGTTCACCTGGGTGTTCCGGAGCTAGAATTCCACTTTTGCCTGTTGCTGCTCATACAGCCTTATCCAGCATATTGAATTCCACCGAGATGGTACATCCCATATGGGGTGGTAGGTGGCCAATGTTCCTCTGCAGTGCGGACAGGCGAGCAGCAGAATGGCCACTATGAACACATGGCATGCGCTGCACGTAGCGGCTCTGGCAGGTCTACATGATTGGCCGGGGAACCTTTACACCACCAAGTTTCCAGGCGAGGGATGTGCTTTGGCCTGACGTGGCCCAAGGCTGATTCCTGGTTCCAGCTGTTGGCACACACCACCTTACCGAGCTATAAGTTCAACGGCAGAAACCACTCATGTGTCTGCTCCTTTATCCCAGTCCATCACCCCCTGGAGGTGTGAGATCTTTAGACCAGACAGATGAGTTTTTGGGACATCCTGCGGCCATTTCCCCATGTTTGTGCTGAAACTGCTTGCGGCTGCACAGAGAATGATGTTCTCGTTCATGCGCAAGATATCCGGACAGCCACCTGACGTCACCGGCCGTCTTAATAATAATAAAATAATAATTCTTTATTTATATAGCGCACACAGATTACGCAGCGCTACACAAAGCATGGCATAACGGTCCCTCTCCCCATGGGGCTCACAATCTAAACAACCTAACAGTATGTTTTTTTGGAGTGTGGGAGGAAACCGGAGGACCCGAAGGAAACCCACGCAAAAACGGAGAGAACATACAAACTCTTTGCAGATGTTGACCTGGGTGGGACTCGAACCCAAGACCCCAGTGCTGCAAGGCAGAAGTGCTACTCACTCAGCCACCGTCTGTTAAGAGCAGGAGGCACAGAGGGGCGCATAATAAGTGGCGGGAAGTAGTCATAATGGAGCCATCATGCTCATTTACATATTCGTACAACATTCTTTTCTTCAAAATTCGGACGACCTGTAACTAAGTAAAGATGCTCCCAGCATCCCCTAGAGATAACAAGGATGTATTTTAGGACAGTCTATCACCTGGTAGTAGACGTCCTTTAAGGAGATGTCCACATGTCAGTTGTGGTCTAGACCTTGCCACTAATGGAATAACACTGTTATAATTTACACCAATTTTGGGCGTCACAATCTTGGGCTGGATCGGTAAAATGTCAAAAAAACAACACCATACACAGATCCATTGTTATTGGTCTCAAAAGATTTGCAAAATAAAACATTTTTTTTTTACAAAAACTTTGAATATTTTTTAAAATCTACTGAACTTGTATAAATCTGGCATCTCCGTGATTGCACCGACTCAGAGAATAACAGAGACTTGTCATTCGGAGCGCACAGTGAAAGACGTCGAAACAGGGCAAATAAAATGGTGCACAATCGTTTTTTTCCTTCAATTTCAAAGCACTTGGAATTTTTTTTCCAGCTGCCCAATACACGGCAGGGAATATTAATTACAGACACAAGCAAGTACCACTTATTACACAGAAAACAAGTCCTCACACAGCTCCGTACACGGGGAAAGAAAGATTGTGTGTCACATATATCACACACCCTAAACACCATAAAGACACTGAATGTTTCCGTCCTGTCACAACGACAGATCTGTGAGTCTTATATACTAGTGACTACAGGACCTGTGATGATGTCATGGTCATGTGATCACTCCCATGAGGGGAGGAGTAAAGCGGTGCAGATTTCTCACTTCCTGTCATGTGATCAGTTTGATGTCATCTAAGGTCCTTTAAACCATCTACCCCATGTATGTATCTGATCACATGACATTACTGCTTAGTGTCGCTGCTCTTACAGTGAAGAATCCTGTATATGATGAGTGATAGTTCTCCTTTGTGTTATAGGCCTTAGTTATTTTTCTCTCACTTAAGTTTTGTCCTTTTTACAGCAATAGATTCCGATTTTCCCTCAGACTGGCCAACGTTTTAAGTTTTAAATGGAGACAACCCCCCCCAATCACTTTTTAACCACAGGTCCTCAGAGATTCCTTTATCATACCTTGAAGTGTAGGCCCCAAAACATCTCCTTTACATGTAGAGAAGATACGTTGGTGCCAACTTTTTTATTTGGTAAAATGAGGTTAAAACCTATAAATGAGATATCATCGTAATCGTAGTCCCTGCATCCGGACAGAGTAAATAAAATCTCATCTATATCCTACGGCAGCTCCAAATGAGGCGTCTTTAAAGTTATATACAGGCCGATTTCACAGCCAAAACCGATCCTCCTCCACCCACACAGGTGCACGGAGAAAGCCCAAAGTACAAACCCAGTCCACAAGAAGTCAGAACCGTCTCTTTTCAGATGGATATCCGTGTGTGTCGGATTTGACTTCTAATATCTGTAAAGTGCGTCTCATCCCGCAAAAAGCAAGTCCTCATATGTCCACATTACAAAAAAAAAATGTTATGGCCTGGACGTTGAGTTGACGCGTGACGTATTATATCAGACGTCGGTAAGGGGTTAGGGGTTGTTGTTTCTTTAATTTTCTGTATTTATGGGGTCCTTCTTTTATTTAGGCTTCTCAAAATTTAAGTTTTTTGTGATTTGTTTTTAAAATGTGAAAAATCGCTCCCAAAGTTCTAATCCTCGTAACGTCCTACAGAAATGAGAGCGAGCGCAGAATTGCGGCCAACATGGAGCAGACATTCCAGACATGTTTGTTATCACGTTATTTTAGCGGTTTCACCATATGCCTGGAAAGAAGGAAATACAGAATTTTTTTTGCGAGGGGTTAATCTTTCCGATATGGATAGAAGGTTTCTTTATTGGAGATGTTGTGATATCACTGATGAGAAGATCTGATGAGGATGATCACATTCTCCGCTTCCACATGGGATGATAAATGTCGATGTGTAAAATACTCGGATGAATGTTGATCCTTTCTGATCCTCCTCTGTAATGTGTGATCCTTACAGGAGAGTTGGGGTGGAATGACACAAGGACTCGAGAATCCCACATCCGTGTCTGTCCATGGTAAGAGCCTTTCCCAAATCTTCTATAAACTAATCGAACTTTCAAAAAGTTGCAGATTTATTATCATAATGTTGTCTCTTATTGTTAGTACCTCATCTAGCGACATTATATTCCATCATATTCTGCGGTTCTGAGATGTTGGAATGGAGTGAGACTTTCTCTGTGTGACTGTAATAATGATGGGATTACAAAATGGGAGCAAAATGAGTAGTTTAGTGGGGTGAACTGTACAATAAAAAGGAGGCTCTAGGTCCCTGTTGGCGCCTCTAGCCTGGATACAGGATGAGGGCTCATTCAGACAGCCACAATGGTACCCAGTCACGACGTGGTGAACACAGAGTGCATCACCGCACCCTGACCAAGTCTGGCGGCCACTCATCTGCCTATGGAGAGAGGAGGGGTGAAGAGCTCTCGCCCCTCCCACCTCCTCCTTCCGGCCCTGTGCTCGCCTGGGATCCGGTCAGGGCAAGCACATGGCTGTGGGAATGAGGCCTAAGATACAGCTCCAGCCGGGATACAGGATGTATTACATTAGATTTTTTACTTTTTTTGCAGATGAGGACAAGATGAGAGACCATCGTGAACATCTCCTCTTATCTCCCTATCATGAAGTAGAAGAAGATAATCGAATATCTCCTAATGTTCCCTCAGTCCCTCACAGCAGAGATCCATCCACTGACACCACCGGTGACCAGGAGCCTTCATCCAGTCACTCACTGAGCGGAAATCACCAAACCGGACATGGACTGGGGGAAATATTTCTAGGTGGGAAACCCTTAGAGATGAAACCAAATCTTTCTTTGCATGAGACAATTTCCGAAGATGATAGCAAATTTGGATCTTTAGAATGTGGCCAAAGTTCCAACCAGGGATCAATTATTGATGGACATCCGAGAACGGACACAGGGGAGAAGCCATTTTCTTGTTCTGAATGTGGGAAATGTTTCAGCCACAAATCGCGTCTTGAGAAGCATCTAAGAACTCACACAGGAGAGAAACCATTTTCATGTTCTGAATGTGGGAAGAATTTTAGGAAGAAATCAAATCTATTGGTGCACGCAACAATTCACACTGGTGAAAAGCCGTTATCGTGTCTTTATTGTGGGGAATATTTTAGATGGAAATCAAATCTTGTAGAACATGAGAGAATTCACACGGGGGAGAAGCCGTTTTCTTGTACAGAATGTGATAAACGTTTCAGCCAAAGATCCAGCCTCGTGAAACATCTAAGAATTCACACGGGAGTGAAGCCTTATTCATGTCCTGAATGCGGGAAGACTTTTGTCCAGAAATCCGGTCGGGATTTACATCTTCGAGTTCACACTGGAGAGAAACCATTTCCATGCTCGGAATGTGAAGAACGTTTCAGACTGAAATCACATCTGAGGGAACATCAAAGAATTCACAAAGTAGAGATACAATTTCAGTGTCCAGAATGTGGGAGATATTTTGTTAAAAAATCAAGTCTTGTGAATCACATGAAAATTCACCCAGCGGGGAAACCATTTTCCTGTTGAGAATGTGGGAGATGTTTTGGTGATGGATCAGCATAAGAGAACTCACACAGGAGAAGTGACCATTCTCATGTTTTGACTAATAGTATAGAACGTCTAAGAGTTTACACTGAATTTTTGGTTTTTTGTTCAAAATGTGTCAAATATTTCAGCCAAGATCACACCTTGTAGACCATCTACAAATTCCCACCAGTGAGAAGACGTAATGGCACGGTCCTATGTCTGGGGCCGCATAAAAACTACCATGACGACACGTGACGGCTTTTATTCTCTTGTTGTTCACTATTTTATCTTTAAAGATACAAAGAAGTGGCCCCAATTTTAACATTTTAACACAGAAGAAAAACTATAGTAACTCTTCCGACAATTTGTTCCTTAAACCATAGATGTGTCTTATAGGGAACCTGTCATCAAGAACAGGCACGATAGACCTCTCACCCCTTTCCAACGGTGGCTTTGTTGAAAAGTGCCGCACAGGTGCCCCTGCTCAAACCTGCCTCCTCCCACCAATAAAATCGTTCCTTCAAAACTTTTCTGCCTTCATTTATGTTGGCTCCGCCCATCGCGGGACTGTGCAAAATGGTGTCAAGATCTGAAATTTCCCACACCGTGCTCACTGCTAAATAGACCATGCTGTGAGAGGTAAGGACAGGAAGTGGACAGGGAGAGGACTTCCTGTCTGCTCAGGCTGAGATTTGAAGAGACACTGAGCAGTCAAGATAGGAAGGCGGGGCTCAAAGGCAGCCTGGAGAGAGAGTGACTCTTCTATTCTGAATATGACTCCTCTATACTTATTTGCATATAAAAACGTCTGTAATCAAGATACAGTGCATCAGAGCCAGATAATTTTAGGTGATATGCGGAGCAGGAGGTAAAAATCTGGTAAGTCTTTTTTTAAGCTCCGGCATTTTGTGGTCTGTGAAGACGTTATGGGATCTCTCGCTCGCTCCAGGAAAGTTTTCCAATCACCAAGAGCAAGTTTTGTTACCTCTCTCTATAGGTTGGTTCTGTCATTAGTACTTAATATGCAGATCCCTCCAAAATGAACTGTTTAGAAATGCCTCCAGGGCCTGGAACGAGGGCGATACAAATACATCTCTAACCAGAAGACTTTTCCTAAATTTGGAAATCCAATAATTCTGCTGCCTCATCGAGTGGTTATTACTGCTATTACTTCTCTCTCTTACATTGGGGCAGATTTACTTACCCGGCCCATTCGCGATCCAGCGGCGCGTTCTCTGCGGTGGATTCGGGTCCGGCCGGGATTTATGATGGTAGTTCCTCCACCGTCCACCAGGTGGCGCTGAAGTCCGCTGGAATGCCTCGAAATACACCGGCCTATCCTGGATGAAGGTGAGTGAAATTTTCGCGACACAATTTTTTTCTTAAATGCTGCGTTTTTTCCGAATCCGTGGGGTTTTCGTTCGGCCACGCCCCCCGATTTCCGTCACGTGCATGCCAGCGCCGATGCGCCACAATCCGATCGCGTGCGCCAAAATCCCGGGGCAATTCAGGTACAATCGGCGCAAATCGGAAATATTCGGGTAACACGTCGGGAAACCGCGAATCGGGCCCTTAGTAAATGACCCCCATTGTGTCTGAAGAAGGACTCGTTGGGGCCCGAAACATTGCACAGCTGAATTTTGAATCACTATACTATCAATTAAGATGGCTACTGTCGGAAAACTTCGTTGTCTGAAGGGCTGCAACCGTAGAAAAGCTCAGGATGAGACCAATTCAGAATGTGTTGTGGCTGGAACGTTCGGCCTGATAGCTGATCCCCGGAAACGAATAGACATTCTGAGTTCGGTCCGAAAGCTGAGTAGCCGGAACTGGACGATTAAGCCGGCGCACATTATGAGTTGGACATATCACACTCACTAGTGAGTAAGGGGTCTCCGTTTCTCAGGATTCCTCAAACCCTGCTCATACTATGAGGCTCTAACTCATACTCGCAGACATGTGCTGACTTAGTAGTGGGGGATGAATGTGTTCAGCGTGTTGCCGTACCTTTGGGCAGGAAGAGCATGACCCTTACATAGTAAGCACACTGTGCGGGATGTGACTAGGGATCATTTACTAAGGGTCCGAATGCCGCACTTTTGTCGGTTTTCCCAAATATTTCCGTTTTGCGACGAATTGCCCCAGGATTTTGGCTCACGTCAGCAGATTTTGGTGCATCGGCGCTGGCTTGCACGCGAAATCGGAGGGCAGGCCGTTGGACAACCCGACGGATTCAAAAAAGGATTTGTGTCGCAAAATCACGCACTCACATGCACTGGGAAGAAGCAGGTGAACTCCGGCGGACTTTGGCGCAGCGGCAACACATGCAGGAACTCGGACGCACGATCTTAGTGAATCGCGCCGGACCCAAATCCTCGACGGACAACGCACAGCGGGATCGCGACAGGACCGGGTAAGTAAATGACACTGAGCCCCACAAGAGATTTGAGTTACCAGTTATGGTCTTAAAGAGCATCTACCACCAGGATAAGGGATTGTATGCAAATGAGCCTGAGGGGCTTCAGGCTCTATAGGTGTTAATAGAGCCCCTCATGCTCATTTGCATACAGTCTTTCATCCTGGTGGTAAATGTCCTTTAAAGGAATCAGGTTTTATTGTGTGAAGATTTTATTGTCATTTCATTAACCAATTGAAATTTGTGCAAAAATACGTATAAAAACCAGGCGTTTGCATCTGTTCAAATAATAAGCGCTGAATTCGGTGAAGAATATTTTGCCTAAACCAATGACATTGCAGACTATGCAGATTCCACCGTAACTGTACTGTACAAAGTACGAGTTAGTCCCAAGTTCAGAAAAACGCTTGGTTTGGGCACCCGGACTTGATCATTGAACTTTTTGAGCTACAAGTGGCTGTAAAATTGGGGTAATAACAGGGCAATTGCCCTGCCAACAATGTACTTGCATAATAACTTTACAAAAACTTTACTAAAATTACAAAATAAAAACCAAATAAAATGTTATTCTCACTGCACTATAAGACGCTGTAGGGGAGATTTTTCACTGTTCTAGTTGCTTATAGCAACCAATCAAAGCTCAGATTTCGTTTTATAAATTGCTGTGGGAAAATAAAAAGCTGAGCTCTGATTGGTCGCCTCGAGCCACTACAACCGTTTTGCGGTCATACAGTTCATAAATCTCCCCTAATGTTATTCTCACTGCGGTACAAGACTCTATGGGGATCCATCAATTAATTTTTAAGCATTTGTCAGAGGTACAGGGAGAAGATTTGGAGGAAATAGTCACCACATTAACCACTCAGGCGCTGACTTATCAAAGTCCGGTGGGATCCATGCCTGGTTCATCTAAATTACCATGAGGATGTCCATGTTGGCTGTGGATAGGTGGATCCTCTTGTCGGTAATGACACCCGTGGTGGTGCTGTACACATCCTCTGATGGGACACTTGCCACAGGGCAGGACAGTACCTGTAAGACATAGGGGCAGACTCTGGCCACATGTCACCAGACACCATTACTCTCTCACCCTCATGGATCCAGCAGGGTTGCCACCGAGCAATCAGCACTGGTGACTATCCCGCCAACTCAGCAGTTATAGCGCAGGCACTGGTGCCCATTGTGGTTCATGTAAGTCGGTGGAAGGTGTCTCCTGCCCTGCATCCTCCCAGCCACACCCCGGTGACGCGGGGTACCACCCTGCTTTGAAGAATCCTCCTCCTCCAACACTGTAGAGTACCTGACCACTGTTGGGAACAGCAACCAAACCTGTGAGCCATGTGAGGACTGACCTGACACTTCCTCCTCCTGTGCCACCATAACATTCTCCATCGTGGCCTGAAGGGTTTTGAAGGGCAGCATGTGAACACATAACACACACTTTACGTAACGTGACTGGCCAGGAACCTCTGCACCACCAAGTTGAGCACAGGTCTGATAAAGGATGTACGTCAGCCTGCCCAAGGCTGATACCTGGTTCCAGCATACCACCTTGCTGGGCTTAAAGTTCAGTGGCAGCAACCACATGTCTGTCTGCTCCTTTATTCCAGTCCTAGCTCCCTGAAGGGTGTGTGGTCATCGGGGGGGGAAACAATCCATTGCTACCAGGAGTCTTTGCAAGACTCCCAGGCTTGTCATTCAGCATTATCTATAACAGTGTGCCATAGGCACACCATCATAGATCAACAGGAAAATCTCCATATGCTGTAATGCAGTAGCATTGCAGTACATGTTAGGATTGATGTGACCACCTAAGTAAGCCTAGAATACAGTAAAAACTGGAAAATAAAATATTACACAATTCAATTAAAACCTTAAAGCTCAAATCACCCCCATTTCCTAAGAACTGATCGAAAAATAAACAAAATCATAAACATCTTACAGATAGTCCGGCCCTAAAAGACCCTATCAAAATATAAAAGTGGTTATTCCCAGCAGTGTACAACTTTTTAGCGGAAAATAGCCCCCAAACGTCCAAATCCTTTTTTTTTTTACCATTTCGCAACACATAAAAATTAGTGAAGTGATCAAAAGGTCATAATATTCCTAAAATGGTAGCAATGAAAACATTGCGCAAAAGATGACACCGTACACAGGTCCGTTATTATTGGTCTCAGAATATGCCAAAATGAAGAATTTTAAAATTTTTTTTATAAAAAAAAAGATTACAAGTCGACTAAAACATTATAAAACCTGAATAAATCTGGTATCTCTGTGATTGTACCGACCCAAAGAATAAAGTTGACGCGTCACGAAAGACGTAAAAACACAGACCCGAAAGAAGATGGTGCAAATGGGTTTTTCCCACGTTTGGAATTTTTTTTCCCACTATTGAGTACACAGAATGGAATATTAATTACAGACATGTGCAAAGTACAACTCATAACACAGAAAACAAGCCCTCACACAGCTCCGCACACAGGGAGATAGAAAAGTGTTGGGTCCCCCCTTCCATGTCGTTGGGTCCTGGCCTGGTTGTGACAGGTCATTGTCTTTTGTTTCTAAATAATTTTCCAAAATAACATAAAGTCACAGACAGCCCTCCGATCAGGAGGACGACCTATGTCATCTACATCCAGTCACAACGACCCATCTGTGCGTCTTATATACTAGTGACTACAGGACCTGCGATGATGTCATAGTCATGTGATCAGTCACATGAGGGGAGGAGTAAATGAGAGGAGATTCTTCCCTTCCTGTCATGTGACCAGCGTGATGTCATCTAAGGTCCTTTATACCATCTACCCCATGTATGTATCTGATCACATGACATCACCGCAGGTCCTGTAGCTTCTAGGAGGTCCTGTGCAGGTCAGTGATTGGTCGGGTTGTGTGTGACTTGTAGTTAACTCTTTCTTTACTAATTTTATATTAAACGGCAGCAGAGACATTGCAGGTGCGACTACACTGATGGTGGAATCTGGCTGACTCTCCTCTACATCAGGGAATGGTCCCTCCTCTTACCTGGTATTGAGGGCTGGTGGTCCTCCAGGCATACCATCCTTGTACCGGCCTTGGTTCCTCTAAAGGATCAAGATTTTTTAGGATCTCAAGATTTGGTCAACCAAAGTGTTTGCATTGTTGTTGCGTGACACAAATGATCAGTTTTTCCCTTTTTCGGTTTTGCCCTCCACAAATGACTCTATTCTGCATCTATCTGGTGAAATGAAAGTGTTGATCATCACCTCAATCTGAGATTAGTCAGGAAACAGCTTTCACATAAGACTTTGGTACACAGAACACGTGTTCATCTCCCACTTTTCTGGTTGGATGCTCAAGTGGCCTCCCACGGCCTCCACTGAACTACAAGGAACAATTGTCATCCCCACGGACTCCAAGGAGCCACCAGCTTGATCTGTTGACCCTGAACTTAAGGCCCCATAGCCCCTGACGCAGCGAACTCGGTTGAGAAAACAGCAACCCCAAACCTGGGGAGCCGGAGGGAAAGGTTACATAATTAATTTTCCTACAATGAAAGCCCCAGCAAACTAGGGGTCCTTGTGTGATGTTTTGATATAAACTTCGTATCAGAATATTTACACGAACGCCCTGTCCGCATTCTCCCTATACCAATAGAAGAGAAACACCCATCACGTGTCATCCATAACAGGATTCCTTACTGATAAGAGCAGCGACATATGAGGAGCAGAAGCAGATGACGCCCATCTATGAATGTTATGAGGAGGAAAGGGCAGAAATATCATAAGCGACACAACACACCCCAGAACCAACATGAACACATCCACAGTATATTATGCACTGCTGCCGAGCATCATACACACCCGTCTATAAGGGAGTCCAGATACTCAGCTTCTCCTACCTGATGTATCGGGTGGGACCTCTCCTGCTTTATCATGGCCCAGTCCTGGGAATGATGGTTGGAGGAGGAAAGAGGAACGGGGACCATCTTAATCTTCTGGGGGGGGGGGGGGGGCCGGGATTCTCCCCCTTCCCTACCTGGCTCCATTCTATAGGACTAAAAACAATCATACACAAGTGACTGACTCGATTAAATTTTGTCTAATGGTGAGCCGGAGTGATATGCTGAACTTCAATGAGATTTGATGGGGGGAAGCGGGGAGGAGGGGAGGAGGGGGGGGAGAAATCTGGCTGCATTGGAATATCCCCTATACAATCAGGAGGTCTATAATCTTCATATGGTGTGCATCCGTGAGGGGACGGTGGGTGGTATGTTCGGTGTGGTGGCGGTGGTCATCCATCCCATGAAACACTCCTTGTATCAAGGGGTCTTTTGTCTCTTCTACATACGTCCACCCACATCCTCCAGGGCGAGAAATAGACAGCCCAACCGCCTACATCTTATAGAAACCTGACACAACAATGAAAAAGTCATCCCACCGGACCCTCCTTGTTTATTAAATCATGTTCCCAGGGCATCCCGGCAGCGACTCACCTCTCCGCTCAGCAGCTCAGTGAATCCTGGAGGTTAGTTTAGGATATTTCTGCTAAATTGTATCAGTGAAGGATTGGAGTGCTTGGTTGAGGGTGTGGCGTCTCCATCCCTCCTGATACAACGGGGCGGTGCCAACTCACCAGACGACTTCTTCACTACTGTGTACCTGTGTATGGGGAGTGACACGGATCAATAATAGATCCTTAAAGATAAGCCTTCACCTCTCCCAGTCATTCCCGTTGTCTTCTCAGAGATAAGAGCGCGTGTCCGGGGAGACCTCACCTCTCAGTTATCCAGGTAGAGAATCTCCTAGGTGAGTCCAGGATCCGGGCAGCCGTGGTTCTGTCCTGCTCCATCCCTTCTGATGGGCGAGCGATGGATCGGTTCCAGTATCTGGGGTGTGATGAGGCATTAGACCAACACACCCTGGATTAGGTGAAAGGCTTGATACAGCAGGGAGTAAAGACAAAGGGAAAATCCCCATCAGAAATTGGTTGGGGGATTTTAGCTGTGAGCTTCTGGGCATATATGGGTTAAGGACATAAGTGGCTCCTTATCTCCGGCTGTCGCATGTTAACCGCTTATACTGTGGCTCATCTGCTCATCACATGTAGACAATGTATCAGTCACTGTGTTATGTCCTATAGATGGATCCAGTAGGAGAGATCCACCAGAGAGATGTCCCCGTCCTCCAGATTCCCAGGACTGGCCAGGAATAAAGCAGGAGGTCCCACCCGATCATCAGGTAGGAGAAGCTGAGATCTGTGACTCCCCTATAGACGGGTGTAATGGCCCTCGGCAGCAGTGCAGTATATACTGTGGGATGTGTCTCATGTTGGTTCTGTTCGGCTATGAATATTTTCTGGTTTCATAACATCACGTGGCGCCTCCCTCCATAGTGTCGCTGCTCTTACAGTAAAGAATCCTGTATATGATGACAGTGATGGGGTCTTCTCTGTGTATAGGAGATGCGACAGGCGTCAGTGTAAATATTCTATACATTTATAATCACAGGACCCCTAGTTTGCTGGGGCAGTTGTAAGGAAAAGAATTATATATATAATTGTCCTTCCCTCGGCTCCAGCCAGGTTGTGGTTGCTGTTTTCTCACCGACTGCTCAGGGATGGGCCTTAAGTCTCAGTGGTAACAGGATCAGCGGTGGCTCCTTGGAGTCCGGATGACATTGTTCCTTGTAGTTCAGTGTGGGCCGGTGGAGGCCACTGGAGCCCAACCAGAAAAGTCGGGGAGATGAAACCAAGTGTCTAGTGGTGACAAAAAGCATCTTTATTGTGAAAGCTGTTTCTGAATAATCTCAGATCTGGAGGTGATGATCACAATTTTCACAGATAGATGCAGATAGATCAATTTGTGGAGCAAAACGATTCATTTGTGTCAACATGCAAAACACTTGGTCAGCAGAGATTCCCCCATCATTGATATCACATGTAACAATTGTATCAGTCACTGTGTATGTCCTAAGATGGATCCATAGGAGAGATCCACCAGAGAGATGTCCCCGTCCTCCAGATTTCCCAGGGACTGGCAGGAAATAAAGCAGGAGGTCCCACCCGATCATCAGGTAAGGAGAGCTGAGATCTGTTGACTCCATAGACGGGTGTCAAGCCCCTCGGCAGCAGTCAGTATATATGTGGGATGTGTCTCAGTTGGTTCTGTTCGGCTATGAATATTTTCGGTTTCATAACATCACGTGGCGGCCTCCTCCATAGTTCGACTGCTCTACAGTAAAAGAATCCTGATATGATGAAAGTGATGGGGTATTCTCTGTGTATAGAGGATGCGACAGGCGTCAGTGTAAATATTCTATACATTATAATCACAGGACCCCTAGTTGCGGGAGCAGTTGTAAGGAAAAGAATTATATAGTAATTGTCTTCCCTGGCTCCAGCAGGTATGTGGTTGCTGTTTTACTCACCCGACTGCTAGGGATGGGCCTTAAGTCTCAGTGGTAACAGGATCAGCGGTGGCTCCTTGGAGTTACGGATGACATTGTTCCTTGTAGTTCAGTGTGGGCGGTGGAGGCACTGGAGGCCCACAGAATAAGTCGGGGAATGAAACCAGTGTATAGTGGTGACAAAAAGCATCTTTATTGTGAAAGCTGTTTCTGAATAATCTCAGATCTGGAGGTGATGATCACAATTTTCACAGATAGATGCAGATAGATCCAATTTGTGGAGCAAACGCGATTCATGTGGTCACCATGCAAACACACTTGGTTGAATCTTGATCCTTAATCAATTTTGATTTCACTACTAATTGTTGTGATCTTACAGGAAAGTTGGGGTGGATGATGCAGGACTTGAAAATCCCAATCCATTTCTGTTCATGGTAAACTTTTCCTAAACCTTGTATAAACTAATAGAACCTTCTAAAGATGGTGTACTCATCTGCGCCATTATTCCATCGTATTCTGGGGTGCTGAGTGTGGATGGAATAGACCCCAGACTATGACTGACGGCGCATCCACCACCCCAGACTATGG
Organism: Engystomops pustulosus; assembly: GCA_019512145.1. Taxonomy (NCBI): domain Eukaryota; kingdom Metazoa; phylum Chordata; class Amphibia; order Anura; family Leptodactylidae; genus Engystomops; species Engystomops pustulosus. The sequence goes on from WNYA01000016.1 coordinate 492,601, forward strand.
CTGATGGCCTCTCCACCCGGATATGGCTGAGCTAACCACCCAGACTATGCTGAGGCCGCTCTCACCACCCAGACTATGGCTGACGGCGCCTCTCCACCACCCAGACTATGGCTGATGGCGCCTCTCCACCACCCTGACATGGTGACTGTGCCCTCCCCACCCCACGAACTATGGCTGATGGCGCCCTCCACACCAGACTATGGTCGACTGGCGCCTCCGGCACACCCCAGACTATGGACTGATGGCGCCACCTCCACCACCCCAGACTATGGCTGATGGCGCTCGCCCCACCCGGACTATGGCTGACTGTGCCCCTCACCACCCCGACTATGGATGACGGCGCCCTCCACCACCCACGACTATGAGCGACGGCGCCCCTCCCCCACCCCAGAATATGGCTGACGGCGCACCTTCACCACCCCAAGACTATGGCTGACGGCGCCCCTCCACCACCCCAGGACTATGGCATGACTGTGCCCCTCACCACCCACCCCACACTATGGCTGACGGCGCCCTCCACACCCCCAAGTGATATGGCTGACGGCGCCCCTCCAACACCCCAGACTATGGCTGACTGTGCCCCTGCCACCACCCCACACTATGGCTGACGGCGCCCCTCCACCACCCCAGACTATGGCTGAGCGCCCTCCCCACCCCACTATGGCGACTGTGCCCCTCCACACATCCCACCACTATGGCTGACGATGGCCCTCCACCACCCAGACTATCGAAACGGACCCCCTACCACCACCCAGAATAGGCTGAACGGAGCCCCTCCACACCCCACCACTATGGCTGACGGCAGCCCCTCACCACCACACACTATGGGCTGACGGCGCCATCCACAACCCAGACTATGGTGCGGCGCCCCTCCACCACCCCAGCTATGGCTGACGGGCCCCCATCCACCCCCCCAACTATGGCTGACGGAGCTCCCAACACCCACCCACAGACTATGGCTGCTGTGCCCCTCCGCCACCCCAGATATGGCTGAGGCGCCTCTCCAACACCCCAGACTATGGCCTGATGCGCCCTCTCCACCACCCACAGACTATGGCTGAAGTGTGCCCCTCCACCCACCCCAGCTATGGCTGATGGGCTCCTCCACCCCAGACTATGGCTGATGGTGCCTCTCCACCACACCCAGACTATGGTGACGGCGCCCCTCCACCACACCCAAGACTATGGCTGAACGGCGACGCCTCCACCCACCCAGACTTGGCTGACTAGTGCACTCAACCACACCAACTATGCTGATGGTGCCCCTCCACAACCACCCAGGACTATGGCTGACGGCGCCCTTCACCAACCCAGACTTGGCTCGACGGTGCCCCTCCACCAACCCCAGAATGGATGACGGCGCCCCCCCCACCCCGACTTGGCTGATGGACGCCTCCCACAACCCCAGAAACTGGCTGAACGGCGCCTCCACCACCCCAGACTATGATGACGGCGCCCTTCAACACCCCAGACTATGCTGACGGCGCCCCTCCACCACCCCAGGACTAGTGGCTGACGGCGCGACGACTTGCCGACCCCCCCAACCACCCCACCATGCTATCTACGGCGCCCCTCCACACCCCACCCACCCCCCCCACCCCCCCCTCCCCCCCCCCCCCCCTCCCCTGACTATGGCTGACGGCGCCCCTCCACCACCCCAGACGATAGGCTGCACGGCGCCCTCCACCACCCCGACTATGGCTGACGGGCAGCCCCCACCACCCCAGACTTGGCTGACGGCGCCCCCGCCACCACCACAGACTATGGGCTGAACCCAATCTACATCACCCTAACCCCCTCCCACTATGACGGCACCCCCCGAGCACCCCCAAACTATCCCGTCTACCCCCCTCCCCCCCCAACCTAATAACAGGCCCCCACCTCCCCCCGGGCAACGGCGCCCTCCACCACCCAGACATGGCTGACGGCGCCGACCCTCCACCACCCCAGGTACTATGGCTGACGGCGCCCCTCCACACCCGACTATGGACTGAGCGGCGCCCCCACCACCCCAGACTATGAGCTGACTGCGCCCCCCACCACCCCAGAACTATGGCTGACTGTGCCCCCCACCACCCCAGACTATGGCTGACGGCCCCCTCCACCACCCAAGGACTATGGCTGAAGTGCCCCTTCAAACCCACCCCAGACTATGGTGACTGTGCCCCTCCACCACCCCCAGACTATGGCTGATGGCGCCCCTCCACCACCCCAACTATGCTGATGGTACGATGGTGACGGCGCCCCTCACCACCCCAGACTATGGCTGACTGTGCCCATCCACCACCCCGATATAGGCTGATGAGCGCCCCTCCACCACCCCAGACTATGGCTGATGGTGCTCTACCACCACCCCAGCTATGTGACGGCGCCCCTCCAAACCACCCAACGACTATGGGACGACGGGCCCCTCCACCACCCAGACTATGGCGACTGTGCACCTCACCACACCCAGACATGGCTGATGGCCCCTCCACCACCCAGAGATCTGCTGATGGTGCCCCTCCACCACCACAGACTATGGCTGATGGTGCACCCTCCACCCAACCCCGGACTAATGGCTAGATTGGTTCGCCCCTCCACCACCCCAGACTATGGACTGATGGGCCCCTCCAACCACCCCAGACTTAGGCTGACGGACGCCCCATACCACCCCAGACTATGGTGGATCGGCAGCCCTCAACACCCACAGATATGGCTGCGACGCGGCGCCCCCCGCACCCAACCCAGATTGGCATGGGACTGTGCCCCCACTCCCAGCTATGCAGGCTCTACCCACAGACTAGTGGCTGAGGGCTCTCACACACCCCAGACCTATGGCCTGAGGGCCGCCCACTCCCACCGCCCAAGACTATGAGTGACGGCCCCAACGCCCGACTTAGTGGCGACCGGCCATCAACCAGCCCAGGACGTATGCGGCTGACGGCAGCAAGCGCGTCCCGAGTAAATTGCTTCCTACCACCAGGGTAAAATTCATCCTCAACTTTTCTGCTTTCGTTTGTCTATTCTGGATCAGAAACTAGGATTGGACTGCATCCGCCATCAAATTGGGCACACGCCCACTATGGGGTTGTATGAACTATCAACAAGGAAATAATCTGAAAGTTTTCCTCATGTTCCACTGGCCTAAATACACCATATAGTGAGAAGGACGATCATTTTGGTTAAGGCAGGCATGACGACCACATGTCTGGCTCAGGTGTGAGATTGCACCCGACGACCAAGCTGTCGCGTCACCATCGGCGGCGGCCGTTACTGGCAGCCTGCGCACAACAATGTGATTGGGCTTTTGTCCAGAAGTGCTCTTCGTTTTCAGTATTTACTCAGGATACTTTCACGTGATCTGTGATCCTACCTTCTATCTCAAAATTCTTAATTTCATAGGAGGATCACAATTTTTGTTTTTGTTTTAGGTGAAAAAACAAGATCAGCAGACTTCAATATGAAACACTCCTATTATCTACTATCATAAGTAGAAGTTTAAGTATACAATACACAGATAATCCAATATCTACTAATGATCCTTCTCAGGTCCATCACAGCAGAGCGTCATTAACCACTGACACTACGGTGTCCCAGAACTTTCCAGTCACTCATGGTTGGAAATCCAATGGCTGGATATAGAGAGGAGGGGAATATTTCTGTTTGAGAAACCTCTAGAAATGAAATTAGATCTTTCTTTACATACAACAATGTCCAATGATGAACATCTAAGAAGCCACAGAGGGGAGAAGCCGTTTTCATGTTTTGAATGTGGAAAGGGCTTTAGTAAGAAAACTTATCTTCTAGAACATGAGAGAATTCACACAGGAGAGAAGCCATTTTCTTGTACAGAATGTGAAAAATGTTTCAGACAAAAGTCAAGTCTTATGAAGCATCTAAGAACTCACACAGGAGAGAAACCCTTCTCATGTCCTGAATGCGGGAAGACTTTTAGCCAGAAGGGCAGCCTGATAGAACATCTACGAATTCACACGGGAGAGAAACCGTTTTTGTGTTTGGAATGCGGAAAATGTTTTTACCAGAAAACAATGCTCACGAGACATCATAGAAGTCACCGAGAGGAGAAGCCATTTTCATGCCCAGAATGTGGGGACTATTTTAGACATAAATCGTATCTGAAGGGACATCTGAGAACTCACACAGGAGAGAAGCCATACTCATGTTCAGAATGTGGGAAATGTTTTGCTCAAAAATCAAGTCTCGTGAAGCATCTGAGAATTCACACGGGGGAGAAACCATTCTCATGTTCTGAATGTGGAAAGACATTTAGCCAGAAGTGCAGCATGATAGAACATCTACGAATTCACACCAGAGGGAAACCATTTTCATGATAAGATTGTGGGAAATGTTTTGGTCATAGATCTTATTTCGTCAGAGAACTCCTAGAGAAGTGACAACTGTTGTTTCCCTCACATCCCCATAAAATCAGTTGTAAACTTGCCTGGTATATAGGGATTTAACCTGAGTGAAGTTGCCCCCCTCCCCCACCCCCATTAAAAATGATAGCGGCACAAACCAGCACAAACATAGCACTAATGTTTGACACCAGTTTTGTTTGATTCGGTTAATGGGGGGGGGGGCTGGTTGAGCTTTTGACCTTTAATTTTTTGTTCATATATTCAAAACAAATGCAGCACAAACCAGCACAAACATAGCAGAATTGTTCAGCACCAGAATTGTTTGTTTCGGGCAATGTGGGGGGGCTGGTTGACCTCTGGAAACTTTCATTAATATCTTTAAAATGATAGCGGCACAAATGAAAATTTCTGCTGCACAAACCAGCACAAAAGTAGTACAAGCGTTTAACACCAATTCTGTTTGATATGAACAAGGTGGGGGGGGGGATTTCACTCAGGTAGGTTTTTTTTTTAGAGCGAGTTGAGGGGTGTGGCCTAATGTCATGTGACATTTGTGGAGCAAAACGATTCATTTGTGTCAACATGCAAAACACTTGGTTGAATCTTGATCCTTAATCATCTTTGATTTCCTACTATAATTGTGTGATCCTTACAGGAAAGTTGGGGTGGAATGATGCAAGGACTTGAAAATCCCACATCCATTTCTGTTCATGGTAAGAACTTTTCCTAAACCTTGTATAAACTAATAGAACCTTCATAAAGATGGTTGTACCTCATCTAGCGCCATTATATTCCATCGTATTCTGGGGTTCTGAGTTGTTGGAATGGAATAAGACCCCAGACTATGACTGACGGCGCCTCTCCACCACCCCAGACTATGGCTGATGGCGCCTCTCCACCACCCCAGACTATGGCTGACTGTGCCCCTCCACCACCCCAGACTATGACTGACGGCGCCTCTCCACCACCCCAGACTATGGCTTTGTCTATTTTGGATCCGCAACTGGTATATGGCTGCATCCGCCATCAATTGGCCACGCCCATCATGGGGTTGTATGAAATAACAAGAATATCTAAAGTTTCCCTCACTGTTCTCACTGCTAAATACACCATATAGTGAGAGGGACGACATTCTGGTAAGGACAGGCAGACGACTTCCTGTCTGCTCAGGTCGAGATTTGAAGAGACACAGAGCTGTCAGTCAAAAATCGGAGGCGGGATTACTGGCAGCCTGGAAGAAAATTTGATTCTTTTGTTCAGAAGTTGACTCTTGTTTAGATATTTACTCAGGATATTTCATTATCTTGTGATACAATTATCTCAAAAATTCTTAATTTCATAGGAGGATCACAATTTTTGTTTTTTTTTCAGGTGAAGACAAGATCAGAGACTTCCATGAACATCTCCTCTTATCTCCTTATCATAAAGTAGAAGTTAATTATATCACACAAGATAATCCAATATCTCCTAATGTCCACTCAGTCCCTCACAGCAGAGATCCATCCACTGACACCACCGGTGACCATGAACCTTCATCCAGTCACTCAATGGTTGGAAATCCAATGGCTGGATATAGAGAGGCGGGAATATTTCTGTTTGAGAAACCTCTAGAAATGAAATTAGATCTTTTCAGCAGAATTCCCCCATCATTGTATCACATGTAGACAATTTGTATCAGTCACTGTGTTTATGTCCTAAGATGGATCCATAGGAGAGATCCACCAGAGAGATGTCCCCGTCCTCCAGATTTCCCAGGGACTGGCAGGAAATAAAGCAGGAGGTCCCACCCGATCATCAGGTAAGGAGAGCTGAGATCTGTTGACTCCATAGACGGGTGTCAAGCCCCTCGGCAGCAGTCAGTATATATGTGGGATGTGTCTCAGTTGGTTCTGTTCGGCTATGAATAGTTTCGGTTTCATAACATCACGTGGCGGCCTCCTCCATAGTTCGACTGCTCTACAGTAAAAGAATCCTGATATGATGAAAGTGATGGGGTAGTTCTCTGTGTATAGAGGATGCGACAGGCGTCAGTGTAAATATTCTATACATTATAATCACAGGACCCCTAGTTGCGGGAGCAGTTGTAAGGAAAAGAATTATATAGTAATTGTCCTTCCCTGGCTCCAGCAGGTTCGTGGTTGCTGTTTTCCTCACCCGACTGCTAGGGATGGGCCTAAGTCTCAGTGGTAACAGGATCAGCGGTGGCTCCTTGGAGATCCGGATGACATTGTTCCTTGTAGTTCAGTGTGGGCGGTGGAGGCACTGGAGGCCCACAGAATAAGTCGGGGAATGAAACCAGTGTATAGTGGTGACAAAAAGCATCTTTATTGTGAAAGCTGTTTCTGAATAATCTCAGATCTGGAGGTGATGATCACAATTTTCACAGATAGATGCAGATAGATCCAATTTGTGGAGCAAACGCGATTCATGTGGTCACCATGCAAACACACTTGGTTGAATCTTGATCCTTAATCAATTTTGATTTCACTACTAATTGTTGTGATCTTACAGGAAAGTTGGGGTGGATGATGCAGGACTTGAAAATCCCAATCCATTTCTGTTCATGGTAAACTTTTCCTAAACCTTGTATAAACTAATAGAACCTTCTAAAGATGGTGTACTCATCTGCGCCATTATTACATCGTATTCTGGGGTGCTGAGTGTGGATGGAATAGACCCCAGACTATGACTGACGGCGCATCCACCACCCCAGACTATGGGCTGATGGCCTCTCCACCCGGATATGGCTGAGCTAACCACCCAGACTATGCTGAGGCCGCTCTCACCACCCAGACTATGGCTGACGGCGCCTCTCCACCACCCAGACTATGGCTGATGGCGCCTCTCCACCACCCTGACATGGTGACTGTGCCCTCCCCACCCCAGGAACTATGGCTGATGGCGCCCTCCACACCAGACTATGGTCGACTGGCGCCTCCTGCACACCCCAGACTATGGACTGATGGCGCCACCTCCACCACCCCAGACTATGGCTGATGGCGCTCGCCCCACCCGGACTATGGCTGACTGTGCCCCTCACCACCCCGACTATGGATGACGGCGCCCTCCACCAACCCACGACTATGTGCGACGGCGCCCCTCCCCCACCCCAGAATATGGCTGACGGCGCACCTTCACCACCCCAAGACTATGGCTGACGGCGCCCCTCCACCACCCCAGGACTATGGCATGACTGTGCCCCTCGACCACCCACCCCACACTATGGCTGACGGCGCCCTCCACACCCCCAAGGATATGGCTGACGGCGCCCCTCCAACACCCCAGACTATGGCTGACTGTGCCCCTGCCACCACCCCACACTATGGCTGACGGCGCCCCTCCACCACCCCAGACTATGGCTGAGCGCCCTCCCCACCCCACTATGGCGACTGTGCCCCTCCACACATCCCAGCACTATGGCTGACGATGGCCCTCCACCACCCAGTACTATCGAACGGACCCCCTCCGACCACCCAGAATAGGCTGAACGGAGCCCCTCCACACCCCACCACTATGGCTGACGGCTGCCCCTCACCACCACACACTATGGGCTGACGGCGCCATCCACAACCCAGACTATGGTGCGGCGCCCCTCCACCACCCCAGCTATGGCTGACGGGCCCCCTCCACCCCCCCAACTATGGCTGACGGAGCTCCCAACACCCACCCACAGACTATGGCTGCTGTGCCCCTCCCCACCCCAGATATGGCTGAGGCGCCTCTCCAACACCCCAGACTATGGCCTGATGCGCCCTCTCCACCACCCACAGACTATGGCTGAACTGTGCCCCTCCACCCACCCCAGCTATGGCTGATGGGCCCTCCACCCCAGACTATGGCTGATGGTGCCTCTCCACCACACCCAGACTATGGTGACGGCGCCCCTCCACCACACCCAAGACTATGGCTGAAGGCGCCGCCTCCACCCACCCAGACTTGGCTGACTAGTGCACTCAACCACACCAACTATGCTGATGGTGCCCCTCCACAACCACCCATGGACTATGGCTGACGGCGCCCTTCACCAACCCAGACTTGGCTCGACGGTGCCCCTCCACCAACCCCAGAATGGATGACGGCGCCCCCCCCACCCCGACTTGGCTGATGGACGCCTCCCACAACCCCAGAAACTGGCTGAACGGCGCCTCCACCACCCCAGACTATGATGACGGCGCCCTTCAACACCCCCAGACTATGCTGACGGCGCCCCTCCACCACCCCAGGACTAGTGGCTGACGGCGCGACGACTTGCCGACCCCCCCAACCACCCCACCATGCTATCTACGGCGCCCCTCCACACCCCACCCACCCCCCCCCCCCCCCCTCCCCCCCCCCCCCCCTCGCCCTGACTATGGCTGACGGCGCCCCTCCACCACCCCAGACATAGGCTGAACGGCGCCCTCCACCACCCCGACTATGGCTGACGGGCAGCCCCCACCACCCCAGACTTGGCTGACGGCGCCCCCGACCACCACCACAGACTATGGGCTGAACCCAATCTACATCACCCTAACCCCCTCCCACTATGACCACCCCCCGAGCACCCCCAAACTATCCCGTCTACCCCCCTCCCCCCCCAACCTAATAACAGGCCCCCACCTCCCCCCGGGCAACGGCGCCCTCCACCACCCAGACATGGCTGACGGCGCCGACCCTCCACCACCCCAGGGTACTATGGCTGACGGCGCCCCTCCACACCCGACTATGGACTGTGCGGCGCCCCCACCACCCCAGACTATGAGCTGACTGCGCCCCCCACCACCCCAGAACTATGGCTGACTGTGCCCCCCACCACCCCAGACTATGGCTGACGGCCCCCTCCACCACCCAAGGACTATGGCTGAAGTGCCCCTTCAAACCCACCCCAGACTATGGTGACTGTGCCCCTCCACCACCCCCAGACTATGGCTGATGGCGCCCCTCCACCACCCCAACTATGCTGATGGTACGATGGTGACGGCGCCCCTCACCACCCCAGACTATGGCTGACTGTGCCCATCCACCACCCCGATACTAGGCTGATGAGCGCCCCTCCACCACCCCAGACTATGGCTGATGGTGCTCTACCACCACCCCAGCTATGTGACGGCGCCCCTCCAGACCACCCAAGGACTATGGGACGACGGGCCCCTCCACCACCCAGACTATGGCGACTGTGCACCTCACCACACCCAGACATGGCTGATGGCCCCTCCACCATCCCAGAGATCTGCTGATGGTGCCCCTCCACCACCACAGACTATGGCTGATGGTGCAGCCTCCACCCACACCCCGGACTCATGGCTAGATTGGATAGCCCCTCCACCACCCCAGACTATGGACTGGATGGTGCCCTCTCGCAACCACCCCAGACTATGAGCTGACGGCGCCCCATCACCACCCCGAGAACTATGGTGGACGGTCAGCCCTCACACCCACAGATATGGCTGAGACGGGCGCCCCCCCACCCCCCAGAGGCAATGGGACTGTGCCCCCCACTTCCCACATGCGAGGCCTTCCACCCACAGATATGGCTGAGACGGCGCATCTCACACACCCCAGACTATGGGCTGACGGCGCCCACCCCACCACCCAAGACTATGGGAGTGACGGGCCCACCGCCCAGACTTAGTGGGAACGCGCCCATCACCCCCAGACTATGGCTGACGGCAGCAAGGCGTCCCGCAGTAAATTGCTTCCTCAACCAGGTAAAATCATTCCTTCAAACTTTTCTAGCCGTTGTGTCATATTTCTGGATCGCAAACTAGGTATTGGTGCATCCGCCATCAATTGGCCCACGCCCATATGGGGTGTGTATGAAACATAATCAAGGAATAATTAAAGTGTTCCTCATGTTCTCACTGGCCTAAAATACACCCATATTAGTGAGAAGGGACGACATTTTGGTAAGGACAGGCATGACGACTTCCGATGTCGGCTCAGGGTCGAGATTGCAGCAGCACGCCAGAGCTGGTCACGCGCAAAATCGGCAGGCGGCGATTCTGGCAGCCTGGACGAACATTGATTGGGATTTTGTATCAGAAGTTGCATCTTCGTTTGTCGCTCTTTACTCAGGATATTTCACTGATCTGTGATCTACCTTATCTCAGAAAATTCTTAATTATACAAGGAGGATCACTATTTTTGTTTTTTTTTTTTTCAGGTGCAAAAAACCGATACGCAGGATTCAAATGAAACGACGCCTATTCATCTCCTAGTGTGCATGGAAGTAGAAGTTAATGTATATCAAAGACAAGATAATCCAATATCTCTAATGTCACTCAGTCCTCACAGCAGAGCGGTCAACCACTGACACAACGGTGACCCAGAACCTTTCACAGTCACTCAATGGTTGGAAATCCAATGGCTGGATAGAGAGAGGAGGGGAATCTTTTGTTTGAGAAACCTCTAGAAATGAAATTAGATCTTTGTTTCTTACATACAAAAATGTGTCCAATGATAACATCCTAAGAAGCCACGAGGGAGAAGAAGCGTTTTCATGTTTTGAAGTGTGGAAAGGGCTTTAGTAAGGAAAACTTATCTTCTAGAACATGAGAGAATTCCACAGGAGAGAAGCATTTTTTGTACAAATGTGAAAAATGGTTTCAGACAAAAGGTCAAGTCTTATGAACGCATCTAAGAACTCACACAAAGAGAGAACCTTCTCTGTCCTGAATGCGGGAAGATTTTTAGCAGAAGGGCAGCCTGATTAGAACATCTATACGCTATTCACACGGGAGCAGAAACGGTTTTTGTGTTGGAATGCGGAAATGTTTGATTTACCAGAAAACAATGCTAACGAGAATCATAGAAGTCACGAGAGGAGAAGCATTTTCATGCCCAGATGTGGGGACATTTTTAGACATAATGTATCTGAAGGGACATCTGAGAACTGACACTAGGCCGGAGAGAAGCCATACTATGTTCAGAATGTGGGAAATGTTGTGCGCTCAAAATCAAGTTCGTGAAGCATCTGAGAATTCACACGGGGGAGAAACAATTTCATGTTTTATGATGTGGAAAGAACTTTCGCCAGAACGCAGCATGATAGAACATCACGGATTCACTCCAGAGGGAAACCATTTTCATGATATAGTGGTGGAAATGTTTTGGTCCATAGATCTTATTTCGTCAGAGAACTCTGAGAAGGGACAAATGTTGTTTCTCACATCATAAAATCAGTTGTAAACTTGCTCGGATATAGGGAGTAACCTGAGTGAAGTTGCCCCCCTCCCCACTCCCATTAAAAATGATAGCGGCACAAACCAGCACAACATAGCACTAATGTTTGACACCAGTTTGTTTGATCGGTTAATGTGGGGGGGGGGCGGGTTGAGCTTTGACCTTAATGTTTTTGTTGCATATTCAAAAAAAATGCAGCACAAACAGAAAAACATAGCAGAATTGATTCAGCACCGTTTTGTTTGAGTTTGGGGCAATTGTGGGGGGGCTGGTTGACCTCTGGAAACTTTCATTAATATCTTAAAAATGACAGCGGCACAAATGAAAATTTCTGCTGCACAAACCAGCACAAAAGTAGTACAAGCGTTTAACACCAATTTTGTTTGATATGAACAAGGTGGGGGGGGGGATTTCACTCAGGTAGGTTTTTTTTTTAGAGCGAGTTGAGGGGTGTGGCCTAATGTCATGTGACATCATCACAGGTCCTTTAACCTCTTTTCATTAGCAAACTGTACCCCATGCACATATCTGACACCATAAAAAATAACAGCATGGACTTCTACTCCTCGCCATACAGGCTGTGATTCCTTTTGCTAAGATGTCCTGTGATTTCGTGTGATATATGCTTGATGTATAGTTTGCTAATGTTAGAAGGCTATAGGACCTGCAATTATGTCACCCTGGTCACGTGACATTACTGCTGCATGCAGAGAAAGCACGAGGTGGAGCTGCTGGATGTGTCCCGATGAGGCCACGCCCATCTCAATTGCCATAGACATCGTTGGATACCGGGTAAAATTATAAAGTTGAATATATGAGAATCTGAGGGGAACAATTTTTAGCTAAATAGTGTCAGTTAGTTACTAGAGATTTATGGGAACCTGCCATGGGAAAAATTTAGCGACAGGTTCCCTTTAAGCATTGAGAGGACCTGCTTTCTATCGATTTCTGACACATTTATCTCTCTTAAAAATGACACTGATATTTTTGCTCTCTTGTAAGACAGAGGTAGTTTTTATCATCTTAAATGGGTTGGCCACACTATTATGTAAATTGTCCATGTGGCTTTAATGCCTTGGGGATAATCTCTGAATGTTCATCAAGTGATTCAGCTGTCCTGCTACTTACTTTTGTGCCGTGTGCAAAGACTCTTTGTTTACATGTATGATATGTGATAAATAGTTATGGCTCATCTTGCTCCCTCCCTTCTCCTTGTGTCTGTCAGTGAGAAGGACACAAGAGCAAGGCCCTGGGTGAGGAGGTTACTGGAGGAGATAAAGGACTCCGTCACATTGGCTGACAATTAAAAACATGGATTGAAAAACATGCTCTTGGGGTTGAGGGCCACAGCACACACAGCCCTCATAGGAATGTCAAAGTCACAATTAAGGCTATATTCACACTGCCGCTGCCCACCGTACCATACTACGGCGGGCACACGCCCCTCTCCATAGAAATATATATGGCGCACCACGCGGTATTCCAGAGAAAGATAGGACAAGATGATTGATGATTTTCGGGGATCTTGATCTCTCTCTCTCGGTGGCAACAGGCGGCCAGGCAGATGATGCTAAACAGCAGTTTGGACCCAGTTCGGGACTTTGCAGGGTTCAGTGCCTAGAAATTCGAACAAGGCAGGAACAGAATGGAACACCAAGGAATGATTATTTAGTTAGGCTCCTACCGCTTCACGTTGAACATGAAGCTACGAGACTCTTCTTATTAAAAGTTCACAATGCCAGAGTGTGTTCCTCACATTTCTCTAAAAGTATCATGTGCTGGGGGCCTAGTTCTGTGGTGACCGGTAAGCTGGTCCTTACTATGTTGTAGGAGTCCATGATGGTGTGAGGTTTCTCTTTACTGGAACCGTCACCTGGGACCTCAGCAGTCTCCTGCACTTCCTCCAACCATTGTCTCTGCAGCTTCTCCATGATTATCGAATCAAAGAAGCCCCATATAGAGCGCACCTACTCCATGTCATGCCACACGACTGAGGGGATAAGGAACCTTATATACTCGAGTATAAGCCTAGTTTTTCAGCACAAAAAATGTGCTGAAAAACCCAAACTCGGCTTATACTCGAGTCAAAAAAATAAATCAAAACTCACCTTTCCGGCGGCCCCCGTAGATCTAATGTGCGATCCATCCACTGCAATGGTATTGTTGTGCTGCACAACGGGGGCGTGGGGGGGGGTTATATACACTGGGGCAGGGCCTATCAGGCTATATACACTGGGGCAGGGGCTGGCAGGCTATATACACTGGGGCAGGGGCTGGCAGGCTATATACTGGGGAGGCTGTGACCAATGCATTTCCCCCCCCCCCCCCCCGGCTTATACTCGAGTCAATATATTTTCCCTTTTTTTGTGGTAAAATTAGGGGCCTCGGCTTATACTCTGGTCGGCTTATACTCGAGTATATAGAGTACCTTTTTTTACATTTTATCTAATAATTAAACCGCAGCACAGAGCAGCGGCAGATTCACAGTGGTGATGCTGGGAGACTACAGCTGCTTGCATCAGGGTTGCATCCAACTCTATCTGCATCTCTATCCCAGGACAACCCGGGTCAATGACCCAGAAACTCTAATCTATAAGACTATCCTGCGCAATCCAGAGCGGTTGTGAGTTATGTCCACAGCACATTGAATCATTTATAACATAACCTATAGTGGAAGTATTCTGTATGGATCAGGGGATTTCCCGCTCGCACAGGTCTCTGGGATAATCCAGACATTCCAAGAAAGTTGATAAATATGCGCCAGTGGCTGGGACAGAATTTTTTCAATTACTGTATATACTCGAGTATAAGCCGACCCGAGTATAAGCCGAGACCCCTAATTTCAACACAAAAAACTGGGAAAACCTATTGACTCGAGTATAAGCCGAGCGTGGGAAATGCATTGGTTACAGCCTCCCAGTATATAGTCTGCCAGCCCCTGTAGCATACAGCCTGCCCAGCCCTTGTAGTAGGAAAAAAAATAACACTGTACTCATCTTTCCGATGTCCCCCATAGGTCCTCTTTTGTCTCAGACAGAAAAGGACCTATGGGTGACGTCAGAAAGGTGAGTTTTGTCTTAGTTTTGTTTTAGTTGACTCGAGTATAAGCCGAGTTAGGGTTTTTGAGCACACATTTTGTGCTGAAAAACTAGGCTTATACTCGAGTATATAAGGTAATGCGAATACCGTATATACTCGAATATAAGCCTAGTTTTTCAGCACAAAAAATGTGCTGAAAAACTCACACTCGGCTTATACTTGAGTGAAAAAAAAACACACCTTTCTGGTCCCCTCCGCAGATCTTCTGTTCAATACGACCGGCAGTGTTGGCAGGTCCGTGCAATGTCACAGGTTCTGAGGTCAGCTGCAATAGTATTGTGTGGACCAGCAGCCGGCTCACACTCCGATGTTGTCACAGGTGTGCGCTGCATGGACCTGCCGCTGCTTCCGGATGGATCAAACAGAAGACTTGTGCGGGGAACCAGAAAGGTGAGCTTTAACTTTTAACAGGGGCTGCTGGCTGCTATATATGGGGGGAGGGAGCTGACTGCTATATACTGTGGGTGTTGGCTGCTATGTACTGGGGAGGCTGTGACAAATGCATTTTCCACTCTCGGCTTATACTCGAGTCAATAGGTTTTTCCAGTTTTTAGTGGTAACATTAGGGGCCTCGGCTTATGTTCGGTCGGATTATACTCACGTAGATATGGTAATTTCCAACCCCCTATCCCAGGTGGCATAGCACCCGTAGATATGGTAATTTCCAACCCCCTATCCCAGGTGGCATAGCACCCCCACATTCCCATAGATTTGGTCTCACCATTCCCCGCTCACTAGTGAGGCAGCCATGGTTCTGTCCTGCTCCATCCCTGCTGGGTCGCTGATGGACGGCCCAGAACAAGGGACTGAAGAGGTCACTAGGAGAACCTGGAGTAGGGAAAGGCTGATTACGACAGGAGATAACTGGGACATATAACATAACATTTTTTATTTAAACCACTTTTTGAATTCATTGAACAGAAGAAGGGGAGGGGATATGGTCCTGTATGGACTGCAAATAGGAGACAAAAAGTCCTAACACTATAGAGGCCGATTGTAGGAATATGTCATATGTCCATGGATCAGAGTTCACATCTAATTAAGGATCCTACTACGTTACAGTCCACTTTCGAAATGTGAATAATTGAGTGTTTTCCTGAAGTTCTTAGGGAAAAAATAAAAAAAGGGGGGGGGGGGCAAGGGGATTCAATGATGCGCAGAAGAGATCCATCTAACCTGACGGAAGAAGACCTCTAGGATGCAGAGAGAGTGCAACGAGGGTGGCGGCAAGACACGGAATGTTCGAGTTCAGACCCGAGTGGTAAAATATCAATAATAGGATGTAAGAATGGGGGGAGTGATGGATAGGAGAAATGCAAGCACCTGGAATGTAAAGTATATTGAGGTAACCTAAAGCAGGCTGCACCACAACGTACTATATCATCCTGGTGCTCGTAGGAGGTAGACGACAACATGACGACCCCGACTACAAGTCACAGAAACCTCAACCAATCACTGACCTGCACAGGACCTCACAGTGACTATAGGACCTGCAGTGACATCAGTCATGTGACTGGATACATACATCAGATAGACGACAGGAAGTGAGAAACCTCCACTGCATTACTCCTCCCCTCATGTGACGGATCACATGACCATGACATCATCACAGATCCTGTAGTCACCAGTATATAAGACTCCACAGATCAGTCGTTGTGACAGGACGGAGTCGTTAGAGGGTCGTCCTCCTGATCTGACGTCTCTCGGGGACTTAATGGTGTTTAGGGAAAATGTATTTAGAAGTTTTTAGAAATAAACTACCAGGCTGCGTTCAGGAGACAGGAAAGCCTCCCCCATATTTTTACAATTATTATTATTATTAATTTTTATAAACTTTTTATTGTTTTTTTTTTACAAGTTTTGCATGCATACATAATTATGTGCTAAGATGTACAGGAATAAGGCGAAGCGTGTCGCCCATTTCTAATGTCGGCAGAGTCATAATATTAATTCTTTATTTATATAGCGCACACAGATTATACAGCGCTGCACAGAGTTTGCCAAATCAGTCCCTGTCCCCATGGGGCTCACAATCTAATCCACCTACCAGTATGTTTTGGACTGTGGGAGGAAACCGGAGGAAGCCCACGCAAACACGGAGAGAACATACAAACTCTGTGCAGATGTTGACCCTGGGACTTGACCCCAGAACCCCAGTGCAGCAAGGCTGTAGTGCTAACCACTGAGCCACCTTCTGCAAGGCTGTAGTGCTAACCGCTGAGCCACCGTGCTATCCCAGAAATAGAATGTAACAACAGGATAACAGATGTCATATATAATGTAACACCAAGAGTAACTCTTCCTTATATGAAGTCCACCTAGGGTCCACCTGGGGTGTTTTAGCTAAACAGAGCAATTAGAAATAATTTAACATTGTCCAGCCAAACTCTTGTGAAGTGGGTGGGAAGGGAAGGTCTAGAGTAGGACGGGACGGTTCTAGAGATAAGTGATCCCGTTTCTTCTCATTGATAAGTAGATAGAGTTTTCTTCTGAAAGAACCTTCTTATTCATGTTCGAGTTACAGAAGTTGAACCAGGGAGACCAATCTTGCTTGAACTTTTGGTGAGATCTTTATCATAGGGATTTCATTCTTCTAGTCTGACAAGCTGAGCAACCTTGTGGATCAGTGTCCCGGTGAGGGGCTTTATGTTCGTTTCCAGTTGAGGGGGATCAATGATTAGGCAATTAAGATTAGATTAGCCCAGAGTTTTTTAGAGTTCTTCTTGGATAGATTGAGGAATATTGATTTGCTGTCGGGAGAGCTTGGACATACTTTCAAGATCAGCACCCGACCTGCTCCCAGAAGGGTCTTATTTCTTTACATTCCCACGTGTCGACATGTTCCTATGTCATTTTCGCATCTCCAACAACCATCGGGAATGTCACAATTCATCTTCTGCAATATATAAGGGGTCTTGTCCCACCTCGCGAGTAGCATAAAGTTAGTTTCTTGTAATGTAACACATTGTGAAGGTCGGCGGCTAAATTGAATAATTTGGTTCATCTTAGTTGGTTCTATGGTGACTTGGTGTTCTCACGCTGGTAAGTATTGGGGTGGTTGGAAACTTTCTAATTTTATCAACTTTTTATATATTTTAGCCACTAGTTCAGGAGAATGAGCAGCGAAAGGGAGCAATTCCTAAAACCAAGTCAGATTTCTTTACATTTTTTAAAGTTCAAGAGAATTTGGGAGAATCAAACAAAGGTCAGTTTTCGTCATTGACGCCTTAAGGTCTGGGAAAGAGGGGAAATTCATCCCAAGGGATATCGTAGCTTGGAGACAGTTTCATGGGAGGGAGTCTTCTAGATGTGCAATTCAAGTAGCACAGGATTCCAGCACGATCACGGAGGACGCTTGTAACATTTCAAAGCCTTTATTTCATAGGAAGAAGTCACAAAACAGGCAGCACATGGACGTAGATAGACCTACGCGTTTCGTCTGGTTAAGACTTAATCACGGTCCCACCACCAAGAGACATAGACGGAACATTTAAACCCTGTGAGATACACCTGTTGGACGGGGTGTGGATCACGTGACGCACAAAATGGGAAGTAACGAAATTTCGTCCATGCCTCTCATGGCGTGAAATACAAGTTGTGATCGACAACCAATCCAATACAATAAAAACATGTATAAGACATAACTTGTTATAGGGAAACCTGATATACAGAATCATACATTCCATCGAGTATGGTGCATAATTGATTATAGCGAGACATGTTGCATATGATTTATTGACGATCTGGTTTTCATCTGGAAGGGCTCTGAATCTTTATTCAATCAATTAAGGAATATATTAATATCAACAACGTGAACCTAGGTTTCACAGGCGCATTTGACAATACGAAAATACCCTTCTAGACATCATGTGGAGGGCAATGGAACAAAATACACCGCCTATCGCAAGGACACAGCCGTAAACTCCTATTGTTAGCCCCACATGCCACCAAGTCATGTCATTAACAACATCCCTACAGGCGAGCTGTTATAAGAACTAGTGTCCTTGCTCAGATACACATAAATTAATCTAGAAGCGGACAAGGTAGCGGTAATTAAGGGAAAGGCATATAAACCCAGACCCCAGGAACACACTCCCGAACAGAGTCCAGAGGCTAGTGCATTTGTAACAACTTATAGCAACCAATTCAGTAACTTAAAAATATTATTACAAAAGTACGTTCCAATATTAGAACATGAGGACAGCCTGGCTAGGTGCTTGCATTATCTTATCAAGTTCAGCTCAAAACGGGCCCCACCATAGGCAATCAAGTTAGCCCCAGCAGTTCACAAGCGACAACCCATAGTGAATACACATGGTTTCCTTATCCAGGAAACCATACAATCGGTCACAAAATCTGTAAGGTGTGCTCCACTTTTAAGCACAGACAATTTTGTCACATCTTTTTGTCAATGACACCAGATATAAGATAGGTACATATATTAATTGTAACACTGGGGCAGATTTACTTACCCGGGCCCAGTCGCGATCCAGCGGCGCGTTCTCTGAACAGGATTCGGGTCCGGACGGGATTCATGACGGCATGTTCCTCCGCCGTCCACAGGTGGCGCTGCTGCGCTGAACAGCAGCGGAACAGCGCTGGAGTTACCGACTGGACCAGGTGAAGTAAGCGCTTCCAAGCGACAAATTTTCGTTTTTTTAAATGCGCGGTTTTTCTAAATTACCCGACGGGTTTTCGTTCGGCAACGCCCCCCGATTTTCTTTCGCGTGCATCGGTGCCGATGCGCCACAATCCCGATTGCGTGCGGCAAAATCCGCGGGCCATTCGGTACAATGGGCTCAAATGGAAATATTCGGGTACAGTCGGGAAAATGAATCTGCCTTAGTAAATGCCCCCGTATGTGGGATGCACCACCGCCCTTTAAAGTGCGGATCAGACGCCACATATCAGACATCTCCAAAGACAGCGAATACAACGATGGACAGCGGGGGGAAAACCCACCCGGCATGAAGAAAGATTGGGGAACGGAAGGGGCGGGAAAGGGGGGAACACCCCAGTGGCGGTCAAGAGAGGTAAAGGGGGTGGAGAGATGTGAAAAGGGGGGTCCTGGAAGGCATAAGAACGCAGACTAAGGTGATGTGGCCCGCCGGGGATGCAGGAATCGATCAGGGAAAGAAGTGGGGGTGCGGGATAACAATAAGGTAAGAGAACAAAAGACAGGGACCGAGAAAAAGCAAGAAAAAATGGGAACAGAATGGAGGGGATCCCAACAACCACCCTTGGTGGTAGCATCTCGGTAGGGCAAACACCACTTCCGGGATTTCACGCAAGGACTATTCTTCACTTTCTTGGAAGGGTATTGAAAAAGGTGCACCGTCCGACACAGGGGAGGGATCATAGAGCGAAACTCCCTGAATCCAGAAGCATTCGTTCGGATATTTCTTGACAAGTAAGGGTGCCGTTGGGCTTAAACTCGAGAAAGATCTAACTTTGGTATAATTAATGATGCGTCATTAAGTATTATTGGTTGATGTCACTTGAAGTCTTTGTCAGACACTTCCATGCGTTATGTGACACTGCCCTGGAAACACAAGGCTTCTGTTGCCATGGGACAATGAGACACCCATTGGCCACATGTATCAACTTGTTTTTTCTGTTGTTTTTGCGCCTTTTCGTTTAGGTGCTCACCGTTTTTGCGCATTTTTGCGATATCACGTCAATTACCCCGCGCAGCTAAAAGACCACCTTTCCTCATCTATCGTTCAATTCCATATGTTTTGGCTGCGCCTAATGATATGCATCCCGTTCGACTTTTGCATTTGGCGCAAAAACGGGCGTCAATAAGTAACACTCCAGCCCGAGGTGTCGCTAAAAAACTGAGAAGAAAGCAACTGAGCCACTTTGCAGAGACAGCTCATTTCTAGCAGCCACAGAGCTCAACCAAACACTGGACATATAATAAATATACATTAGATACTCTGCAGACAGGAGCTGCAGACTCCTATTTACAGTTCATCACCTTCTTTATTGACAAACAATCTGCAAAACTCCTGAGCTCCAAAGCAAGCAAAGATGAAGTGCACAAGTTTTCAGAATGTTTGCAATACTACAAACAAGTGTCCCCCCAATGTAAGTCTGCAACGTGTCGATTGGTGGCAAATTACAACAGGTGGGGCAGCAGGAGACCAGCATGGGGATACCCCTCCAGAGAAGCCACCTGGCCTGAGGATGTCACTGGTTGCTGGGTGTCACACACCTGGGTGCGCTGAGGAGGTCACTGGGTGCAAGTGTGTCACACACCTCGGGTGGCTGCTGAGGATGGTCACTGGTGCGGTGGTGCCCACACCTGGTGCTGCTGGAGACGAGGATCTACTGGGTTGCAGCGGTGTCAACACTGGGTGCTGCTGGTGAGGTTGTTCGCCTCCATTCTGGAGCCTGCTGAGAAAGCAGAGAGGCTTGTATAAGGATCACATTAAGTCTGCCCTAATCTAACTTGCGCCTAACCTGCGCCTAAACTGTGTTAAGTAAAGTGATTAATAAGTAGGCAGAAATATACTTACACAATATGGTCTGTAGCTTGTGCTTAATTCTGGCAAAACAAGTGACCCGCGAATTTAGGCGCAACTACACACTTAGGCCGCCAAAAGTGAAAATGTGGCCCCATATTTTTATGTCTTAGGTTAAAACTTCATTTTGTGATATTGCGCACCCTTTATGCTTCAATGTAGTATAGAGCGGAAATTTCCGTACTGTTTGAATTATTTGAGTGACCATGTCAACATTATATGTAACATGCCAGTTCAATTGTGTGCTATTTACTATATTATTGTGTGTCATGTTAAATGTGTATTGAATGACATTGCCAAATGGGTATTGAGAGTAGAAAACTCCCTCGTCAGCACGACATATAATATTCATATCCACATGTTTCGCGTATAACACATTATGCACCATACTCGATGGAATGTATGATTCTGTATATCAGGTTCCCTATAACAATTATGTCTTATCATCTTTTTATTGTATTGGATTGGTTTCGATCACAACTTGTATTTCAGCCATGAAGGCATGGACGAAATTTCGTTACTCCCATTTTGTCGTCACGTATCCACACCCCGTCCAACAGGTGTATCTCACAGGGTTTAAATGTTCCGTCTATGTCTCTTGGGGGTGGACCGTGATTCTAGTCTTAACCAGACGAAACTCGTAGGCGATCTACTCTCCCATGTCTGCCTGTTTTGGTGGACTTCTACTTCTATGAAAGGACCTTTACGGCTTGTCGGCTGGTTGTGCTAACACTTAATTGTTATTTCGAAGATGAGGCTACAGACGAGAGGGCCGGCACTGGTAGGTGCAAATAAGAGGCTGAAATAGGGATAGGCTCCCCTCCTCAGCTTGTTTATAGCGTCCTTCTGGATGTGCCTAACGTCCGAATCCCTGTTGGCTACTGGCAAGGATTAGCTTTAGAACCATCTAATCGTGTGCTTACATGGGTATACCTATGCACCTAGGTGAAAAAACTAGGTGGGGTTTCCTTGTTTTTAGCTCTAATGAACCTCCATATCGGGAATGGGGACCAAAAAATCCTTTAGGGAATGTTGGTGCATGCCCTGGAAGGGATTCCTATCTCGTATATAGACCGAGTGCACTAAGCCGAGGCCCCTAATGTCTACCACTAAAACTCGAAACAACCTATTGACCTCGAGTATAAGCGAGATGTGGGAAATGCAATTGTCACAGCCTGCCCCAGTACATAGCAGCCAACACCCATCATTATAGCGCCATCTCGCCTCCCCCCATATAAAGCAGCCCACACCCCTTTAAAATTAAAGCTCACCTTTCTGGGCTTACCCCGCCAGTCTTCTGTTCCGTATCCCATCCGGAGCAGCGGCAGGTCCCACTGCAGCGCACACTCTGTGACAAACCAAATTTCGGAGTTGGTGACCGGCTGCTGGTCCACACAATACTATTGCAGCTGACGCTCAGAACCTGTGACTTGCACGAACCTGCCAACCACTGCCGGTCGATAGCTGAAACCTAAAGATCTGTCGGATGGGACCAAAAGGTGGGTTTTTTTTTTCACTCAAGTATAACACGAGTGTTGAGTTTTTCAGCACATTTTTTGTGCTGGAAACACTAGGCTTATATTCGAGTATATACGGTATTCCGCATTCCCTTATAACTCGTAGTATAAGCCCTAGTTTTTTCAGGCCACAAAATGTGTGCTCAAAACCCTAACCGGCTTATTACTCAGTCAACTAAAACAAAACTAATGACAAAACTCCCTTTCGAACGTCACCCTAGGTCCTTTCCTGTCTGAAGACAAAAGAAGGCCTATGGGGACATCGGAAAGATGAGTACAATGTTATTTTTTTTCCTACTACAGAGGGCTGGCAGGCTGTATGCTACGGGGCTGGCAGACATATACTGGGAGGACTGTAACCATGCATTTCCCGGCACGCCTCGCACGTTATACTGCGAGTCAATAGGTTTTCCCAGTTTTTTTGTGTTGAAATTAGGGGTCTCGGCTTATACTCGGTCGGCTTATAACCTGCGAGTATATACATATTGGAAAAAATTCTGTCCACAGCCACTGGCGCATATTTATCACTTTCTTGGAATGTCTGGATTATCCCAGAGATCTGTGCGAGCGGAAATCTCCTGATCCATACAGAATACTTCACTTCTGGTTATGGTTTATAATGATTCAATGTGCGTGTTGACATATACTACACAACCGCTTCCTGGATTGCGCAAGGATGTCTTTAGATTAGAGTTTCCTGGGCCTTGACCCGGGTTGTCTCCTGGGATTAGTATGCAGATAGAGTTGGATGCAACCCTGATCAAGCCTTGTGTCCCAGCATCACCAACTGTGAATCTGGGCGCTGCTACTGTGCTGCTTGCGGTTTCTAATTTATTAAGAATAAAATGTTAAAAAAGAGTACTCTATCTACTCGATATAACCAGACCGAGTATAATAGCCGAAGGCCCCATATTTTACCCACAAAAAAGGGAAATATATGACTCGAGATAATAAGCCGGGGGGGGGGGGGGGAAATGCACTTGTCCAGCTCCCCGTATAATCGCCAGCTCCCCAGTTAATAAAGCCTGCCTGCAGGCTATACCTGACCCTGCCAGTGTATTAACCCTCCCCCCACCGCCCCCAGTTTGTGCAGCACAACAATACCATGCATGGCGAGGATCGTACACATTAGATCTAACGGGGGCCCGCCGAAGGTGGTTTTGGATTTATTTTTTGACTCGAGTATAAGCCGAGTTGGTTTTTCAGCAACACTTTTTTGTGCTGAAAAACTAGGCTTATACTCGGTATATATGTTCCTTATCCCCTCATCGTTGTGCATGACTGGAGTCTAGGTGCACTCTATATGGTGGCTTCTTTGATTCGATCAATCATGGAGAAGCTGCAGAGACAATGGTTGAGGGAAGTTCGCAGGAGACTGCTCCGATGGTCCCCAGGTGACGGTTTTCCAGTATAAGAGAAACCTCACTCCATCATGGACTCCTACACATAGTAAGACAGCTTTACGCGTTCACGCACAGACTAGGGCCCCCCAGCAACATGATCTTTTAGAAAATGTGAGGAAACACACCTGGCATGTGAACTTTTAATAAGACATGCCTCGTAGCTTCATGTCAAACGTGAAGCGGGGTAGGACCTAACTAAAATAACATTCCTTGGGTTTCCATTCCTGTTCCTGCCTTGTTCGAATTTCTAGGCCTGAACCCTGCAAGTCCGCGAACTGGGTCCAACGCTGTTTAGCATCATCTGCCTGGCCGCCTGTTTGCCACCGAGAGGGAGAGGATCAAGATCCCGCAAAATCTCAAATCAGCTTGTCCTATCTTTCTCTGGAATACCGTGTGGGTGCCCATATAATTTCTTATGGGAGAGGGCATGTGCCCGCGTAGTATGGTACGGTGGCACAGGCAGTGTACATATGCCTTAATTGTGACTTGACATCCTATGAGGGGCTGGTGTGCTGTGGCCCCACCCACCAAGAGCATGTTTTTTCAATCCATGTTTTTAATTGTACAGCCACATGTGATGCGTCCCTTTTACTCCCACCTAACCTCCTCGACCCAGGGCCTTGCTCTTGTGTCCCTTCTCACTGACAGACACAAGGAAAGGGAGGGAGCATGATAGCAATAACTATTTACACATATCTACAGTAAACAACATCCACTGAGTCTTTGCACACGGCACAAAAGTAAGTAGTCAGACAGCTGAATCATTGATTAACATATCAGATAGATCTCCCAATGCATTAAAGCCCACATGGACAGTTTACCATACAAAAGAAAAAAAGGAAATAGTGTGCCAACCCATTTAAGATGATAAAACCTAACCCTGTCTTATAAGCAGACAAAAATATCAGTGTCATTTTTAATAGAGAAAATGATGTCAACACAATCGCTAGAAAGCAGGTCTCCAATGCTTAAAGGGACCCTGTCGCTAAATTTTTTTCCACATGGCAGGTTCCATAATCTCTAGTTAACTAAACTGACACCTACTTTAGCTAAAATTGTTCCCTCAGTTTCTCATATATCAACTTAAACTTTTTAACCCCGGTACCCAACGATGTCTATTGGCAAATTGAAGAGGGCGTGGCGCTATCGGGACACCATCCAGCACTCCGTCCCTCGTGTCTTCTCTGCATCAGCGTAATGTCCTACACAGGTGACATGAATTGCGTCTATACCTTCAACATACGCAATACTCACATACATCAAGCATATATTCACACGAAAATCACAGGACGTCCTTATGCAAAGGAATCAACAGCCCTGTATGGCAGAGAGTTAAAGTCCAGGCTGTTTTTTTATTTTTTTATGGGTCAGATATGTGCATGGGGTCATTTGCTATGAAAAGAGGTTAAAGGAGCCTGTGATGATTCAACATGACATTAGGGCCACACCCTCCTAACTCGCTCTACACAAAAAACCTACTGAGTGAAATTCCCCCCACCCCCCCCCCCCAATCCCCTCCCCACCCCCCCCGTTTCATATCAAACAAAATTTGTAGTGTCTAACACGCTTGTTCTACTTTTGTGCTGGTTTGTGCAGCAGAAATTTTCTTGTGCCCGCTGTCTTTTAAGATATTATGAAATTTTCCAGATACCACCCCCCCACATGTGCCCAAATCCAACAAAACTGGGCTGAACAATTCCTATGTTGTGCTGGTTTGTGCTGCATTTTCTTGATATATGAACAAAAAATTAAGGGTCAAAAGCTCACCACCCCCCCCCCCCCACACTTAACCGAATCAAACAAAACTGGTGTCAAACATTAGTGCTATGTTATGTCTGGTTTGTTGCCGACTATCATCTTTTAATGGGAAGTGGGGAGGGGGGACCCATTCATCGAGTTACATCCCTCATATACAGGCAATGTTACAACTGATTTTTGGGACGTAGGGAAACAGCAACATTTGCTCACTGTCTCTAGGAGTTCTCTGACGAAATAATATCTAGACCAAAACATTTCCCACCATCTTATCATGACAAATGTTTTCCCTCTGGAGTGAATCCGTAGATGTTCTCATCCATGCTGCCTTTCTGGCTAAATGTCTTTCCACATTCAGAACATGAGAATTGTTTTCCGGTTTTGTCTCCCCCTTTTTTTTGAATTCTCAATGCTTCACGATGATTTATTTGAGCAAACATTTCCCACATTCTGAACATAGTATGGCTTCATACTCCTGTGTCGAGTCTCATGATCGTTCCCTCAGATACGATTTATGTCTGAAAATGATTCCCCACTTCTGGGCAATGAAAATGGCTTCTCCCTCTCGTGACTTCTAGAATGTCTCGTGGAGCATCGGTTTCCTGGTAAAAACATTTTCCGCATTCCAAAACAAACAAAAACAAAGGTTTCTTCCCGTGTGAATTGTAGATCGTTCTATCAGCTGCCCTTCTGGCTAAAGTCTTTCGCATTCAGGACAGAAAGGGTTTCCTCCTTGTGGTGTTCTTAATGCTTCATAATACTTGACTTTTGTCTAACATTTTTCACATTCGTACAAGAAAATGGCTTCTCTCCTGTTTAATCTCTCATGTTCTAGAAGATAAGTTTCTTACTAAGGCGCCCCTTTTCCCACATTCCCAAACATTAAAACGGCTTCTCCCCTCGTGGCTTCTTTAGATTTCATCATTGGACATTGTCTGTATGGTAAAGAAAGATCTAATTTCCATTCTAGAGGTTTCTCCTCAACAGAAATATTCCCCCTCTCTATATCCAGCCATTGGATTTCCAACCATGAGTGACGATAAGGTTCTGGTCACCGGTGTTCGTGATGGACCTCTCTGGGAGGGACTGAGTGGACCATTAGGAGATATGGATTTATCTTGTCGTGACTTATTAACTTCTACTTTATGATAAGGAGATAGATAGAGATGTCTCCATGGAAGTCCTGATCTTGCTCTTCACCTGAAAAAAAAACAAAATTGTGATCTCCTAGAATTTAAGAATTTTTGAGATAATTGTACACAAGATAATGAAATATCCTGAGTAAATAGCTAAACAGAGTCACTTCTGACCAAAAGACAATTTTCTTCCAGGCTGCAGTAAAATTCCCACGCCTCCGATTTTTGACTGACGCTCTGTGTCTCTTCACTTCAATCTCGACCTGAGCAGACAGAATCGTCTGCCTTCCTTACCAGTAATGTCACGTCCCATCTCACAGTAGGGTTTTAGCATGAACAGTGGGGAAACTTAAGATATTCTTGTTATTTATCAACCCCATGATGGGCTGGCCAATGATGGCGGATGCAGGCCATATAGTACCAGTTTGCGGATCCACTAGACAAAGGCATGACAAGTTTGAGGAATGTATTTTACTGGTGGATGAGAAGCAGATTTAAAGCCGGTAACGCCTGTGACTGCGCTCGTCAGCATAGTCTGGGGTGTGGAGGGGCGCCGTTCACCCAGTCTGGGGCGTGGTGGGGGGCGCCGTCAGCCATAGTCTTGGGTGGTGGAGGGGCGGCCGTCACCATGTCTTGTGGGTGGTGAGGTCGCCATCAGCCATATCGTGGGTGTGGAGGGGCACAGTCAGCCATAGTCCCTGGGTGGTGAGCGCCGCAGAAGGGTGCGCCGTCAGCCATAGTCTGGGGTGGTGAGGCGCCGTCACTCATAGTCTGGGGTGTGGAGGGCACCTCCGCCAATAGTCTTGGTGGTGGAGGGGCACCATCAGCCATGTCTGGGGTGGTTGGACGGGCAACCATCAGCCATAGTCGGGTGGTGTGAGGGGCACCATCAGCCATAGTCTGGGGTGGTGGAGGGGGGCCGCATCATGTCCATATCTGGTGGTGGTGGAGGCGGCCATTCCACCATAGTCTGGGGGTGAAGGCAGTAGCAAGCGGGGGGGCGCCGTCAGCCATAGTCTGGGTGGTGGAGGGGCGCCGTCAGCCATAGTCCTGTGGTTGGGTGGAGAGGCACCATCAGCCATAGTCCTGTGGGTGGTGGAGGCGCCATCACCATATTCCTGGGGTGGGGGGGCCAGTCATGCCATAGTCTGGGGTGGTGAGGGGCGCCGTCCAGCCATAGTCTTGGTGGTGGTGGAGAGGCGCCACAGCCATAGTCTGGGGTGTGTGGAGGGGCGCCATCAGCCATAGTCTGGGTGTGTGGAGGTGCAACAGTCAGCCATAGTCTGGGGTGTGGATGGGCACAGGTCACAGCCATAGTCTGGGGTGGCTGGAGGGGCGCCGTCAGCCATAGTCTGGGGTGGTGGGGCGGCACAAGTCAGCCTCAGTCTGCTGGGTGGTGGGTGGCGGGCCCGTCAGTCCATAGTCTTGGGAGGCCTCCGCCTTGTGGTTAGGGCGCCGTCCAGGCGGGGGCGCCGTCAGCTAGTCTGGGGTGGTGGGGCGCGTAGCAGTCTGGGGTAGGGCTCGTCAGCTAGTCTTGGGTGTGGAGAGACATGTGCCATATGATTTATTGACGATCTGGTTTTCATCGGGAGGGCTCTGAATCGTTATTCATCAATTTAATGAAATATTAATACAACAACGTGAACCTGAGGTTCACAGCGCATTTGACATACGAAATACCCTGCTGAACCATCATGTTGAAGGGACGAGGAAAAAATAAAACCATCCATATCCCGGCACGGACACAGCAGGAAACTCTCTATGTTAGCCCATCATGCCACCCCAAGTCATGTCATTAACACCATCCCTACAGGCGAGCTTATAAGAACTAAGGTAATGCTCAGATACACATAATTTAATCTAGAAGCGGACAAGGTATGCCGGTAGATTATGAAAGGCAATATAAACCCAGACCCAGGAACACACCCCGACAGAGTCTCAGAGGCCTATTGCATTTTGAACAACGTATAGCAACCATTCATAAAATAGAAATATATAAAAGTACGTTCCAATATTAGAACAGAGGACAGCCTGGCTAGGTGCTTGTCAGGATCTTATCAAGTTCAGCTCAAAACGGGCTCCCACCAGTAGGCAATCACGTTAGCCCCAGCATGTTCAAAAGCGACAAAACCCATAGTGAATACACATGGTTACTTATCCAGAAACCATAAAAGTGGTCAAAATCTGTGAGAGGTGGTCCACGTTGAAGCACAACTTTTGTCACATCTTTGTCAATGACACCAGATAATAAGATAGGTACATATATAATTGTAACCATTGGGGCCAGATTTACTTACCCGCCCTTCGCGATCCAGCGGCGCGTTTCTGACAGGATGCGGGTCCGGACGGGCATTATGAAGGCAGTTCCTCGCCGTCCACCAGGTGGCGGCTGCGCTGCTGAAAAGCATCGGAACGCGCTGGAGTACACGACTGGACCAGTGGAATGACGCTCTCCCCAAGCGACACATTTATCGTTTTTTAAATGCGCGGTTTTTCTAATACGCCGTTTTCGTTCAGGACCACGCCCACCGATTTCTGTCGCGTGCATGCCGGTCATGCGCCACAATCCGATTGCGTGCTGGCAAAATCCCGGGGCAATTCAGGTACAATGGGCGCAATTGAATATTCGGGTAACACGTCGGAGAAACTGCGAATCTGGCCCTATGTAAATGACCCCCAGTATGTGGGATCACCACCGGCCCTTTAAAAGTGCGGATCAACCCACATATCAGACATCTCCAAACACCTTGTGTAGCATCTC
The DNA here is from genome assembly GCA_019512145.1 of Engystomops pustulosus. Lineage (NCBI taxonomy): Eukaryota > Metazoa > Chordata > Amphibia > Anura > Leptodactylidae > Engystomops > Engystomops pustulosus. The sequence goes on from WNYA01000016.1 coordinate 522,321, forward strand.
GGTATGTCAAAACACTTCCGGGATGTCACGGCAAGGACTTTCTTCATTTCTTGGAAAGGGTATTGAAAAGGTGCACGTCCACACAGGGGAGGGATCATAGAGAAACTCCTGAATCAGAAGCATTCTGGATATTTTCTTGGAAAGTGGGGTGCCGTTGGCTTAAACTCCAGAAAAGATCTAATACTTTGGTATAATTAATGATGCCGTCATTAAGAAGTATTTGGTTGATGTCACTTGAGTCTTGGCGACTTCCTATGCGTTATGTGACACTGCACAGGAAACAAGGTCTTCGTTGCCATGGGACAATAGAACACCCATGGCCCACATGTAGCATCACTTGTTTTTTTCTGTTTTTTGCGCCTTTTCGTTTAGGCGCACCGTTTTTGCGCCATTTTTGCGATTAAACGTCAAATTCAGCCGCGCAGCTAAAAAACCACCTTTCCCCAATCTATCGTTCAATTCCAGATTTTGTGCTGCGCCTAATGATATTCATCACGTGCGACTTTGCATTTAGGCCAAAAACGGGCGCAATAACATCCACCCGAAGGTGCCGTGATAACTGAGAAGAAAGCCGAGCCCCTTTGCAGAACAGCTCCTTTCTAGCAGCAGAGCTCAACCAGAACACTGGAACATATAATATATACATTAGATACCTGCAGACACGGAAGCCAGACTATAGATTACATTAGATACACTGTCAACACTAGTACATATAATGATACATTAGATAACACGCAGCACTGGAACATATAATAGTATACCTTATATACACTGGCAGACACTGGAACATATAATAGAATACATTAGATACGTACAGACACTGACATATAAAATACATTAGATAGCATGCGCAGACACTGGTACATATAATAATACATTAGATACATTGGCAACACTGGAAACATGATAGATCATTAGATAATTACAGACACTGGAAGCATATAATAATACATAGGGATACATTACACAGACCTAGAACATATAATAGAGACAATTCGATACACTGCGACACTAGAACATATAATAGATACTTAGATACACGTCAGACACTGAAACATATAATAGATACATTAGATACATTACAGACACTAGAACATATAATAGATCAGTTAGATACATTACAGACACTAGAACATCAATAGAATACATCCTACATTACAACACTAAAGCATATAATAGATACATTATATACCTTAGCTAAACTAGGACAGATAAGGATACAATGTATACACTGCATAGCAACTGGTACATATAATAGATACATTAGATACACTGGCAGACACTAGAACATAATAGATACATTAGATACACTGTCATACACTAGACATATATAAGATTACCTGATACACTGCAACACTGGAACATATAAAGATACATAGTACACTGCAACCCTGGCACATATTTAGATACATTAGATACATTACAGACACTGGAACTATAATAGATACGTAGATATAAAAACATTACATAACTGGAACAATAAGATACATTAGATGAGCATTACAAGACACTGGAAGCATATCCATCATACATTAGATACTTACAGACCTGGAACATATAATAGATACCTTAGATACATTACATACACGGAACATCTAATAGATACAATTAGATACTCTTGCAGACAGAGCTGCAGCAGCTCATTTTACATTCATCACCTTTATTTACAAAACAATCGGGCAAAAAACCCTGGCCACAGCAAGGAGCGAGAGAACTTGCACAGTTTAGCAGAAGCTTGCGATATACCTACCACCAGTTGTCCCCCATGTAATTCTGCACAGGTCGAGGTATAGTGTCAGAATTACAGGGGTACAGGCAGGAGACAGCACTGGGGGATCCCCTCTAGGAGAAGGCCCTGTGGGAGTCACTGGGTGGCGGGTGTCACACCACCGGTGCGCTATCAGGGGTGAGGGCTGAACCTGCGTGTTGGGAGAGCATGGTGAGGTGCACACACCTGGGTGGCGGTGAGAGGGTCACTGGTGCGGGTGTGTCACACACTGGGGTGCTGCTGTGAGTGTTACTCTCATTCTGGGGAGGCTTGGGAGAAGCAGAGATAGGAAGCTTTGTAGTCCGGCATCACACTTTAAGTGCCGATATCTAAATGCCAATTGACGCCTAATGTGGTTAAAGGAAAGTTGATTTATAAGAGGACAGAAAAGATATAACAATTTATCACAATGGTTTTAGCTTGTAATTCTGGCAAAACGATGCGCAATTTAGGCGCAAACTACTGCACTTAGGCGTCACAAAGTGATAAATGCGGGGGCCCCATATGTTATGTATATGAGGTGAAAAACTTCATTGTTGGTGATAATGCCCACCTTTATACTCAATGTATATAGAGCGAGAATTTCCGTTATTCTGATAATGTAATTTTTTGTGACCATGCAATTATACTGGAACATGGTCCCAGTTCAAATGGTTGGTGCTATATATATTATTGTGTTGTCATGTTAAATTGTGTTATTGTAATGACATTGGCCAAAGGGTATTGGAGTGCAAAAACTCCCTCGTCACGCGACTAGATAAATATCATACATGTTGCCTCTATATCAATTAGCACCATACTCGATTGAATGTATGATCGTATTCAGGTTTCCCTCATACCAAGTTATGTCTTATACATGTTTTTATTAATTAGCATTGGTTTCGATCACAATACTTGTATTTCATTCCGCAAGGAGGCATGGATCGAAATTTCATGTCCTTCCGCATTTTGTGCGATCACGTGATCCACACCCGTCCAAAGTGTTTATCTCACAGTGTTACAAAGTTCCGCGTATGTCTCTTGGTGGTGATGGGACGTGATATAGTCTAACAGCTGACAAATCGGTAGGTCTATCTACGTCCATGTGCTGCCTGTTTGTGATCTTCTACCTATGAAAGAAAAGGCTTTGAAATTTACAAGCGTCCTCCGTGATCGTGCTGGAATCCTGTTTCACTGAATTGCTTATCTTTGTGTGGGCTTAACATACACGGTATAACCCGTCACCTGGAGGACTGTAGAAAGAGACGGAATGGTGAGTGCTTTCCCCCCCTGTTTATCTTCTAGATTGACCGGTTCCTCACTAGTGATGGCGGATATGGTGAGACGCAATTCTATGGGAATGTGGGGAGTGCTATGACCCGGGATAGGGGGTTGGAATCTTACCATATCTCGTGAGTATAATCCGACCGACATAAGGCCGAGGCCGTAAATGTTACAACTAACAAACTGGAAAACTATGTACCTCGATATAGTCCGAGGAGTGGAAAATGCATTGTCCCAGCCTCCCACGCCTCGTACATCAGCCAACACCCACAGTATGATAGCAGTCAGCTGCCTCCCCTCCTCCCCAATATACTAGCCAGACAGCCGCCCCCCCGCCCCCTGTTAAAGTAAAGCTCACCTTATGGTTCCCGCCCACAAGTCTTCTGTTTGATCCATCGGAGCTCGAGCAGGTCGTCGCTGGCAGCGCCACCTGTGACAACATCGGAGTGTTGAGCGCTGCTTCCACCACAATACTTTGGCGCAGGACCTCAGAACCTTGGAATTGCACGGACCTGCCAACACTGCCGTCGGTATTGTACAGAATCTGCGGAGGGACCAGACAGGAGTTCGTGTTTTTTTTTTTCACTCAAGTGATAAGCGAGTTGAGTTTTTCAGCAACATTTTTTGGCTGAAAAACACTAGCTTATATCGAGATATACTGGATTCGCATTACCTATATTACTCGCATATAAGTCTAGTTTTTCAGCACCAATTGTGTGCTCAAAAACCCAACTCGGATCGCTTTAACTGCGGTCAACTAAAAACAATAAGACAAAACTGCACTTTCTGACCGTCACCCATAGGTCCTTTGTCTGTCTGAGACGAAAGAGACACTTGGGGGGACAGCGAGAGATTGAGTACAGTGTTATTTTTTCCTCCTCAGGGGCTGGGCAGGCTGTATGCTAGCAGGGGCGGCTATACAGCGCAGACTATAATACTGGGGGGGGAGGCTGTAACCAATGCATTTCGCACGCTCGGCTTAGTACTGAGTCAATAGGTTTTCCCGCAGTTTTTTGTTGAAATGAGGGGGCTACGGCTTATACTGGTCGCTTATGTCTCGAGTATATACGTAATTGAAAAAATTCGTCCCAGCCGACTGGCGCATATTATCACTTCTTGGAAGTCTGGATTTCCAGAGATTCCTGTGTCGACGGGGGAAATCCCCTGATCCATCAGAATACTTCCCTATAGGTGATGTTATTAAATGATTGCAATTGTGCTGGGACATAACTCAAACGCTCTGGATTGCGCAGTGACTATCTATTAATTATCGAGTTTCTGGGCCATTGAACCCGGGTTGTCCTGGGATATAGATTGCGATGAGTTGGAGTGCAACCCGATGCAAGCCGCTGTAGTCTCTCCCAGCCATCACCCACTGGAATCTGCCGCTGCTCTGTGCTGGGCGAACGCAGCCGTCTCATTGTGATGACATCATTGTTCCTGCCTTACTCACAGCCGCACACATTGAAGCAGAAAAAGGGAAAAGTATCTCTTTTTTACAGTAAAAATAAAAATGTGGGCTGTTCTATTGGGTGGTGGGTGATAGGACAACATCTTTATAACTATGTATGAGGGGGCATGAGGCGGGATATTAATGGCTTTTTGTACATGTACTGGCCCTTGCAAAAATTGTTAAAACGATATAATTTCTTGTTTGCTAAAAGTTGGTTTAATTATAGATAAATGTACACAAAGTAGCCGTATCTACTCGAGTATAAACCAGACCCGAGTATGCCAGGCCCCTAATTACTCACAAAAAAAGCGAAAATATATTGACTCGTAGTATAAGACCGGGGGGGGGGGGGAAATGCCATTGTCTCCTCCCGTACTTCCCCATATATGCGCTGCCAGCCCCAGCAGAATCATACATTCCATCGAGTATGGTGCATAATTGATTATAGCGAGACATGTTGCATATGATATTATCTAGTCGCGTGACGAGGGAGTTTTCTACTCCAATACCCATTTGGCAATGTCATTACAATACACATTTTTTTCTACTCCAATACCCATTTGGCAATGTCATTACAATACACATTTAACATGACACTACAATAATATATAAATAGCACAACCAATTTGAACTGGGACATGTTACATATAATGTTGCATGGTCACAAAATAATTACAACAGTACGGAAATTTCCGCTCTAATATACATTGAGCATAAAGTGTGCATTATCACAAAATGAAGGAGTTTTTCACCTCAATATACATATAACATATGGGGCCACATTTATCACTTTTGTGCGCCTAAGTGTAGTAGTTGCGCCTAAATTCGGGCGCACTGTTTTGCCAGAATTATCACAAGCTACAACCATCTGTGATAAGTATATTTTCTGCCTCTTATTAATCACTTTACTTTAACACAGTTTAGGCGCAATTTTGGCGCAGTTTAGGCGCAATGTTAGATTGTTAGACATGTCATCCTGCTACAAGCTCCTCTCTGCTTCTCCCACAGCCCAGAATGAAGATAACACTCACAGCAGCACCCAGGTGTGTGACACCCAGCACCCAGTGACCTCCTCAGCAGGGGCTTCTCCTAGAGGGGATCCCCCAGTGCTGGTCTCCTGCTGTACCCCTGTAATTCTGCACTGTATCCCCCTCAGACACTGTGCAGAATTACATGGGGGACACTTGTCTGTAGTATCTGCAAGCTTCTGCAAACGTGTGCAAAGTTCTCTCCTCTCTTGCTGTGAGCTCAGGGTTTTGCAGATTGTTTTGTAAATAGAAGGTGATGAACTGTAAATAGAGTCTGCAGCTCCTGTCTGTAATGTATCTAATGTATCTATTATATGTTCCAGTGTCTGTAATGTATCTAATGTATCTATTATATGTTCCAGTGTCTGTAATGTATCTAATGTATCTATTATATGTTCCAGTGTCTGTAATGTATCTAATGTATCTATTATATGTTCCAGTGTCTATCTATATAGAGGTCATTGTACAGGGAGGGGGAGGAGATAAGCTGTGACATCATCTATTGTCAGTAGTGATGTAATGATAGGTCAGTTACTCCAGTTGCACACTTGGGGCCACATTTATCACTTTTGTGCGCCTAAGTGTAGTAGTTGCGCCTAAATTCGGGCGCACTGTTTTGCCAGAATTATCACAAGCTACAACCATCTGTGATAAGTATATTTTCTGCCTCTTATTAATCACTTTACTTTAAAACAGTTTGGTCGCAATTTTGGCGCAGTTTAGGCGCAATGTTAGATTCAGGCACTTACATGTGATCCTGCTACAAGCTCCTCTCTGCTTCTCCCACAGCCCAGAATGAAGATAACACTCACAGCAGCACCCAGGTGTGTGACACCCTGCACCCAGTGACCTCCTAAGCAGCACCCTGGTGTGTGACACCCTGCACCCAGTGACCTCCTCAGCAGTGGCTTCTCCTGGAGGGGATCCCCGGGTGGGGTAATCAGGACTCTCACTATCCATCACTGTGTGTGGGTGGTGTAATCTGGACTCTCACTTTGCATCACTGGGTGTGGGTGGGGTGATAAGAACTTTCATTGTCAATAGCTGTGTGCGAGCGGGATAATCAGGATTCTCACTGTCAGTCACTGTGTGTGTGGGGGTTGGGTAATCAGGACATTTACTCTCAATCACTGTGTGTGGGAGGGGTAATCAGGACATTTACTCTCAATCACTGTGTGTGGGAGGGGTAATTAGGAATCTCACTGTCAATCACTGTGTGTGGGCGGGGTAATCAGGACTCTCACTTTCAATCAATGTGTGTTGATTGGGTAATCCGAACTCTCACTGCCAATCACTGTGTGTGGGTGGGGTAATCAGGTCTCTCTCTGCCAATCACTCTGTGTGGGCGGGGTAATTAGGACTCTCCCTGCCAATCACTGTGTGTGGGTGTGGTAATAAGGACTCTCCCTGCCAATCACTCTGTGTGCGCTGGGTAATCAGGACTCTCGCTGTCAATCACTTTGTGTGGGACAGGAAAGCAGAAACCTTACTGTCTCTCTAAAGGAGTCATGTCAGTATTTAATGCATTTTACCAAGTAAAAGGACTTCTAATGAAGCACGGCTCTAAGACGACAGGTTCATTTTTCTACCATGATAAGAGTAAGAGTTTTTCTACTAAGAGTATTTATCTACATCTGATGGTAGATGTCCTTTAAGCTCCATAATAGCTGCATCCTTAATGGGTTAACATTCATGTACCTTCCTTTGTATTTCTTTCATCTTAAATAAAGTGATCGTTCGGTAAAACATCCTTCTTCAGCGTTTTCTCTCTTCTAACTTTTTCCTCCATCTCTCCTTCTCGACGTCTCGCCTGAACCCGTCGACCTGCAGTAACGTAAACTTCCAGAAGAAACAAATAATTGCGCCTTAATGCGATGCCACATTCGAGCTCGTTATTCCGGTATGAAGCCATGTGACTTGAAATTACCTCGGAGGGATTTCCGAGGCGCGCGCAATGTCGTATTTTCAAGGTAATAACATTTACACAATGTCAGAGTGTGAGGCTGTCAGCGTAAGTGATACTTGAAAAATGAACTTAAACACAAATAAGGGCAAAATGATCCGAATTCTGAAACTTACAAGGAAAGTCATTTGTAAAGAGTTCACAAAGGATAACATTTGTCGTAGATTATGAGCATTTAATCAACCTCCTGGAAAAGGTTTGTGTGCGTCGGTGATGTACCGCCGCCGCAGAACCAAGAGATACACTCAAAATACCCCGGCAAATTACCTTCTATTGTTACTGCAGAAATGTTTCCATCTGGTACTTAGCAAAATAGAAAAGCTCAATCTCTTACCCTGTTTGACTTTTCGACTTGGCAGGGACGGGGCTGAATGTATTCTGGGCTGGGCTGTGTTTAGCTCTACGCTGGCACCGCTACAAAATAAAGATTGGATTCTTAGAAGTAAGCAGACAGTTATCTGTGGAATTGTTATATTAAAGGGAGAAACACAAAATAAAATGTTAAAGACTGACCCCCGCTTAGTTTATTTACTCTGCTTCTAAGTATAGAGAATGGACTTACCACATTGGTATAATTTAAAGGGAACTGTCAACTGATTTAAAGGAAATCTACCATCAAAATCCATCATGATAAACCAGGGACATTACACATAGATCCAGGCACCGTGTCTGTGGTAATCTTCTTATATTTGTTATCTATGTCCTCCTTCCTTCTAAAATCAACTTTTATAATTATTCTAATGATCCTGAAGGGCTCTGGGGGAGGGCTCTGCAGCTTTGCAGACTGATAGACTGGCTTTCCATCCCTCTGTGTCCTCAGCACTTCCCCATCCATCTGCCAGATCTCACTGCAGCAGAGGAAGTTGCAGCACACAGGGGGAAGGGGAAGTCCTTCTGAAGCATGTGAATATGCAACATGGAGGGGCTCTTGGAACCGCCCCAGTAGCCCTTCAGGCTCATTTGCATAATTGTAAAAGTTGATTCTAAAAGGATTGGATTTATGAGTAAGTGTCCCTGGTTTACCATGGCTTAATTTTGATGGTCGATTTCCTTTAACCCCATTAAGCAGCTCAGATATGATGAATCATTCTATATTCTTCTGAAGCCAGTCAAACCAAATTTCTTTACAGATTGGAAACTTATAGACATTTTGTGACAGAGTATCACAAAATACTCTATAGTAATGACAAGAAATGCAGTGCTATATTTTATCAGAGAAAAGTGTTTCATTCTCCACTTGCTTTGGCTCTAATCAACTTCCCTCCTAATCTGCTATGAAACCTCTGCACAGTTCCATCTTGCTAGAAAGGCAGACAGAGGCTCATGGAAGTTACATAGAAGTTTATGGGGAAAGGAGGGGGGAGCAGTGAGTCACAGCAGCTAGGCGGCCACTCATCAGTACAGAGAAGTCTGCAAACCTGAGATACAGACACCAAATATCCTGGAGAATGAAGTTTACAAGTCATATAGGGCCACATTTATCACTTTTGTGCGCCTAAGTGTAGTAGTTGCGCCTAAATTCGGGCGCACTGTTTTGCTAGAATTATCACAAGCTACAACCATCTGTGATAAGTATATTTTCTGCCTCTTATTAATCACTTTACTTTAACACAGTTTAGGCGCAGTTTAGGCGCAGTTAGATTCGGGCACTTACATGTGATCCTGCTACAAGCTCCTCTCTGCTTCTCCCACAGCCCAGAATGAAGATAACACTTCACAGCAGCACCCAGGTGTGTGACACCCAGCACCCAGTGACCTCCTCAGCAGTGGCTTCTCCTGGAGGGGATCCCCCAGTGCTGGTCTCCTGCTGCACCCCTGTAATTCTGCACAATATCCCCCTCAGACACTGTGCAGAATTACATGGGGGACACTTGTATGTCGTATCTGCAACATTCTGCAAACTTCTGCAAACTTCTCTTGCTCTTGCTGTGAGCTCAGCGTTTGCAGAATGTTTTGTAAATAGAAGGTGATGAACTGTAAATAGAGTCTGCAGCTCCTGTCTGTAATGTATCTAATTGTATCTATTATATGTTCCAGTGTCTGCAGAGTATCTAATGTATCTATTATATGTTCCAGTGTCTGGCTGAGCTCTGCTGCTAGAAATGAGCACTTCTGCAAAGGGGCTCAGTGCTTTCTTCTCAGATAACGCCACCTTCGGGCTGGAGTGTTTTTGCGCCCGTTTTTGCGCCTAAATGCAAAAGTCGCACGTGATGAATATCATTAGGCGCAGCAAAACATCTGGAATTGAACGATAGATGAGGGAAAGGTGGTTTTTTAGCTGCGCGGCTAATTTGACGTTTAATCGCAAAAAATGGCGCAAAAACGGTGCGCCTAAACGAAAAGGTGCAAAAACAACAGAAAAAACAAGTGATAAATGTGGCCCATTATGTCCAGAACTAGTGTTATTGCTCATGTACAGATACTGGGTTACAGATTTTTGCAACTTTTGTTGAGAGATGAGATACACTTTAGAGTCAATCTACCTTCAAAATCAACCATGATAAACCAGGGCACTTACTCATAGATCCAAGCACTGTGACTGTGGTAATCTCACACAGTGGGAGGGGGAAGTGCTCAGTGCACAGTATAACAGTCCGTGAAGCTACAGCACAGAGGGGCTCTGCTAATGCCCCCCTGAGCCCTTCTGGTTCATTAGCATAATTATAAAAATTGACTTAACAAATATAAGTACATTACCACAGTCACGGTGCCTTGATCTATGAGTAAGTGCTCCTGGTTTATCATGATGGATTTTGATGGTACATTTCCTTTAAAGGGAACCTGTCACCAGGAGACCCATTTTTAGCACGACCCCCGACCCCACAGATCATAGTAAATACACTGCCAAAGTGTATTTGTATAAAAATTAGGTTTTACAGAATAAAACCTATATGTTATATAAGAACCTTTCAATATTATGTGCTCAGTGACTAGGCACTTGTCACCTGGGAGTGGCTATAGAAGAGCATTCCCGCCCCACCCTTGCAAAACCGATCCTCCATGTGTCCTTTTCAAATATATTAATAACTCCCAGGGGGGCGTCCCTAAACCAAGTGATGGGCTGTTTCATATATTTGAAAAGGACACATGGAGGAGCGGTTTCCCAAGGGGCAGGGAATCCTCCTCTATAGCCACTCCCAGTAGACAACTGCCAAGTCACACAGCACATGGCATTGAAAGGTTCTATATAACTTATCTCTTTTTCTGTAAAACCTAATTTTTATACAAAAACTCTTTGGCAGTGTATGTACTATGCTCTGTGGGCACTGGGGGAGTGCTAAAAATGGGTCTCCTGGTGACAGGTTCCCTTTAAATGGGTGTTTCCATTTCAGCAAATTATTGTTTTTGTTTTTATCAAAACAAGTTATACAATTTTCCAGTATACTTTCTGTATCAATTCCTTACAATTTTCGAGATCTCTGCTTGCTGTCATTCTATGGAAATCTTCTATGTTTACTACTAGTGGAAAGAAATCTGGTGCACGGCTCGTTATATCACAGACAGTAATCAGAGCTGTGGTTTATAACGAGCCGTGCACCTGTGTGACCACTGTCATAGTTCTTTCCACGAGTAGTAAGCATAGACGCTTTCCATTGAATGACAGCAAGTAGAGATCTAGAAAAGTGTAAGGAATTGATACCGACAGTATACAGGCAGTCCCCAGGTTACATACAAGATTGGTTCTGTTGGTTTGTTCTTAAGTTGAGTTTGTATGTTTATTGTAGCCTAGGGCTAAAGTACAATAAATTACCAACATCCAGAGGTCCGTTTGTAACTAGGGATCGTATGTAAGTCGGGTGTTCTTAAGTAGGGGACCGCCTGTCCTGGAAAATTGTATAACTTTTTATCATAAAAAGAATAACATTAATTTGTTGTATAACACCCTTTAAGTGTTATATAGCTGAATAGGAAGCTATACAAGGTCAGTGGGTGTCCCCGGAGCCAAGCACCCACCATTCTGACTTGTACGTGTCCCTGCTTGACTTATAATGGAACGGCTTTACAATGACTGCTTTCCTTGGAACCTTGAATGTCCACATCTGCCGTCATCTTTTGTATCCTAAATATATTCCTACTGTGCAAAAAAAAAAAAACCCAAATGAAGCATCGAGATTGGGAATTATCTCTCCCCGCACCAAGTTGTTTTGGTTCATTGTCAGAGCGCCGGGCACAGGGCATGCTGTGTGCGTTATTAAACTTGCCTAATGTCTCGTGGGTATTTTTTCAAGTCGCTGCCAATCTTTATTCTTTTCAAAGATTGAAATGTTATCTTGGTTTTGTATAAAAAGGTGCAGCTTCCAAAACAGACGAGGGGCAGAGGAGGTTGGCAGCTCATAAAAGTAAGATCACACTGAGTCGAAAATTTCAATGAGAAAAAAAACACGAGCGTCTCAATAACAATGGCGCGGAACATCTTTGCCACTTGATATCGGCATCTAATAATACGAGACGGGGCCGGATGCGAGTGTTTTGTTGATTTAAGGTTCAGCTGCTTTCAGGCTTATTACTAGAATCAAAGCTTTATATCGAAAACGCTTCTCCTAATGCCAGATAAGAAAAACCCAAATTCTGTTCTTTGCTAGGGAAAGGAATTCAAATAAACAGCGTCCTGAAAAAACCGAGATATCCAGACACTCGAATGGATCTCAATATTTAAATGCCAAATGTCCCAGGTGGTCAGATCTTTTGCGCCCGTTTTTGCGCCTAAATGCAAAAGTCGCACGTGATGAATATCATTAGGCGCAGCAAAACATCTGGAATTGAACGATAGATGAGGGAAAGGTGGTTATTTTAGCTGCGCGGCTAATTTGACGTTTAATCGCAAAAATGGCGCAAAAACGGTGCGCCTAAACGAAAAGGCGCAAAAACAACAGAAAAAACAAGTGATACATGTGGCCCATGGTGTTCTATTGTCCCATGGCAACAGAAGCCTTTGTTTCCGTGTGCAGTGTCACATAACGCATAGGAAGTCGTCACAAGACTGCAAGTGACATCAACCAACTACTATCTTAATGACGCATCATTAATTATACCAAAGTATTAGATCTTTTCTGGAGTTTAAGCCCAACGGCACCCTACTTTCCAAAGAAAATATCCAGAATGCTTCTCGATTCAGGAGTTTCCTCCTATGATCCCCTCCCCTGTGTGGACGGTGCACCTTTTCAATACCCTTCCAAGAAAGTGAAGAATAGTCCTTGCCGTGAACATCCCGGAAGTGTTTTGACACTACCGAGATGCTACACAAGGTGTTTGAGATGTCTGATATGTGGCGTCTGATCCGCACTTTTAAAGGGCCGGTGGTGCATCCCACATACTGGGGGTCATTTACTAAGGGCCCGATTCGCGTTTTCCCGACGTGTTACCCGAATATTTCCAATTTGCGCCCATTGTACCTGAATTGCCCCGGGATTTTGCCGCACGCAATCGGATTGTGGCGCATCGGCGCCGGCATGCACGCGACAGAAATCGGTGGGCGTGGCCGAACGAAAACCCGGCGTATTTGGAAAAACCGCCGCATTTAAAAAACGAAAATTTGTCGCTTGGGAAGCGCTTACCTTCACCTGGTCCAGCTCAGTGTACTCCAGCGCGTTCCGATGCTTTTCAGCGCAGCAGCGCCACCTGGTGGACGGCGGAGGAACTGCCTTCATAAATCCCGTCCGGACCCGAATCCTGTTCAGAGAACGCGCCGCTGGATCGCGAATGGGCCGGGTAAGTAAATCTGCCCCAATGTGTTACAATTAATATATGTACCTATCTTATATCTGGTGTCATTGACAAAAGATGTGACAAAATTGTCTGTGCTTAAAAGTGGACACACCTTACAGATTTTGTGACCAGATTTATGGTTTCCTGGATAATGTAACCATGTGTATTCACTATTGGGTTTGTCGCTTTTGAACATGCTGGGGCTAACTTGATTGCCTATGGTGGGAGCCCGTTTTGAGCTGAACTTGATAAGATCCTGCAAGCACCTAGCCAGGCTGTCCTCCTGTTCTAATATTGGAACGTACTTTTTAATAATATTTTTAATTTTACTGAATTGGTTGCTATACGTTGTTACAAATGCAATAGGCCTCTGAGACTCTGTCGGGAGTGTGTTCCTGGGGTCTGGGTTTATATTGCCTTTCCCTTAATCTACCGCATACCTTGTCCGCTTCTAGATTAAATTTATGTGTATCTGAGCAATTACGCTTAGTTCTTATAAGCTCGCCTGTAGGGATGTTGTTAATGACATGACTTGGGTGGCATGATGTGGCTAACAATAGAGAGTTTCCTGCTGTGTCCTTGCGATATGGCATGGTTTCTATTTTGTTCCCATTGCCCTTCAACACGATGTCTAAGAAGGGTAATTCTGTATTGTCAAATGCGCCTGTGAACCTCAGGTTCATGTTGTTGATATTAATATATTCCTTAAATTGATTGAATAAAGATTCAGAGCCCTTCCAGATGAAAACCAGATCGTCAATAAATCATATGCAACATGTCTCGCTATAATCAGGTTGAATCTTGATCCTTAATCAATTGATTTCCACTACTAATTGTTGTGATCATTACAGGGGAAAGTTGGGGTGGATGTGCAGGACTTGAAAATCCCAATCCATTTCTGTTCATGGTAAACTTTTCCTAAACCTTGTATAAACTAATAGAAACCTTCTAAAGATGGTTGTACCTCATCTGCGCCATTATTCATCGTATTCTGGGGTTGCTGAGTGTGGATGGAATAAGACCCCAGACTATGACTGACGGCGCATCGCAACCACCCCAGACTATGGCTGATGGGCCTCTCCACCCCCCCGGATATGGCTGACTGGCCCTAACCACCCAGACTATGGCTGACGGCCGCTCTCAACCACCCAGACTATGGCTGACGGCGCCTCTCCACCACCACAGACTATGGCTGATGGCGCCTCTCCACCACCCTGACATGGTGACTGTGCCCTCCCCACCCCAGAAACTGATGGGATAACCTCGATAGTGACGGCCCCCTCCCCACACCAGACTATGGTCGACGGCGCCTTTCCATGCCAACCCCAGAACTATGGATGACTGGCGCGCACCACCACCACCCAGACTATGGCTGATCTCGCCCAGACAGCTGCTGTGCCCTCACCACCCCCAGATATGGACTGCCCCCTCCACCACCCACGACTATGAGACGACGGCGCCTCCACCCACCCCAGACTATGGCTGGATCGGCGCACCTCTCACCACCCCAAGACTATGGCTGACGGCGCCCCTCACACCAACCCCCGAGGGCTCACCACCTACTAGCGTGTGCCTCACCCACTTTCGACTCGATAGGACGGACTCCCCCATGGGCCAGCCCACCCCACACCCAACTATGTGCTGACGGCAGCGCACCTCACCACCCCAAGGATATGGTGACGGCGCCCCTACCACACCCCAGACTATGGCGACTGTGCCCCTTTTTTCCAGCCCACCCCACACTATGGCTGACGGCGCCCCTCCAACCACCCCAGGACTATGGCTGAGCGGCCTCCACCACTTCGAGTGCCTCCACACACCCAAGCTAGTGGCTGACTGGAGCCCTCCACCACCACCAGACTATGGGAACGGAGCCCCCCTCCAACCACCCAGACATTGGGCTGAACGGGAGCCCACTGGCCACACCCACCCACTCATAGGCTGACTGGCAGCTCCCTCACCACCACACTAGCTGAGGGCCCTCCCCCAGATAGGCTGACGGCGCCTCCATCCACACACCAGACATATGGCTGCGGCGCCCCCCAGACCACCCACAACTATGGCTGACGGGGCCCCTGCCACCCACTCCCAAGACTATGGCTGACGGAGCCTCAAACCCACCCCAGACTATGGCTGGCGTGCCGCCTCCACCACCCCAGAATGGGCTGAAGAGCGCCCTCTCCACACACCCCAGACTATGGCAACGGGATGCGCCCCTCACCACCACCCCAGACTGTGGCTGAATGTGCCCCTCCACCCACCGCCAGCTATGGTGAGTGGGCCCTCCCCCCAGACTATGGCTGATGGCGCCTTCGCACCACCCAGGACTATGGCATGATGCTGGCTGCCCCTCCACCACCCAGAGACTAGTGGCTGGAATGGCGCGCCTCCACCACACCCAGACTATGGCTGATGGATAAAGCTCATCAACCACAGCAGACATGTGAGTGGCTAGCGCCACTCCACAACCACCCAGGGACTATGGCTGACCGGCGCCCTCACCACACCAGACTTGGCTGACGGTGCCCCTCCACCAACCCGATTGGAGACGGCCCCCACTCCATTGGCTGATGATGCAGAACACGCCCAAACTAGAGCGGCCCCCCAGAGAGATGGCTTCGGACGGTAGCGCCTCCACCACCCCAGACCTATGGATGACGGGCCCTCACCACCCCAGACTTGCTGATGGCGACCCCTCCACACCCCAGACTGTGGCTGACGGCGAAGAAAAAAAGACAGGAGTATCGACTTACCTTTATGACCTCGCTCCTAACCCCCCACACCCACCTGCCTATCCCACGGCGCGCACTCACAACACCCCGGACGTCGCGGAACGACCTCCCCCCCCCGATTAGGCCTGACGACCCCTCCACCCCCCGCAGCTGCGGCCCTGCAACACCAGGCGTATGGCTGACGGCGCCCCTCCACCACCCCAGCTATGGCTGGCGGCAAGCCCTCCACCCACCGGACTATGGCTGACGGCGCACCCCACCACCCCAGCTTGGAGCTGACGGCGCCCTCCGACCAACACAGACTATGGGTGAAGGCCGCAATGCCACAACACCTTTCAGACTCTCCACTATGAACCCCCGTGACCACATCCATCCCCGCCCTAAATTCCTCCCTCCCTCTTTTAACTCAGGAATCCTCCCACTCGGCCGCCACTCCACCCCCAAGACTATGGCTGACGGCGCGACCCTCCACCACCCCAGATATGGCTGACGGCGCCCCTCCACACCCCAGACTATGACTGCGGCGGCCCACCACCACCCCAGGACTATGAGCGACTGTCGCCCCCCTCACCACCCCAGACACTATGGCTGACTGGCGCCCCGTCAACACCCCAGGACTATTGGCTGACGGTCGCCCCTCTGCCCACCACCCCAAGGACTATGGCTGATATGATGCCCCTCGAACACCCACCCCAGACTAATGGGGACTGGCCCCCTACCACCACCCCCAGACTATGGTAGATGGACGCCACTCCACCACCCCAATATTATGGCTCTCCTGGGACGGCGCCCCTCACACCCAGACTATGGCTGCCTGTGCCCATCCCCCCCCGATATGGCTGATGAGCGCCCCTCCACCACCCCAGATATGGCTGATGGTGCTCTCGACCACCACCCCGACTATGCTGCACGGGCGCGCACCTCCAACACCCAAGACTATGGTGAGACGGAGCCCCTCCACACCACCCAACGACATATGGCAGACTGTGCACCTCAACCCCAGATAGGCTGATGAGCCCCTCCACCACCCCAGATGATCTGCTGATGTGCCCCTCCAGCCACCACACAGGACTATGGTTGTATGGGTGCACTCCCTCCACCAAACCCCAGACCGTATGAGTGATGGGTAGCCCCTACCAAACACCCCAGACTACATGGACTGGAATGGTGCCCTCTCCAACCACCCCAGACTATGAGCTGACGGACCGCCCCATACACACCCCAGAACTATGGCTGATCGGTCGCCCTCATCCAACCCACAGATATGGCTGAGACGGGCGCCCCCCGCACCACACCCAAGATTCATGGTGACTGTGCCCCCTCACTCCCACAGGCTGAGGCTCACCCACAGACTATGGCTGATCGGGCTCTCCCACCCCAGACCTATGGGCTGAGAGGCCGCCCCTCCCACCACCCAGACTATGGGTGACGGCCCCCCCCGCCAGGGACTTATGCGAACGCGCCCCGATCAACCGCCCAGACGTATGCGGCTGACGGCAGCACAGGCGCGTCCCGCGAGTTAAATTTGCTTCTCCACCAGTAAAATCATTCCTTCAACTTTTCTAGCTCTTGTCAATATTTGGATCCGCAAACTAGGGAATTGGACTGCATCCGCCATCAAATTGGCACACGCCCACTATGCGGGTTGTATGAAATCAATCAAGGATACTATTAAAAGTTTTCCTCACTGTTCTCACTGGCCTAAATACACCATATAGTGAGAAGGACGACATTTGGTTAAGGACAGGCAGACGACTCCGTAATGTCGCTCAGGTGTGAGGATTGCACCCGAGCACCGCCAGAGCTGTCCGTCACATCGGAGGCGGCCTCCTGGCAGCCTGCGCAAACTAATGTGATTGCCTTTTGTACAGAGTGAATCTTGTTGTTAGATCTTTCTCAGGATACTTTCACGTATCTGTGATCCCTATCTATGTCAGAACAATTCTTAATTATCAAGGAGGATCACATTTTTGTTTTCTTTTTGTTTTCGGTGAAAGACCAGATACAGCAGACTTCAATATGAAAATCACGCCTATTCATTCTACTAGTCCATAAGTAGAAGTTAATGTATATCAAAGACAAGATAATCCAATATCTCTAATGTTCACTCAGTCCTCACAGCAGAGGGTCAACCACTGACACAACGGTGACCCAGAACCTTTCTCAGTCACTCAATGGTTGGAAATCCAATGGCTGGATAGAGAGAGGAGGGGAATCTTTTGTTTGAGAAACCTCTAGAAATGAAATTAGATCTTTGTTTCTTACATACAAAAATGTGTCCAATGATAACATCTAAGAACGCCACGAGGGAGAAGAAGCGTTTTCATGTTTTGAAGTGTGGAAAGGGCTTTAGTAAGGAAAACTTATCTTCTAGAACATGAGAGAATTCCACAGGAGAGAAGCATTTTTTGTACAAATGTGAAAAATGGTTTCAGACAAAAGGTCAAGTCTTATGAACGCATCTAAGAACTCACACAAAGAGAGAACCTTCTCTGTCCTGAATGCGGGAAGATTTTTAGCAGAAGGGCAGCCTGATTAGAACACTATACGCTATTCACACGGGAGCAGAAACCGTTTTTGTGTTGGAATGCGGAAATGTTTGTTTTACCAGAAAACAATGCTAACAGAGAATCATAGAAGTCACGAGAGGAGAAGCATTTTCATGCCCAGATGTGGGGACATTTTTAGACATAATGTATCTGAAGGGACATCTGAGAACTGACACTAGTCCGGAGAGAAGCCATACTATGTTCAGAATGTGGGAAATGTTGTGCGCTCAAAATCAAGTTCGTGAAGCATCTGAGAATTCACACGGGGGAGAAACAATTTCATGTTTTATGATGTGGAAAGAACTTTCGCCAGAACGCAGCATGATAGAACATCACGGATTCACTCCAGAGGGAAACCATTTTCATGATATAGTGGTGGAAATGTTTTGGTCCATAGATCTTATTTCGTCAGAGAACTCTGAGAAGGGACAAATGTTGTTTCTCACATCATAAAATCAGTTGTAAACTTGCTCGGATATAGGGAGTAACCTGAGTGAAGTTGCCCCCCTCCCCACTCCCATTAAAAATGATAGCGGCACAAACCAGCACAACATAGCACTAATGTTTGACACCAGTTTGTTTGATCGGTTAATGTGGGGGGGGGGCGGGTTGAGCTTTGACCTTAATTTTTTGTTCATATATTCAAAAAAAATGCAGCAAAAACAGAACAAACATAGCAGAATGATTCAGCACCAGGTTTTGTTTGATTGGGGCAATTGTGGGGGGGCTGGTTGACCTCTGGAAACTTTCATTAATATCTTAAAAATGACAGCGGCACAATGAAAATTCTGCTGCACAACAGCAAAAAGTAGTACAAGGTTTAACACCAATTTTTGTTTGATATGAACAAGGGGGGGGGGGGGGGATTTCACTCAGGTAGGTTTTTTTTTTTAGAGCGAGTTGAGGGTGTGCCTAATGTCATGTGACATCATCAGCAGGTCCTTTAACCTATTTTCATTAGGCAACTGTACCCATGCAATATCTGACACCACAAAAAAATAACAGGCATGGACTTTCTACTCCTCGCCATACAGGCTGTGATTCCTTTGCTAAGATGTCCTGTGATTTAGTGTGATATATGCTTGATGTTCTAGTTTGCTAATGTTAGAAGGATATAGGGCCTGCATTAATGTCACCCGTTCACGTGGAATTACTGCTGCATGCAGAGAAAGAAGAGAGGAGGGCTGCTGGATGTGTCCCGATGAGGCCACGCCCATATTCAATTGCCCATAGACATCGTTTTGGATACCGGGTGTAAAAATATAAAGTTGCAATATATGAGAATCTGAGGTGAAACAATTTTAGCTAATAGGTCAGTTTGTACTAGTAGATTTATGGGGACCTGCCCATGTAAAAAATTTAGCGAACAGTTCCCTTCTAAGCATTGAGAGGACCTGCTTTCTAGCGATTTTCTGACACATGTATCTCATATTAAAAAAATGAAACTGATACTTTTTGCTCTCTTATAAACAGAGGTAGTTTTTATCATCTTAAATGGTTGGCCACATATATATGTAAATTGTCCATGTGGCTTTAGATGCCTTGGGGATAATTCGAATGTTCATCAAGTGATTCAGCTGTCCTGCTACGTACTTTTGTGCGTGTGCAAAGACTCAGTGGATCTTTGTTTACATGTACTGATAGTGATAAATAGTTAGGTCATCCCTGCTCCCCCTTCTCTGTGTCGTCAGTGAGAAGGACACAAGAGCAAGGCCCTGGGTGAGGAGGGTACTGGAGGAGATAAGGACCCGTCACATTGGCTGCAATTAAAAACATGGATTGAAAAAAATGCTCTGAGGGTTGGGGCACAGAACACACAGCCCTCATAGGAATGTCAAAGTCACAATTAAGGCTATATTCACAATGCCGCTGCCCACGTACCATACTACGCGGGACACATGCCCCTCTCCATAGAATATATATGGAGCCACACACGGTATCAAGAGAAAGAGAGGACAAGATGAATTGATGGATTTTCGGGGATCTTGATCTCTCTCTCTCGGTGGCAAACAGGCGGCCAGGCAAGATGATGCTAAACAGCAGTTTGGACCCAGTTCTGGGAACTTTGCAGGGTTTTCAGATGATAGAAACTCGAAAAAGGCAGGAACAGAATGGAACACAAGGAATGATTCATTTAGTTAGGCTCATCGCTCCGTGAACATGAAGCTACGAGACTCTTCTTATTAAAGTTCACAATGCCAGAGTGTGTTCCTCACATTTCTCTAAAAAGTATCATGTGCTGGGGGCCTAGTTCTGTGGTGACCGGTAAGCTGGTCTCTTACTATGTGTAGGAGTCATGATGGTGTGGAGGTTTCTCTTTACTGGAACCGTCAACTAGGGGACCTCAGCAGTCTCCTGCACTTCCTCCACCATTGTCTCTGCAGCTTTCATGATTATCGAAATCAAGAAGCCCCATAAGAGCGCACCTACTCACTGTCATGACACCGACTGAGGGGATAAGGAACCTTATATATCGAGTATAAGCCTAGTTTTTTCAGCACAAAAAGTGCTGAAAAACCCAACTCGGCTTTACTCGAGTCAAAAAATAATCAAAAATCACCTTTCCGGCGGCCCCCGTAGATTAAGGTGCGATCCATCCACTGCAATGGTATTGTTGTGCTGCACAACGGGGGGGGGGGGGTTTATACACTGGGGGCGGGTCCTATCAGGCATCATACACTGGGTGAAGGGGACTGGCAGGCTATTATACTGGGGAGGCTGTGACCAATGCATTCCCACCCCCCCCCCCGGCTTATACTAGAGTCAATATATTTCCCTTTTTTTGTGGTAAAATTAGGGCCTCGGCTTACTCTCTGGTCGGCTTATACTCGAGTGATATAGAGTACCTTTTTTACATTTATCTAATAATTAAACGCGCAGCACAGAGCCGCGGCAGATTCACAGTGTGATGCTGGGAGACTACAGCGCTTGCATCAGGGTGCATCCAATCTTTTCTGCATCTATATCCCAGGACAACCCGGGTCAATGCCCAGAAACTCTAATCATAAGACTATCCTGCGCAATCCAGAGCGGTGTGAGTATGTCACAGCAATTGAATCATTTATAAAAAACCTATAGTGGAAGTATCTGTATGGATCAGGAGATTTCCCGTCGCCAGATCTTGGGATAATCCAGATTCCAAGAAAGTTGATAAATTGCGCCAGTGGCTGGGACGAATTTTTTCAATTACTGTATATACCTCGAGTATAGCCACCAGAGTATAAGCCGAGACCCCAATTTCAACACAATAAACACGTGGGAAAACCTATTGACTCGGTATAAGCCGGCGAGTGGGAAATGCATGGTTACGCCTCCCAGTATATAGTCTGCCAGCCCCTGTAGCATACAGCCTGCCAGCTGTAGTAGGAAAAAAAAATAACACTGTCATCTTTCCGATGTCCCCCATAGGTCCTTTTCGATCTCAGACAGAAAAGGACCTTTGGTGGTGACGTCAGAAAGGTGAGTTTTTCTTAGTTTTGTTTTGTGACTCGAGTATAAGCCGAGTTAGGGTTTTGAGCACACATTTTGTGCTGAAAAATCAGGTTATACTCGAGTATATAAGGTAATGCGAATACCGTATATACTCGAATATAAGCCTAGTTTTCAGCACAAAAAAATGTGCTGAAAAAAACTCACTCGGCTTATTACTATTGGAGTGAAAAAAAAACACAACCTTTCTGTCCCCTCCGCAGATCTTCTGTTTCATAGACCGGCAGTGTTGGAGGTCCGTGCAATGTCAGGTTCTGAGGTCAGCTGCAATAGTTTGTGTGGACCAGACAGCCGGGCTACCACTCGATGTTGTCACAGGTGGGGCTGCATGGACCTGCCGCTTGCTCCGGGATGGATAACACAGAAGACTTGTGCGGGACCGAAAGGTGAGCTTTAACTTTTAACAGGGCTGCTGGCTGCTATATATGGGGGGGGAGGGAGCTGACTGCTATATCTGTGGGTGTTGGCTGCTATGTACTGGGGAGGGTGGCTGTGACAAATGCATTTCCACTCTCGGCTTACTCGAGTCAATAGGTTTTCCAGTTTTAGTTGTAACATTAGGGGCCGGCCTTATGTGTCGGGTAGGATTATACTCATCGTAGATATGTAATTTCCAACCCCCATCCCAGGTGGATAGCACCCCCACATCCATAGATTTGGTCTCACCATTCCCGCCTCACGTGAGGGTCCCGGTTACATCTAGAAGACTAAAACAAGGGGGGGAAGACAGCACCATTCAGCTCTTCTTCCAGTCCTCCAGGTGGTCACGGGTATACGGTAAAGCCCACACGAAGATAAGCCATTCAGAAGTAGCACAGGATTCCAGCACGATCACGGAGGACGCTGTGAAAATTTCAAAGCCTTTATTTCATAGGTAGAGTCCACAAAACAGGCAGCACATGGACGTAGATAGACCACGCGAGTTCGTCGGTTAGACTTAATCCGGTTCCCCACCACCAAGAGCATAGACGGAACTATTTAAACCCTGTGAGATACACCTGTTGGACGGGGTGTGGATCACGTGACGCACAAAAGGGAAGTAACGAATTTTCGTCATGCCTCTCATGGCGTGAAATACAGTTGTGATCGACAACCAATCCAATACAATAAAAACATGTATAAGACATAACTTGTTATAGGAAACATGATATACAGAATGCATACATTCCACGCGTATGGGATAATTATTATAGCGAAACATGGTGCCTATGATTTTAGTCGCGTGACGAGGGAGTTTTCTACTCAATACCCATTTGGCAATGCCTATTACAATACACATTTAACATGACACTACAATAATATAAATAGCACAACCATATTGAAATGGGACTGTTACATATAATGTTGCATGGTCACAAAATAATACAACAGATAGGAAATTTCCGCTCTAATATAAATTGAGCATAAAGTGTGCATTATCACAAAATGAAGTTTTACCTCAAATAATATAAAAATGGGCCCAATTATCACTTTTGTGCGCCTAAGTGTAGTATGGCGCATAAATTCGGGCGCACTGTTTTGCCAGAATTATCACAAAGCTACAACCATCTGTGATAAGTATATTCTGCCTCCTCCTAGTATTAATCAACTTTACTTAACACAGTTTAGGCGCCAGTTTAGGCGCATGTTAGATTCGGGGCATTACATGTGATCCTCTACAAGCCTCTCTGCTTCTCCCCATCCCAGAATGGAGATAACACTCACAGCAGCACCCAAGGTGTGGGACACCTGCACCAGTGACCTCCTCAGCAGCACCCAGTGTGTGACACCCAAGCACCCAGTGACTCCTCAGCAGCACCCAGGTGTGTGACACCATGCACCCAGTGACCTCCTCAGCAGCACCCAGGAGTGTGACACCCAGCACCGTGACCTCTCAGCAGTGGCTCTCCTGGAGGGATTCCCCCAGTGCTGGTCTCCGCCCACTGCCCTGCTCACCCCGTAATTCGCACAAACGACACTGTGCAGAATTCCATGGGGGACACTCTTGTTGTAGTATCTGCAAACATTCTGAAATTATGGACAGTTCTTTCTCTTTGCTTGAGCTCAGGAGTTTTGCAGAGTTGTTTGTAAATAGAGGGATGAACGCATTTATGTAAGAGTAGGCTGCCGTCCTTTCTGCAGAGTATCTAATGATCTATATATGTTCCGGGTGTCTGGTTCGAGCTCTGTGCTAGAAAGGAGTGTTCTGCAAAGGCGCTAGTGCTTTCTCAGTTTACGCCACATTCGGGATGGAGTGTTAAGATGGATCCAGTAGGAGAGATCCCCCAGAGAGATGTCCCCGTCCTCCACATTCCCAGGACTGGCCAGGAATAAAGCAGGAGGTCCCACCCGATCATCAGGTAGGAGAAGCTGAGATCTGTGACTCCTCTATAGACGGGTGTAATGGCCTCGGCAGCAGTGCAGTATATACTGTGGGATGTGTCTCATGTTGGTTCTGTTCGGCTATGAATATTTTCTGGTTTCATAACATCACGTGGCGGCTCCCTCTGTAGTGTCGCTGCTCTTACAGTGAAGAATCCTGTATATGATGACAGTGATGGGGTCTTCTCTGTGTATAGGAGATGCGACAGGCGTCAGTGTAAATATTCTGTACATTTATAATCACAGGACCCCTAGTTTGCTGGGGCAGTTGTAATTGTCCTTCCCTCGGCTCCAGCCAGGTTGTGGTTGCTGTTTTCTCACCGACTGCTCAGGGATGGGCCTTAAGTCTCAGTGGTAACAGGATCAGCGGTGGCTCCTTGGAGTCCGGATGACATTGTTCCTTGTAGTTCAGTGTAGGCCGGTGGAGGCCACTGGAGCCCAACCAGAAAAGCATCTTTATTGTGAAAGCTGTTTCTGAATAATCTCAGATCTGGAGGTGATGATCACAATTTTCACAGATAGATGCAGATAGATCACTTTGTGGAGCAAAACGATTCATTTGTGTCAACATGCAAAACACTTGG
>WNYA01000016.1:547287-562161 GCA_019512145.1 Engystomops pustulosus
ATGACATCACGTGGCGGCTCCCTCTGTAGTGTCGCTGCTCTTACAGTAAAGAATCCTGTATATGATGACAGTAATAGGTCTTTCCTCTCTGTTTCGGGGGTAGGGGAGGTGGTAAATAGATCTCTGTATTGTCCCTTCATATTCTGTACATTTACTAAGCACAGTGCACCCCAACTAGTTATTACACCCGCCTCTCTGTGATCTATGGAGTCTTCCACCACCCGGGTGGTCTCTTGTTATATATACAAACCAGCGGTGCTGTCCAGCTACAGCAGGAGTTGCAGCCAGTAGCAGCAGTGCGGCTGTGTCAGGCTTGTGGTTCTATGAGCTACAGACTTGGAGATACAGACAGTAAACATAAAAGGCAGGAATAGGATTTTTGTCGGCAGCTTGGTTGAATGTTGATCCTTTCTGATCCTTCTTTGATGGTCTCATCTCTGTAATATTTGATACCTAGGAAAGTCGTGGTGGAATGACAAGTGGACTCCCACATCCCACATCAGCGGATGGTAAGAGCCTTCCACAAAAAACTTTCAAAAAATTGTCTCCTTATTATCATATCAGACGGAGGCGCCATTATAATGCCAAGAGAACACCTGGAAGGGGCATCCTCCTCGAGACACACGCTCATCTGACCACATACTACGTAGAGCCCATCCTCAGCCGTACTTTCACAGATGTTATTTTCCATAATTTTTAAAGGGGATGTCCAGATTTTCAATAATTTAGCTGCTTTGTACATAAGCAGGGCCTCACCTGATCTCTTTTCTTCCCTTGTGTCCTATTGTCTCCGAAATCTTGACCTGGTTATGAGGATCATATTTTTTTGTTATTTTTTTTTACAGGTGAAGACAGAATCAGAGACTCCCATGAACATCTCCTCTTATCTCCCTATCATGAAGTAGAAGATAATAATATGACACAAGATAATCCAATATCTCCTAATGTCCCCTCAGTCCCTCACAGCGAAGCTCCATCCACTGACACCACCGGTGACCAGGAGCCTTCATCCAGTCACTCACTGATTGGAAATTACCAAAATAGACAGAAGGAAATGTTTCTAGGAGGGATACCCTTAGAAACTAAATTGGATCCTTCTTTGTATGAAATGATTTCCAATGCTGAGAGCCAATTTTCATGTTCTGAATGTGGGAAAAGTTTTAACCAGAAATCAATTCTTGATGAACATCAGAGAACACACACAGGAGAGAAGCCATTTTCATGTTCTGAATGTGGGAAAAGTTTTAACCAGAAATCAAATCTTGATGAACATCAGAGAACTCACACAGGAGAGAAGCCATTTTCATGTTCTGAATGTGGGAAGCATTTTAGTAAGAAATCAAATTTTATATTACATCAAAGAATTCACACAGGTGAAAGACCATTTTCCTGTACAGAATGTGATAAGTGTTTCAGACAAAAATCAGGTCTTGTGAAGCATCTAAGAACTCACACTGGAGAGAAACCATATTCATGTTCTGAATGCGAGAAAAGCTTTAGCCAAAAATATCATCTGAGGGAACATCTACGAATTCACACCGGGGAGAAACCGTTTTTGTGTTTGGAATGTGGGAAATCTTTTATCCAGAAAGCAATGCTCGCTAGACATCACAAATGTCACCGGGAGGAGAAGCCATTTTCATGCCCAGAATGTGGGGAGTATTTTAGACACAAATCACATTTGAAGGAACATCTGAGAACTCACACAGGAGAGAAGCCATATTCATGTTCCGAATGTGCGAAAAGTTTTACTCAAAAATCAAGTCTTGTGAAGCATCAACGAGTTCACACGGGGGAGAAACCATTTTCATGTTCAGAATGTGGGAAATGCTTTGCTGATAGATCTGTTTTTGTTAAACACCAAAGAACTCACAGAGAAGTGACGGCTCTCAAGTCCTGACTTGTTGGGAATGATTTCGGTTAAAGGAAATCAACCATTTGAAAAAAAAATGTAAAAATCTAGAAATACTCATCTCCGCATCTCTTGATGTTGATCCCAGCGTTGCCCACCGCTAGTCTTCACACGCCTAGAAAAGAAACTTATAATTAGCAGCCCGGTGCACAGAACAAGATGTCCGGGGTACCGCGCTGCTAATTATGCATGACCCCACCCCTGTCTCACGTGACGTCACCTCCCTCTCCCTTGTTCCTGTGCTCCTTCCTGCTATAAGTATTATAAGTTTCTTTTCTAGATGATCCCGGTGCGTCAAGACTAGCATCAGGAGAGGAGAGGAGGTAAGTATTTCTAGTTTGTTCTTTTTTTCAAATGGTTGATTTCCTTTAAAAGTAAATAATATAAGAATTTACACAGAATACATTTTTTTCGATTGTGGCAAATGTTTTAGCCGACATCATCCATCTAAGCTCTCCTGCGCACGATCATTATTTTTCTATGTCCGCAAATGTAATGACCGTGTGTAATCTGTATTTAACCCGTGTCACGGCTGTTTGCCTGCATAGTTGGTCCGTGTGTAATCCGTGTGTAATCCGTGTTTTCCAGGAAGCCAGTGACTGAACTAGGCCACCATTAGGCTCAGACACGGTGCGTGAGGCAGCCGCAAAAAAAAATGTCCGTAGCATCGGGGAAGAAACGTTTGTGTGCAGGAGAGCTAAGAATTCACACCAAAGAAAAAAACTTTTTTATGCTCCGAATCCTGAAAGAGTTTAGGCAACAACTTAAGAAATGTCACATAGGAGAGAAGACATGGGGGCTTATTTACTAAGGGTACACGGAGCACATTTTCGTTGGGTTTCCCAATCCGTTTTGCTCTGCATCGCACCGGGGATTGTATCGCACGCGATCGGATTTTGGCGCATCGGTGCCGGCTTGCACGCGACAGAAATGGGGGGGCCAGACAGTCGGACAACCCGACGGATTTGGACAACGCACAAGATTTAACATTTAGAATTGTGTGGCAAGACACGCACCGGGAAGAAGAAGGTGAACTCCGGCGGACCTCGGCGGGGAAGCGACGGATGCAGGAACTCGGGCGCATGAGTTTCATGAATCGCGCCGGACTTCATCCTTGTCGGAGTGTCCGAAACGGGGATCGCGACAGGACCTGGTAAGTAAATTTGCCCCATAATGTTAAGATTATTGATGTTTTAAGTGTAGACATTATCAATGTAGACATTCATTGTCCCAATTTGCATTTCAAGATGGAAATACTGAATAAAAGCGATCGTCCTTGTGATCAGTAGAATATATTGGTGTTTTTATCAATTCCTTATCTGTTTGGGCTTTAGCACCATCCTCTCTGTTATGTTTGTACTGACTCTGTGTTTGCCCTTTGGAGCAGGTAGGGAGCATTGGCCAATGGTCACCTACCGCTTAGGGCAGGCTGAACACTTAGTGAGGGACTTCTGGGAAGGGGGTTTAGCCTAAGGGCTCACTGTCCTTGTCTGTCCATTGGGTCCATTCAACCTGTTCCCTTCATTATAACAAGTTATTAAACTTTCTCCTGGTTCAGAATGACAACCGTTCCATACTGGGTAATGGTTTGGTAGGCCTGGTTTCTGAGCTGGCAAACCGGAATTATATCCATTCACAACATCAGGCAAAATCTGCTGTAGCACTTCTGGTGGTCCAACACTCCCCCAAATTTGAAATGTTTTGACAGTCAGGTCTGCTGTATTTTGGATGAACCCCCTTACATCCCAAGCCAAGAATGTGGGAGTGGTGATCTTGGCCCTGGAGAGGAAGAGTGGCCATCCCTGGATCCATCATTTTTGATCCCTTGGGCCCATTTAGGATTTCTGCTTCCAAAGTCTTTAATCGTATCCATCCAACAAAGCATGTAGATACGTAGGCACTGTGTGACATTGAACTGGTGTGACCCATCTCTGAAGGCGTTGTTTAAATGGGGCCACTTTAAGACACCTGGGTTGGTCATCCCGTTCTACATTCCACAGCACAAATCATGGACCTAGTGGTTCAGATTAACCAAAGATTCAGGAATAGACGCAAAGCTAGAATGGAGTTTGATTGTTCCTAAAAAAAAAATCTGTTCCTCCTCATGCTATACCAAAACAAGAACTGGAAATTATGGTAGCTAAAGCCAGGAGGAAACACTATCTCAAGAATTGTGGTAAATCAGGACACTTCCTGTGGAGCTGCCCCATCTGACCCAAGTCATCATTGGAAAACGAGTCATAGTTGGAGCAGCCACTAAGGTATCGTCAACTCTTACAGATTTCAAATCTTACTCCCGCATAAGCCTTACGACTGTGGCATCGAGCTCATTCTGCGATCTAATTTCCCCAATGTAATGGAATACTTTTCGGGGGAAATCCTATTATTGAACAAAAGCCTTTAGGGAATTAGAGACGGTGAATAAGACAAAATTTACTTGGCTCCTTCTTTGAGATGACATCCAACGGAGAATCCAAAAAATTAGGGAAAGGGGTGGAAGAGAACGGGCCCTCTATCTGACCCAGACAGACCACGTAAAGCTTTTGGTTATTTCTTGGCAGATTAAAAATTAAAGTGCAATAATAAGAAAAATAACAAACAAAAACTCAAATTGTAAGGGCAGCTGCCTCCTTATTGGGGTACAGACCCAGCCACACTCACTGGAGTCTTTGTGCTCATGGAAACTGGGGTGAACACGGCTGACTTTAGACAATGCATGGCATCACTGGCCACTAGGGCAGCACTGTAACTACTTGAGCATGGGGACAGCACTTTAACTACTTAAGGGCAAAAATGGCTACTGAGGCCACCCTGTGACTACTTGGGGCAGAACTGGCTATTAGAGAAGCCCTGTGACTACTTGGGGCAGAACTGTGACTACTTGGAGGCAGCACTGGCTACTGTGGCATGGGGGCAGCACAGTGACTACTTGGGGTAGGACTGGCTATTGCTGGGGCATAATGGCAGAGCTAGCCATTGGGGCATGAGGGGCAGCACTGTGACTATTTGGGGGCAGAACTTGCTAATGGGGCATGGGTGCAGTACTGTGACAACTTGGGGGTAGACTGATTAATGCTGAGCCAGATGCTGTGACTATTGCCACTGTAATTGTGTAATTGTGATCTAAAGCGGAACAACAGAACACTATTAAATTTGTCATAAGAAGGTGGAGAAGATGATGATAAAATGAGGAACCAAAAATGTTTGTGATTCTAAATCTTTAGAGCTCAGTTCTTGTGGGAAGAAGCTGCCATATCTTCCAGATAGAAGAAGATGAATGAGAAATCCTCCAGCCAAAGACGTCATGTGTGAGTTGCCAGATTTATAGTCACAATTCTGCACTCATTACACAACACTGAGCTTATGTTTTCATGTACATATATAGTCATCCATGTCTTTATACATATATATACATGGCCGTGATGCTTAAAGGGGTTGTCCAGGCTTGTATAAGCCTGTGTAAGTGTTACATGGACCACAGCAAGGACCTGCAGTGGCTGATGTTCTGGTTGTGATGCCCCTCTGCGCCTCTGTGTAAATACAGACTGGGAGTGATAGGAGACACAGCACTGGACTGGAGCAGTGGGGGAGGGGTACAACTGCTCCCCCCCCCCCCAGCCCCTTTAATTTATGCATGGCACTGTATATGTTAGTGGGTCAGTGGCTTAGGGTTAGTGGGGCTAGGTTTAGTTGGCTTAGCGTTAAGGGGACATTTAGGTTCCTGGTGGTTACGTTCACACGCTGCATTTGAATTACATTTAGAAACACAATTCATCACAATTGGGGAGGAGCTTATCCCGATCGCCCGTGCACAATGCAAACCTCGCGGTGCACCTTCCCGATCACAAATGTCTCACTGTATCTGCAGATGTGATCAAGATCACTCCTCCCCATTGTGCAAAATGTCATTCAAGTACAGAGTGTGAACACAGCCCGAGTGATGGGCAAAACGCATCAGACGCATCCGTTCTGTGTTCTGTAAGTAGTAACGTGTTTGTCTGTTATTATTAATAGCGATGAGTAACGAGGTCACACATCACAAGCTGCTGCTACTAGCAAAATGTAATTACATGTGATGAAACATTCGGGCCCAAATACATTTCAAAACACAAGGAAAACGCATTGTGTGAACGCAGCCGGAAGCTCTGGTTATGAATCTCATGCGAGCGGTGGATCATTGGAAAGACTCCTCCCGGGTCCGGTGCTGATCACTTCTAGTAACGGGCTGGGAGTTAGGGGCAGAGGCGTTAGCTGGATGGTACCAATAGGGGGCGCAAAGCACTGAGAATGCCTAGGGCAGCACCAACACTGAATGTAGCCCTGATTATAGCGCCATCCCACCATGGTGCAGATGTACTACCACCACTGCGACACTTTCTTCACTTCTACCCTTCAGAGCAGCATCGGGTAAGCGACTTCCGTCCTTTCTATCACCTCCATTTCCTATACAGGCAGTCCCCGGGTTACATACAAGATCGGTTCTGTAGGTTTGTTCTTAAGTTCAGTTTGTATGTAAGTTGGAACTGCATACTTTATAATTGTAACCCCAGACAAAATTTTTTTGGTCTCTGTGACAATTGGATTTTAAAAATGTTGGATTGTCATAAGAACCGGGATTAACAATAAAGCTTCATTACAGACGCCTGTGATAACTGTTACAGCTGATTATTGTAGCCTAGGACTAAAGTACAATAAATTACCAATATCCAGAGGTCCGTTTGTAACTAGGGGTCGTATGTAAGTCAGATGTTCTTAAGTAGGGGACCATCTGTATTCACATTCGGGATGTTGCAGAACCTCTTTAGAATATTTTTAAGTCTCCCATTTATTTTGGCTGCTTTGTCCCAGTTTTTTCCATGAAGCTCCTCCCTTACAGCGTTCGTTGTCCTCCTCTTCCTCTATTTATCACGCATTTTCCCTAAAACCAATAACGTCGTGGTCAGGAGGTCGACCCTCTAACATCTCTGTCTCGTCACATCGACTGATCTGTAGATACTACTTATATACTAGTGACTACAGGACCTGTGGTGATGTCATAGTCATGTGATCAGTCACGTAAGGGGAGGAGTAAAAGTGCGTGGAGGTCTCACTTCCTGTCATGTGACCAGTGTGATGTCATCCAAGGTCCTTTATACCGTCTACCCCATGTACGTATCTGATCGCATGTCACTGCAGGTCCTGTAGCCTCTGGAAGGTCCTGCGCAGGTCAGTGATGGATGTGTTGTCTTGTTATCGTTGTCAAGTTTATAGGGGAAATTTTTATCAAGGTTTGTAGATTTCTAGTCCTGAAATAATCGCATTTCTTTGCGTACCAACATTCATTCTGAATTTTTTCCCTACTTACGCCCCCTCCACATCAGGGCGGCGTGAAGGGACCATGCCGGGCGGCGGAGTGGACCTTCCTGCCCCGGGCCTGCGCACTAGTATAGCCTGCGCCGGTTCAGGCAGGTGATATATAGAGGAGCAGGAGGCACCAGGACCCGTGTAATGTTCAGGGGGCAGCGCCGGCCCTCTGACCCCTCTGTGACTACATTTGGCACTGACTTTTTCACCTTCATTTGTTCATCTGTACAAATCAGGTAATTTGTAGGAGCCGTGGGTGGTTTCATGTCCCAAATCGCCCTGACAGGTCCTCTTTAAGCTTTCATTGTACCTGAACGGATGTGGTGGGAGGGGGGATACAATGAGAAAGACCACCGGACCCCTCATTGCTCTATGACCCTGTGAACACCTTTTCTGATGTCTCGCCCCGTGGTTTGTGGCCTTCGCTTTGAAATCTAATTTACAATATTCTTAATTGTGATCTATACAGTTAACTCTTTCTTAATTGATTTTATTTTGGGCAGATACTGTGTTTTTGTTACTGTTGAGTAAATGTGTGACCCTACAACATCTATCTCATGGTGACAGCAGGAGCAACTTATAGTCTTCTACTACATATAATGTCCCATGAGTCAACAGCTCTAAAATCCCAAAACAACTATTACGATGGTCTGTACACAGTTATCCCGCGATGTTGTATGTAATCAGCCTTTCCCTACTCCAGGGTCTCTAATGACTCATCACACCCCGATGCTAGGACCCGTCATCAGCGACCCGCAGGGAATGGAGCAGGACCAGAACACCGGCTGCCCGGATCTGGACCTCCCTAGAGATCATCTACGGGATAACTGGAGAGGTGAGAGTCTCCCAGGACACGGCTCTTATCTCTAGGAATACAACAGGGAAATGCACTGGAGGGTGAAGGATTCTTAGGATCTATGTAGTGATCATGTCTCCCCATACACAGATTACACAGTAGTGAAGAAGTCGTCGGTGTGGTGTGTGACCCCCCGTGTATTCAGGAGGATGGACCCGAGCCAAGCCCCATCACCCAGCCTCCTCCTCATTCACTGATACATGAGCAAGAAGATCCTAGAAACTTACCTCCAGGATCACTGAGCTGCTGAGCGGAGAGAGGGGAGCGATGCGCGGAATGCTGGGGATGATATAATAACACAAGGGAGGGGGTCCGGTGATGACGTGTCATTGTGTGGTCGGTTCCATAAGATGTCAGGATGTGGCTGTCTAGTTCTCCAGGAGGAGTGGGGTATGTAAGAAGGACACAAGGACCTGTACAGGAGGTCATGATGGAGGACCACCAGCCCCCTCACATCACCAGGTAAGAGGAGACCTTCCCTGAATGTAAGGAGAGAGTCAAGCCAGATTCCCCCATCCAATGCTCATCACATGTAGACAATGTATCAGTCACTGTGTTATGTCCATAGATGGATCCAAGTAGGAGCAGATCACCACCCCAGAGAGATGTCCCCGCGCGCCCAGATTCCCAGGAGTGCCGGAATAAAGCAGGAGGTCCCACCGCAGCATAGGGGCGGAGAAGCGGACGGTGAATCCTCAGTTGACGAATCGAGTAATTCCTAGTATCTTCATGTGATTATAAGACAATATTAAAAGTTATATTGACTATTGGGGTATAAGTTATATAGTTGTTCGGCCCTTGGAACTATTTGTATTATTCGTCCCCACAGTTCTGGGGTCTCAGAGTTTTTTCTTTCTGGTATGTTTGTGGAGAGGCTGTGTGTGTCCCCATCACAGCGCGCTGCCTTAGCAGCAGCGTTAAGGCCAGTAGCAGGGGCACCGCTGGTATAGGTTGTGAGTTCTGTGGAGATACAGACACATAGGATTTGTATCTGAGTTTGGTGAATGTTTGACTTTTCTGATTCCTCCTCGTAATGTGTGATCCTTACAGGAGAGTTGGGGTGGAATGGACCAAGGACCGAGAATCCCAAATCCGGTCAGGTTCATGGTAAGAGCCTTTCCCAAATCTCTATAAACTAATCGAATTTCAAAAATTTGTCTATTATCATATGTTGTCTCTTTATGTTAGTGCGCCCTCATGTAACAACCTGCTTCCAATCTTGGTGTGAAACAACCTGATGGTTGCCATTGCCCCTAGATCGGTGGTCTCCATGACCGAGCCATCGCTGAATACCTGCTAAGGAACATGGCAGAGAGTCATGCACGGCCGGCATTAGAAAAAAACTAATGCCAGGTACGTACCTTAGTCAGAGCTAGACAGCGGACCTAGCAACGGGAGCCCCCCCCCCCCCCCCCATGCTAGTATGCACGCTGTAATGGATCCATGCAGTTGCACCTTCCATAATGCCTGCAAGGGTCGACAACCGCCCCCCTCGCAGCGGCAGCCTCCGCCACAGCCCCTCGCGCGGGCCTCCGCCACAGCCCTCCTCGCAGCGGCGCCCTCCGCCAAAGCCCCCTCGCAGCGGGGGCCTCCGCCACAGACTCCAGCAGGCGGCGCTCTCGCCACCAGCCCTCGCACAGCGGCGCTCAGCCACAGCCCCCTCGCAGCGGCGCCTCCTCCAACCGCTCGCCCTCGTAACAAGGTTGGGGACCACTTCCCGAGAAGATTGATGGCAGTGGAGGTCGCCGTGATGCTTTGTAGTGCGGATGGATTCTAGTAACACAATTGTGGTGGAATAAGCACATTTGGCAGTAGACCCAATGGGGCAAATGTACTAAGGACCTTGCGCCAGTTTTCCGTCGGACTTTGCATGTTGTTTCTAGTGCAAACTGCTTGCACAGGTATAAGACGTGTCTGCACCACAAATGTGTCGCACGCAAACCTTTTGTTGCACAGCTGCACTATTCTTCATACAACACAAATTAGGCGGTGATCCGCTGCTCAGTCGGTGCACCATGTCGGAGCAGTGCAAGGGTCGTCAGATTCATGAAGAACGTGCACCAGGAATCCTGGCAGCTGCTGGATGGTGGAGCGAACAGGTAACCGGAAATATAGTTATAGACAAGTGTTCACACTGGTGCACAGAATACAAACGCAGGACTGAACAGGAAACTGGAATACAGGTATAGACCAGTGTTCACACTGGAGCACAGAATACAAACACAGGACTGAGACAGGGACAGATATATACAGGTCTTCAGGCAGATTATCACAGGTCAGATCCAGATACAGATAGGATATACACAGGTCAGGTCAAGATCAAACGGGTAATATACAGGTCAGGTACAGATACAGGCAGACAAACAGAGACAGGTAAAACTGAACTAGAAACACAGGGAAGACAAGACTCAAAATAACCAGCACGGTATGATGGGAATGGGCGGATATATTAAGCCGATCCCGGACACGCCCCCACTAGCACACTGGGGGAAGTGTCCATCAGGCTAGTAACCCTTGCTGGACTGGACAGAAATGCAAGGAGCAGGGTGTGGCTCAGTTAATCCAAACATAAGAATTAAGCCACAGTTCACACACAAATAAACGCAATGTATTCCGCCAACTGCGGATAGAGCGACGTTTAGGCACGGACATTACAAGTATTATGTAACTACCTTCAACTACACCGTAGTGTAGTACAGTGGCTGCGGCAGTGCACTGTAATTATCTCAGTTTTTTTTTTTTAGATAAATGACCTAAGAGTAAAACCACTTCCCAGCTGTCCCGATCTAATTGCCCAGGTGACAGCTTAACGTTCTCTTCTTGCAACAAAGTGCAAACACGGAGACAAAGACCGGACGATACAAATGTACGATGCTTGTCAACCAAATGAGTGGGTGAGAACCAGGAAGACAAAGGCAGTACAAAATCTATAGGCAAATAAATAGTCAGAAAACGGGCAAAGGGTCAAAGAATCTAGAAGTCAGGATGAACACCGGCCACCTCAAAATAAGATTATAGCAAGGAAGGAAGATGTAGTGAGCAACCTTATGAGTCCCTGCATAGCTGAGAATTGATCTATTCATCTAACATCTAGGCAGGACAGAAATGTGAGTGCAGAGAGATTCTGTCCGAATAACAGAGCAATGTCCACAGGAAACTGACGGGTGTGGTTGAAATCAATAAAAGGGGTTGTCCAAGACCATAAAACATTGGTGGCAGGGAGGGGGTTGCTTAAAAGAATAAACATGTACTCACCTCCGCAGTCCCTTCTGGCGTCCTGCGTTGCCATCTCTCAGGTACGTGCCCTATGTAAACAAAGCGCTTCCGGGCAGCAGAGGTGGTACGCCCACTGGTCCCTATTTCCTATATCATGCAGGACGGGTAGGCGTGGTCGGTTGACCGAAAGCTGAGCACAGCGTGGCTTCCATGTCCCTGTTTGCTTACACCCCCCTCCCAGCCACCAATGTTTTTATTTTTCAGTCTCGGACAACCCGTTTTAAGGCTCCCAGGAAAGGAGTAGACCAGTGTTCAGACTAGTAAGGACAGAATGAAACAAAGTAACACTTATCGGTGCATCCTCAGCCATAGTTTATGAACAGTGGACGACGCAGAAGCCAGAATACGCACAGATGTTACATTCTCTCTCTCATAGCTATATATATAAATATATATATATATATATTACACAGTCACACGCCCATTACCGTTTACATATATAATTTCTGTGGAATATGTTGAATTTGTTTGGTACCTTTGTCCTATCTTGACTCTGGGAGGTCATATGGAAACATCCGTCCCTCTCTACAAGGGATCATATTCTGTGTTTTCTTTGATGCGATAATCCTTGAAAAAGGAGATTGAAAAGCGTGGCTGCTTTCTTACAAAAACAGTGCCTCTCCTGACCATGGGCAGGGTGTGGTATTGCTACTAAGCTCCATTCATCCCTATACAGATGAGCTGCAATACTCACACAAACCGGGGTCAGGAGAGGTTCTGTTTTCGGGAGGAGGCAGCCATGTTTTTCATCTTCTGGACAACCCCTTTAAACATCGTTTTCTCTTCCTTATTTGTGTCCTATAATCTCAGAAAGCTTGATTTACTTAATGGAAAAAACTCTGACAGAGAATTATATATATATATTTTTTTTTAAGGTGAAGACCGGATGAAAGACTCCCATGAAGATCTCCTCTTATCTCCCTATTATAAAGAAGAAGATTACATCACACAAGATAATCCAATATCTCCTAATGTCACCTCGGTCCCTCACAGCAAAAATCCATCCACTGACACCAGCGGTGACCAGGAGCCTTCAACAAGTCGATCTCTGATTAGAAATCTTTCTACTGGACAATGTCAGGAGGAAATGTTTCTAGGACCAAAACCCTTACAAACAAAATTGGATCTTTCTTTGCATGAGATGATTTCCAGTGATGAGACTTCCTATTCATGTTCTGAATGTGGGAAAGGTTTTAACCAGAAATCAAGTCTCGAAGAACATCAGAGAACTCACACAGTAGAGAAGCCATTTTCATGTTTTGAATGTGGGAAGCGTTTTGCTAAGAAATCGCATGTTAAAAAACATCAAATAACTCACACAGGGGAGAAGCCATTTTCCTGTACAGAATGTGATAAACGTTTCAGCGAAAAATCAGGTCTTGTGAAGCATCTAAGAATTCACACAGGAGAGAAACCATTCTCATGTTCTGAATGCGGGAAGACTTTTACCAGGAAAAATCATCTGACGCATCATCTACGAATTCACACCGGGGATAGACCGTTCTCTTGTTCAGAATGTGGGAAATTAGAAATTAAGAAATCAGATCTTACAAGACATCTGAGAACCCACACAGGAGAGAAGCCGTTCTCGTGTACAGAGTGTGGGAAAAAATTTGCTCAAAGAGCAGGTCTCTACAAGCATCAAAAAAAAGGTCACACGCAGGAGAAACCATTTCCATGTTTAGAATGTGGGCAAAGTTTTGATGATAGATTTGTTCTTTTTAAGCATCAGATAACTCACGGAGAAATGGTGGCTATTCTGTCCTGATTCGGGAAATGATTTAGATTAACAGTAAATAATAAAGAACATCTAAGAGTTTACACAGAAATAATTTTTGTTCAGAATGTTATAACAAACATCATCCATCTACAGAAATAATTTTTGTTCAGAATGTTATAACAAACATCATCCATCTCAGAATCCAAACCAAACTCCTTCCCTTCTTTTCCTCTCCCCTTGTAATATACACTCACCGGCCACTTTATTAGGTACACCTGTTAGAACTGCCTTCCTGTCTTTATATACACATGATGTAGGCACAGATATAACTACCTTCCTGTCTTTATATACACATGATGTAGGCACAGATAGGAAGGCAGTTCTATCTTTATATACACATGATGAAGGCACAGATAGTACTGCCTTCCTGTCTTTATATACGCATGATGTAGGCACAGATAGTACTGCCTACTGTCATATAAAACAGCAAGATGTAGAGAGAAACAGTGCTGCCTCCTCCTCCTCTCTCCATAGAACTGATGTAGGTACATACACTCACCGGCCACTTTATTAGGTACACCTGTCCAACTGCTCGTTAACACTTAATTTGTAACCAGCCAATCACATGGCGGCAACTCAGTGCATTTAGGCATGTAGACATGGTCAAGACAATCTCCTGCAGTTCTCCCGAGCATCAGTATGGGGAAGAAAGGTGATTTGTGGCCTTTGAAATACTCAGACCAGCCCTTCTGGCACCAACAACCATGCCACGTTCAGAAACTGCTGATCTACTGGGATTTTCACGCACAACCATCTCTAGGGTTTACAGAGAATGGTCCGAAAAAGAAAAAACATCCAGTGAGCGGCAGTTCTGTGGGCGGAAATGCCTTGTTGATGCCAGAGGTCAGGGGAGAATGGGCAGACTGGTTCGAGCTGATAGAAAGGCAACAGTGACTCAAATCGCCACCCGTTACAACCACGGTAGGCAGAAGAGCATCTCTGAACGCACAGTATGTTGAACTTTGAGGCAGATGGGCTACAGCAGCAGAAGACCACACCGGGTGCCACTCCTTTCAGCTAAGAACAGGAAACTGAGGCTACAATTTGCACAAGCTCATCGAAATTGGACAGTAGAAGATTGGAAAAACGTTGCCTGGTCTGATGAGTCTCGATTTCTGCTGCGACATTCGGATGGTAGGGTCAGAATTTGGCGTCAACAACATGAAAGCGCGGATCCATCCTGCCTTGTATCAGCGGGTCAGGCTGGTGGTGGTGGTGTCATGGATCCATCCTGCCTTGTATCAGCGGCTCAGGCTGGTGGTGCTGGTGTCATGGATCCATCCTGCCTTGTATCAGCGGCTCAGGCTGGTGCTGGTGGTGTCATGGATCCATCCTGCCTGGTATCAGCGGCTCAGGCTGGTGGTGCTGGTGTCATGGATCCATCCTGCCTTGTATCAGCGGCTCAGGCTGGTGGTGCTGGTGTCATGGATCCATCCTGCCTTGTATCAGCGGGTCAGGCTGGTGCTGGTGGTGTCATGGATCCATCCTGCCTTGTATCAGCGGCTCAGGCTGGTGGTGGTGTCATGGATCCATCCTGCCTTGTATCAGCGGCTCAGGCTGGTGGTGCTGGTGTCATGGATCCATCCTGCCTTGTATCAGCGGGTCAGGCTGGTGGTGGTGGTGTCATGGATCCATCCTGCCTTGTATCAGCGGCTCAGGCTGGTGGTGGTGGTGTCATGGATCCATCCTGCCTTGTATCAGCGGCTC